>ML794837.1:151022-164491 GCA_009831015.1 Picea engelmannii | reverse complement strand
TCATGTAATAAGATGACATCATCATTATGGGAAAGGGACATATTCATATATTGCATTAACTGAAAGAGAAATATACAACCTGAGCCTTGATGTCGTAGATCTCCTTTCGATGGCTCCTAGCTCTGACACACACACTTGCTCATACATGAAGAAGTTCGACCACAAATGATTATCTGTTGTCTCTATCTGCTGCAACATCAATTCTCCATACAACAATGCACCAATTCTCCAATAGATTTCTCTAGCTTGCCAACTTCTCACTTTCTTGCTTGTTAACCTTTTCCATAAGCAATCTCCTCATTATATAGTAGAAGATTGATTAGTTACTTGGATAGGGAATAATCCCAAGATATCTGGAAAGTCAGTACTTTGCCAACCATTCGAACTCTAACTCATCCTTCTATAAGATTCCTTCTAGAAGGATCGAGAACTTATACATTTTCTCCTTTAGAAACATGTCTGCACCCTAACCATTAACACAGTGCGGAAAATCCGCAGTCTAGCTGAATGCAGCATGCGGAAATTAAGGATTTCCGCAGGAAAGTATATAAGCAGCCTGCGTACCATTCTTAAAATATGATTTTGAGAAAATGACAAGTGTAACCTTCCTTAGGAAAATGTTCTTAATGAAGGGTCTGATCTTCCATCCTTATGACATAATCATGTTATCATCTCGATAACCAAAAATGTGGATAACACTTCACTAAAGAATAGAACAAGAAACCTAGTCTGAGTACATAGGATTGGCTGGAGAGACATATGTTTACTAATATACATGAGATATTATTTGGGGGAATCCATTAGGAACTATACGAGTGGTTAGCCAGGTTGGAAGATACCCAGTTTGAGGTCAGATCTAGACCTCCTGTAGTTTGGACGTCAAAGCTGATCAAGAAGGTCAAAAGAGTTGATAATGTTGTGTCACAAGTAGTAGATCACTAGTTTGATAGCACCATTGGAGGGTACATCACAGAGTTTTTTTTTTACGTAGTAGAGTCATACAGCCAAGCTGAGCAATATTTATTTAAGGGACCCAGAGGAAAAATTTTACAATTCCTGAAGTTGAGACTCAAGATGATATTGTATGAGAAGAACATCTTGAAGACACAGTAGATTGGTTGGATCTAGAAAGGCTAATGTTCAATAATTCAGGTAGTGATAGCGACAACGACAAGGACAGTGACACAGAAGCTGGACATACGTGCACTGGGAGACTATTCAGAGAAGTACATCTTGAGAACTTGTTGAAGAAGAACTATGGGGATGAAGGGTTCTATAGTGGAGAAGAGGCAAATCTAACAAAAGAGGAGCATTCAAAACCTGTTGGGACAGAGTAAGGGAAAGCTAAAGATCTTCACCAGGAAGAACCTGAAACTTTAGGAACTACGTAGACCATTGAAGTAAGCACTGTTATCCATCCTATTGATTCAATAGTATTAAGCAATTAGAGTAATCCAATCCACCAGAGAACCCAGAGCACTGTCACTAGTAATCCACCACATACTCAGTTAGAGACCCTAGGAAGATCTATGGAAGATGAGATGAGACATCCTATATTTAGGGGAGATGGATCTAAATATCCTGATCAACACTAGTTCCTATGTGAAGCCATATGGATTATTAAAAATGTCGCAGATGAAGATGTCAAAAGAACCCAGTTTAGTACTACTCTAAGGTATCGTGCACTGAACTGGTGCATGAAGCTTGTTCAAGGAATTGCACAACCTAATCCACTGAATCAGATTAATAATGCACTGATTGTAGAGTTCAAGAAACCCAAATTAGAGTCACAATGTATTAAATAACTGAAGGAGATCAAGCAGAAGGTGGTTGAAGCTGTGTGGGAATTCGATCAGAGATTCAAAACCTTGATAGGTCGATTGACTTTTCAGATCCCAGATGAACATAACAAAGAATGGTTCATTGTTTCCCTCTTACCACACATCAGAGTTCCTTTGATGCAACATAAGATTTCTTCACAGTTTGAGGCATTGGAGATCACCATGAAGTTAGAATCAGCCCTTATGGGAGAATCCAGCTCAGGTATGAGTCAGATCTTGAGTCAACTAACTAGTTTGTCTCTACAGGTTGAAGATATGAAGAAAGACAAGGGAAAAGATAAAAGAGAAGACATCTGGTATGTCAAATGTAGATCAAAAAGCCATGACAAGGAACACTTCCCCCTATTCAATGAATACTTGGGTTCTCGAGCTCCAAGCCCTTTGAAGCAAGTCACCTTACCCTGGTGCAAGGTATGCAAAAATAGACATCGCCTTGGTGAGTGCTATTACATGAAAAAATATGTTCAGACACCCACATATTTGTATTGCACGTTCTGTAAGTCTGTGGGACATTATGATAGGGATTGTAGGGCTAACAATCTCATACATGAAAGGTCAAGACACATATATAATATTCAAGGTGAAGTACCGCAAGAAGGAAACACTACGCAGTATAATCCCCTGGGAGAGGAAACTTTAATCCTCACGGTGGATTCAAAGGATGAGGAGGAGGAGGAGGAATGGGTCGAGGTTGAGTATAGATAATTTGTTATAAATGGACACAACCAGGACACCTCACAAGGGATTGCCAGAACCCTTGTACTACTTGCATCTATTGTAGCTCGTTTGAACACGTTATAGAAGATTGTCCTATGTTGCTATCTAAGATTCAGGAAAAATGAGGACCTCAATAGAACCCACAAGTACAACTGATATACGCTAAATCTCGTGGAGAAGACCCTAGAGTGGTTTTTATAACCAGAGGAAGCGTTGTTATAGGAGAAGACATATTGACCCCAGGGAAGATTACAGAAGACTCAGGAATCAAGAAAGCTACAAAGAAGACACAAATGTTTGATGAAAAGAAAGAAAGACAAATTTTTGAGGAGGCAAGAAAAGAATTCAGAGGAGACCAAGGTTGCTCATCGAAGACAAGACCAGAAGTGAGAGAATATGGAATGCCTCTGGCATTTGATCAATCTTCTTGACCAAAAGAAGGAAAAGAGGTAAGCAAGCTCATGGAATTTCTATATACTTGTATTAAGTTGATTCGGGATGAGAGCATTGTACAAGAGTTACAAAATTTAATCAGACACTATGAACTAGGAAAGATAGACCCCTTCCTGAATAGGGAAGTACACCAAATCGGTAAGAAGAGAAGGACAAATAAGGAATTACATTTGAATTCTCAAATAGGAGAGTATGATATAGATTATGTAGTCCTCGACTTAGGGTCGGAGGTCAATGTCATGACGAAGCAAACCTGGGAATTGATGGGAAAACCGAAGTTGATCTATTCCCCTATCAGGATTAGGATGGAAAACCAACAAGTTGTAAGTCCATTTAGCAGACTAGAACATGTCCCTGTAGACATTGATGGAGTAAGAACATTTGCAGATTTTGAGGTAATTGAGATAGTTGACGACAACTTCCCTCACCCTGCACTGTTAGGAATTGATTTGGCCTTCAATAATTCCACTGTGGTTGATTTAAATAAAATATGTATGACTTTTGAAAGAGATGGCCTTAGGGTCATTGCAGCCTTAGATCCAGATGAAGTTCAGGGATACACAGAGCCCATTAGAGAAGAAGACTGTGCATATGAACTGGAAAATATATACAAATTAGCATCCAGACAATAGGATGACATTAATCCCACAACCGATGGAAACTTAATCTAGTGAAGTGACAACGTATGCTCATCAGACTTAGAATAAGCACTGGAGAATTGAAATAATACAATGTATGAAGTATCTACAAGAAGATGTGCTAGATTAACTAGAGAATTTTTTTGGATTGGCACAATAGTAAGTAACTTACCCACCTTTGATGGTCTAAATCCTTTAGAAAAATTCTTGTCGGACTTTGAAGAGAGTGTACCAATGCAACAAAGACTATTGGCGATGGATGAGGCCCTAAAAGAAACCCCAACAAGATGGTGGGGGACACACAAAAGTAACATTATCGATTGGGTACAGTGTCATACCCTGATGACAACACAGTTCTCAGCACAAGTAGAAAGCTGTGAAGTTCGATACATAGGTCAGAGCTCTACAAAGGACCATGTGCAAAGCTATGAGGAAGCCTGGAGCAATGTTCCTCAAGAACAATGGGTACACAAATTCATCAACACACTATACACAACACCTATCAACTAGTACCTTCAAGTAGAGTTGCGCCTCATCACTACAAATTGGAAAGGTATGACTCAGAATTTTGTAACTACCTTCTTATTTGAAAGTCAATATCCTTCAGTAGATCAAGCATTATAGATTTTGAGACAGAAAGTATTCGAGGAGGTATCTAGCCTTCCCTTGGAACAAGAAGAGGACGAATGGACTGCGCCTCTCCAGAAACTACAAGGCTATTACAACATCAACATTGATGAAGATGATGATCCGAGGAAGGTGAACATCGTAGAAACAGAAGGCCAGATAGATGTAGAAGGACCAGAAGTTGAGTTACCATTTATTGGACAACTGATCAATATTAAGAAATTCAATATTGGAATAGAATAGAAACCTAAGTTTGTAAATGTTGGAGATTATTGGGATGCTTCTACCATTGACAAAATTACGAAGTTACTGCATGAATATCAGGACTTGTTTCCAACCAAGTTCGCTGATATGAAGGGAATTAAAGGGCCTATGGGAGAGATGAGGATCCCTTTGAAGCCAGATGCTAGACCAGTCAAATAGAGACCCTACAGATTGAACCCTAAATATAAGGAAAATGTGAAAATTGAGCTCGACAGAATGCTGGAAGCAGGGAATATAGAACCTGTGGAAGAGTCAGAATGGATTAGCCCTATGTTGGTACAAGAAAAGAATATAGGAGAGATCAGGATATGCGTAGATCTCATAAATATGAATGATGCTTGTTTGCACGATCCCTTCCCTACGCCATTCACTGACAAAGTGTTAGATAATGTGGGAGGCCAGGAAGTATATTCTTTTACAGATGGATTTTCAGGATACCATCAGATCCGAATTGCCAAGGAAGATCACCATAAGACCACATTTGCAACAGAATGGGGGTCATATCAGTATACAATGATGCAATTTGGATTAAATAATTCCCCAACCATCTTTTCGAGGGTGGTGGTCGAAGCATTCAAGGAATTTCTGCATAAATTTCTAGAAGCATATTTGTATGATTGGACTGTTTTTAGTTTATTGAAGAATCATATTGAAAGTCTAAGGCTAATGTTGGATAAATGCAGGCAGTGTCAAATTACCTTGACCCTGAAGAAATGCATTTTCTTTTCACCATTTGGAGTGTTGTTAGGTTATATTTTATGTAAGCAAGGATTACTAGTATATCCATCCAAGATCGCCATTATAGTTGATTTACCCCCTCCTACTTCAGTTAGACAACTATGCACTGTGTTGGGACACACAGGATATTAAAGGAAGTTCATCAAAGGATATTCTTAGATCACAAAACCCATGGAGAAGCTTTTGAATAAATATTGTTAGTTTAGTTGGACGGAAGAATGCCAACAGAGCTTCGACACACTGAAACAGAAAATGGTTACTGCGCCTATTTTGGTTTTCCCAGACTGGACTAAGGAATTTCATGTGCATGTCGATGCATCATCCATTGATTTAGGAGATGTGTTAGCACAACCTGGACGAGGATATATTGACCACCCATTATCCTTTTCTAGCAGGAAGCTATCAACTGCAGAGGTCAACTACACCACCACTGAGCGAGAAGGGTTAGCCATGCTGTATGCATTGCATAAATTTCACCACTACTTGTTGGGAGGACACTTTAAAATTTTTACTGATCACTCCATGCTGAAATACCTAGTCAACAAGCTAGTTTTCGGGGGAAGGATATGCAGATGGCTTCTACTATCTCAGGAATATAATTTTGAGATCATAGTAAAGCCAGGGAGAATGAACAAAGGTCCTGATCACTTGTCAAGGTTGGAACATGTTGAGGAGGTGAATAGTTTGGAAAATGCACTACTGGACACACAACTACTGGCCATTAGAAAGATCGATGACCACTTCGTAGAAATAATCTAGTTCCTATCAACAGGAATGGCACCTAGTGAGTACACAATTCCTTAGAAGAAACAACTAGTAGTGCGCACTGCAGACTTCTCACTTATAGTTGGACATCTATACAAGATGGGACCTGATGAAAAATTAAGAAGATGTGTTATGGAGGAAGAAAAACCACTGATCCTTGCAGAAGATCATGAAGGCATCGCAGGAGGACATTATGTAGGAAAAGAAACTGTGCAGAAGGTTATTAGAGCTGGCCTTTGGTGGCCTACCTTTCACAGAGATGCTAACGACTATTCCAGAGCCTGCGATGTATGCCAAAGAATTGGGAAACCTTCAAGAAGAGATGAAATCCAACTATCACCACAACTGACCCTACAAGCATTTGAGAAATGGGCTATTGACTTCGTTGGACCTATAAATCCACCAAGAAAGCATACAGGAGCAAGGTACATAATTACAACAACATAATACTTGACCATATGGGCTGAAGAAAGAGAAGTTAAGGACTATAGTGCAACTACAACTGCGCGCTTCATATTTTATGACATCATAACCAGGTTTAGATGCCCAAAGATCCTTATGAGTGATCAAGGCACACATTTCATTAATAAGACAGTTGAAGTCCTGACCGAAGAATTTGCAGTCCACCATCAGAAGAGCACACCATACCATCCACAAGAAAATGGGATAGTTGAATCATTCAACAAGATCTTGGAGACAACACTGACAAAGATTTGCAGTGTGAACAGGGATGATTGGGATCTAAGAGTACCAAAAATATTATGGGCCTATAGAAACACTTGCAAGAAGCTAACAATGCAGACACCT
This sequence comes from Picea engelmannii, assembly GCA_009831015.1. Lineage (NCBI taxonomy): Eukaryota > Viridiplantae > Streptophyta > Pinopsida > Pinales > Pinaceae > Picea > Picea engelmannii. The sequence goes on along the minus strand of ML794837.1, from coordinate 157,641 downwards.
TTTAAGTTGGTATATGGTCTCGAAGTTGTTGTTCCAATGGAAAATTTGGTACCAAGCCTGAGAATTGCTACCTTTATAGATGTGGATGACCCTAGCGCTGTTCAAGAGAGGATTTCGCAGTTGGTTGAATTGGAGGAATATAGATTTATTGCAGGATTCCACCAACAAGTACAGAAGGAAAGAGAGAAGGCCTACCATGACAGGAACATAAGGAAGAAGGCATTTAAACAAGGTGATATAATACTGATATATGACAGTAAGTTCATCAAATATCCTGGGAAGTTCATAACACATTGGCTAGGGCCATATTATATCGCCTATGTTACAGAGGGAGGAGCTGTGCAATTGAAGACTTTGAATGGGGAGTGGAAGGAAGGATTAGTGAATGGGAGCTGGTTGAAATTGTAGTATGACAACCATTTTCCCTGCATTTCCTAGTAAACACAAGAAGAAAAGGTTCTAGGTACCAGGTGCAGTTGAAACTGGGTACCAGACCTGAAAAAGACAGTCTGCACAAGGAGTAAAAGGAGGCATAGAGAAGAAATAAGAGATTGCACTGTGCAGTCTGAAATCGAAGTAAAACAGGAAGCTGAGATCTGAAGTGCCTCAAGATGAGTCATAGGTGAGTGTTGGGGGCCTATTGGCCCTTGGGTATGGAATTAAGTGAAGATCAAGGAAGAAAAATGAAAATGTGAACTTCGCGGAAGACACAATGACTGTTATTGGGTCAAAGTGAGCAAAAGAGCAGAAAAGATGGAGCGAAGCCTGAGAAAGAAAGTCGTTGGATGAGGATATCAAGGATGATAAATAATCAAGGAATAAGGATCATGGATAACTCAGAAAGTGGAAAAATCCACCCTTAGATGCTTTGGAGAACCATGCGAGAAGGAAGGAAAGACAGGTTGGCGAAGTCCTGAAAATATGGGTCAAGTTGACCTAGGGTTTTAGACACCTAGGGATTTGGTATCTAGGGTTTTGGACACCTAGGTATCGACCTAACGATGTTGGTGAGATATTGTAATGTATAAGTAAAGGTCAAGAGGACCTGGGTTGGGTTGTTTTTGTCATCATTACTATTGATCAATCTAGTTTTTATTGTTGGTTGTTGTGAGAGATTACTGGAGAGAGAGAGAGAGAAGTGTTGAGTGTGAGAGCCTTCTAATATTGTAAGATCTTCATCTAGGTGCAAAGATCAACCCTGCAGCTGGGTGAATAGGGAGCGGAGAGAAAGAGAGGATAAAAAAGAGGATCTACTAGCTAAGTGCTCAGACAAGAACGGTATGCTTCATCTTAATATATTATAAATCATAGTTCTATGGACGTAGCCCTAGAGAGAGGGTGAACCACGTATATTTGGTGTTGTGTGTGATTGGTATTCTATCTTTGTCATTGATATATTGTGATTGCATTACTGTTTTAGATATGATAAGTAGATGTGTAGAGTAGATCCAAGATGATAAGTGATATATGAATGATGTGTTGTTCTTATATTGGATCCACTTGATATTCCCCTTGGTTGTAGACATCTCTTTCCTGCAACCCCCTCATAACTTCTTCGAGTGAGACTGCATTTACTTCATAGGTGTTGCCGAAAGGGATAGTAGTTAGGGCTTGTTGGTGCACTCTTGGAGATGAACCCTGGGTCTGCCCCTATGCCAACAAACATTTCGGCCCCCGAATCTACCTCAGCATCAGATCTGGTCGCACTGCTGTCACCTGGTCAAAATTGTGAGTTTGAGCAGCGCAACACTCTTGAATTTTCAAATCACAAACCATTATCAGGGCTCGTAAATATGAGATCTTGAAGATATCTTTAACCAACTCCTGACACTGAAAACAAGGAACATGACATGAATCATGATAATCATAACTTGTGGTGGAAAAATGATGAACAAGAAATGCACTATGGAACCTCCTGATGACTGGGCAACGCTCCAATTTAGAAAATGATTTGATAGGTAAGAAAGGATAGAAAGGCATGCCCACGAGGTCACGAATGAGGAGAATAGTGTGTCACATCAGCCTAGTCGTGGGAGGGATCGATCCTAGTGAAAAATCATGAAGGGGGCCAAAATTTTAAGTTATGAACTAAAATGGTTCTAATTCCAAAAATCAATTGAGGATCAAACATGAGTTATGACTCAACACTTTATTTATCTAATGGGTCCTAAAAAACATAACTTTTACAGGGATGAAATGTTGGCCCTTGACCAAGTTTTAGGAGATTCTTAGTCATGTTGACCTATTTTGGGACTTCAACAGCCTTTCAAAGGAGGAGCGGAAGACGAAGCGAAGATCACGGGATCTCGTCCCCTTTTTGGATCCTTTTTGGGATGTGGAAATATGTAATGGGAATGGGACATCGACCCATGGGTTTACACATGGTTAGGCCTATTTTGTATATAAATAGATTCTTAGGCAATATAGAAGTAGTGTTGCATCTATGTGATGTGAATGTATGCTAAGTGCAAGTAGAGTATGTAAGTGTTTAGTGCATGGTTGTAAGAGACTTGCAAAGCTAAGTGCAGGTCCTTGTAGCAGATTGTGGAAGGCTGAGTGTTGTAACACAAGGAATAAGGATCTGGCAATATGCACAGATATTTTGTCCTGTGCAGAGTAAGGGTTTTGAGGCTCTGTGCTTGTAACCGATTGACTGAAGACAATAAATAAGAAGAGTTGGTGGATGTAGCCCCAGGGTGGGGGTGAATCACGTAAATACTATGTTATGTTGGTTTGTTCTTTGTCTTGATGTGTTCACATTATTATAACCCTAATTTGCACCATACATGCTTAACTGGCATCAGGCCATCTCAGAACCCTTCTTTGCCAAAAGCACTACTGAACAACTCTTTAAAACACCTCTTTTATAAAGGCCCACATGCCCTACTCCATTACTACACGTGTGTACATGCTAGCTGACCTAAAAAAACCTGCATGGACCGTCAAAAGCATGAAAAAAGGAAAGTTGTTGACGGAACACAGAGATTTGGGTGAGTTAACTGAAACTCCCGGCCATGCATGGCCGAGGGTTCATCCAAATACCAGGCTTCTTCTAGCCTATAAAATAAGGGCTAGGGGTACCATTTGGAAGAGGAGAAATAGAGTAAATAAACTCTTCCCAATTGCATATTCCTATTGTCCCAACCCTTTAGCCATCCTTGTGAAAGAAGAGATACAAAGAAAAGAAGTTGGAGGACATTTGAAAGAGGATCCCAGGATCAGGATTCACGGAGCAGTGGTTGGTCTCGGCATTTGTAAGTTGATTCATTCAAAGTAATAAAGAAATGCGTTTCCCATTCCACTTTATGAGTTCTTCACAGTATAGTAAATATGTGTTTGAATCTCTAACCCATTAGTCTATAGGTAAAATGCATGTGTAGTTTGTTGCTTGTTTTGCATATAGGTCAGCTTTGAAAGGAGGATTGCTAACAACTGATCAAGCTCGAGGAAGGATCGACACTTAACATCCAGAACGAGGTATGTTGATCTAACCATGTATTTGTTGAAAAGGAATGGGGTTTAAGTCTGGGGACAAAGGTAGAAAGTAGATTTCTTTCGGTCATATATGCATGCATAAGATAACCATATTTGCTAGTCCATAAGGGGATTTCCCTCACAATAGAATTGGCGACCATACTGGGGAAGTCTCTAGGGTTCCTAGGAATTTTATTTGTTTTTGGGTAGTTTAAAAGACTAGTTTTCTTGCCTATTTTTTAGTTTTTGCAAAGTATGAGTTAGTAGAGAGTCTGGTTTTCCATACCATCTTTCTCTGTTATTTCATTGACTGTGTTTTTTCGGAACCCACATAGGTACACACGGCTTGCATAAGGTCTGCACGTGTGTACCCACACCCTACTCTCTTGCTGCCCGCGTGTGAACGCTAGCTGAAGAAATAACAATAGCGTGTAGATTCCAGAAAATTTGGAGGCAGTCATACTCTTCCTTGTCAGAATCAGTAATTCTCAGGGGTTTTCTGGGATTCTTTCTAAGTCTTGGTTGTTTGCAGTCTTGTCTCAGATTGGTTTGTTTTTACGAATTTTTTCCATATATTGTTTTCCTTGTTTCTGTTAAAGAGAGTGTCTAAGCCTTCAGGAGATCCTAGTTATCAATATCAGTGGTCTCTTCCTGGTTTGGATTGTCTATTTTTATTTTTTCTCTGATTTTTAGAGATACACGTGGCTTGTAGAAGGTCAGCCTGCGTGTACACACCCTCTGGATCTATACAACTCGCATTCATACACTTGTTGTTGGATTATCAGTAGCGTGCTTGGGCAGGATAGTTTTTGTTGATGGTAAGGTAGTCATCCTTTCCCTTGATGAGAGTTATACCTCTCAGGTATTTGAATCTCTGTCTTAGCAGTCAATAGCTTAGGATTAATCTTAGCCTTAGCTTGCTTTTTCTCATTAAAAAAGAAAAGCTGTCATAAAAAATATTTTTTTTTTTTTTAGGGTTTTTAGACAAGTGTGAGAGTCATTTTTTAAAGTTCCTAGTGTGTGATTTGTTGAAGTGATTCTTTGTAATCTGCGATTAGGCCATAATTGTTTTTCTTGGTTTTTACTTGTTGGTATTTTTCCTTTTTGCTTTATCAACATTTAAATAAATAAAAAAATCTCTTTCATTTTCTTGTTTGGTTGAAGAGTGTGATTCTGCATTATTAGCCAAGGAAAAGTCTTTTATTTCATAAGTTGTTGCAGTTTACTTAGATCATAAGTAGCTCGTAGTCGAGTGAAATTTCTTTTGAGTTTTCTGTCCAAAATCTTAGAAAATTAAAAAAATTATATATATTTTGAAAAAGTTGTTGAAATTTTGCATTAAGTGAAAGTTTTTGTTTCCATCTTTTTACTCATTTTTACTTTCGTCTTTTACACATCATTAGTTTCACTTTCATACCCCTTGACATAAGACAAAGCCATAAAATTAACACTAAATCTAAAAATTTATTAGACTTTTATGTTTGTAGGGTTAACCAACTAGTTCAGGATTAGGGCCTTGGATTAGGTTGGAGAGGAAACTCTTCAAGGCCATTACAATCAAACATTGGAGTTTGATTTAGGGAGTGTCTAAGTCCAGTATTGTGAAATTTATCTGGGACCCCCCTCTAACACAGGGGATAAACATGAGGTCGCATGCAGAAAGGTAGCAGAGATAACCCCTCCAAAGTTGGACCAATCATAGTGGAGAACACATATAGAGGGCTTGTTTTGGGATTCCGTCGATTGCATTTGCCATAGGGCTTCGTAGGTCTCAAATCTGTTCGATATCCTCAGTTGTCTTCTAGACCACTTGCTTTCGATACCCTTGACAGGTTTTGGGCTCGATACCCTGCTCATTGTGGTCTACCCGACTTTCAACTGTACCTGCCTGGTGACTGTTTGCACGCTGGAAACCTAGTTGCCTATCTTTTTTGGGGACATACACAGGTGACTACGGGGGTATACCATGGTACCTAGGACAGACATCGGGACATGCTTTGTAGAGTATACCCAGAGGGTGCTTTCGTGCTTGAGTTGCACTTGCACCGGTAAGTTTCTCTAGTGTTGGTTGTTGTAACTGTTCTTCCAATTAATTTAGTGTTTGCCTATCTTATCTTCTAGGGACTTTTTTAGTGTGTGTTACTTTTGAACGTTTAGACTACCTTAGAGTGTATTTGATATTCTCACATAGTGGAGGATCACGAGCTCCGTCAATCATGAAGGATTCTTGGCCTGCCGCCGGTTACACTGGAGCCACCCCCGCCACCATTAAGGTGAAAGCTAGACCAACAAGGGTCTTTTGAAGCGATCGGGTCACAAGCAATTGTGCCCGACCAACATCCGGAGGAATCGACCATTTTGGACCTTGGAGAGAACACTCTTGGCCCGGTTGAAACCCCAACCACTGATTTCCTGGCACTGTTACCCATGATTTTGGTCATCATGATGATGTAATGATGATGGTGTACTAAGGCTCTTCATTAGAACTTTCTCCTAAGAAATGTTACTTTCTTCTCTTTCCAAAAATCTCATTTTTGAAGAAGGTTCGCAGGCTACTAGTATATTTTCCTGCGAGAATGCCTAATTCTCACAGGCTGCCTTAAGCCAGGGTGTGAACATCTCGCACTGTGTTGAACTGCTAGGGTGCGAACTCTTCCTAAAGAAAAGAAAAAGATGAATTCTTGATGCTTCTAGAAGGGGATCTTCTAGAAGGATGGGTTGGCATTCGAATGGTTATCCTAGTACTGGATTCCCTGATATTTTTGGATCATTCTTATCCAAGTAATTAACTCATTCTCTCCTATATATTGAGTGAATTCTCATGGAAAAGGTTAAGCAAGATTCATTGGAGAATTGGTGGAAGAATTGTATGAAAGACTCAGCATTGAACAACAGCTTGGAGACTGTAGCAAGTCTATCAAGAAGATTTGATCTTCTTCATGCAAGGATTGAGCAAGTGTGTGTGTCAGAGCCAAGGGCCATTGAAAGGAAGTTTGTGACATCAAGGCTCAGGTTGTAATCTTTACTTTCCATTAATATGATACAGTGGCATGTCTCTTTCCCATAAAGCTATTTCCACTTTATTGTATAATTCCTTGATCATATACATAGATTAACTATTGAATATATTGAGTTGTCTTCACTT
>ML794837.1:90022-114718 GCA_009831015.1 Picea engelmannii | reverse complement strand
TGGGATTTCTCCTGGAGATCTGAACTTGTGAGTTGTTCCTCCTGAAGGTATTTGGATTCTGATTTGGATTTCTTTTAGGGTATTCATAGGAGCCTTTTCCCTTGACAGGTTGTTTGTTTTCAATTTTTATCTTGGACATTTATAAAGCTAATGATTCTAGCATCTTAGCCAATTTATCTATTTTGGGATTTTGAATTGATGAGGAGGAGGCTTCCTCCTTATGCCTTTTTCTATCAACATTTCCCTTTAACTTGTGAGCATCTAAGATATTTGATTCAACTTTAAGGGAAGCATCTTGCATCAAGGAAAGTGTAGCATACCTTCTCTCTCTTAGTAGTAAACAAAAATCAGAATCAAATGAATTTGCATAAGTGATTTGAGCAGAAGTCTCTACAGGCTTGATTTCTGTAGGTATTTTACTATACATTATGTTGAATCTCTTGGTGAAATCAGATACAGATTCACCATTTTCTTTCCTTAGATTTCCAAATTATGTGATATAGTATAAAAAGTCTCTTCTATCTCCCCAATGTTTCAAAAAAATATCATCCAACTCTTCTATCCCAGCTATAGAACCAACAAGAAGTTATTTGAACCACTTCCTAGCATGACCATCTAAGATTTGGACAAAGAATCTAGTCTAGACATCAACATCTTCTACGTTTAGGTTATCATCATAGTTATAGAATGCTTCTATATGTTCTTTTGCAGTTACATCTCCTTCTCCTGTAAATTTGGGCATATACTTCTGGTAGTCACCAGTAGGCATGGCTACAGGTGGATTTTGTAAAATGAGAGGTGCATATCTAGCAGCTAGAATTCGTTGCATTTTGGTCAATGGAGCAGGTGCAACCATAATGACTATTGGTGAGAGAGGTGATGGAATTTTCTCAGACTCTTTGACACTAGTGGAGTTAAATTGAAAAGGGGGAGAACTTTCTGATGGGAATGAAGTTTGATATGAGGCTATATATAAATTTGCAAGTTGTTCAACCAAGTTTTCTTCTCCTTTGGCAGAGAGTTCACGAAGAACATGTTCGACAACAAGGAGGCTAGTGTGAATTTTTATATGGTCTTCTTCCTATTGTGAGTGAAAGGACTCAAGGGATGAAGAACTGTGACTTCTTTGTTAAGTCTTGGATGATTCTTCAAACAAGTTAGAGCCTATTACTTATTTTGTAATGACATTTTACTCTTGGTAAGAAACAATTGGTTCTTCTATAGAAATATTTCCAACAATCGATTCTTGTACAGCTGTTACAGTTGATTTTTCACTGACAATCTTAGAGGAAGAAGATTCAGTGTTTTCAGCTATTGATTTCTTAAAATGAGTAAGAGGATTACTTTCAATACCTGATTTTGTAGTCTGATCTTGAAATGATCTTCCTCTTCAGAGAATTAGTTCTGGATTGGGTACTGGTGTGATAGGTGATTCTTGTGGATTCACCCTAGTACTGATTCTCTTTAGAGCCAGGATGAACTTGTGGAGTCGCTAGATAGATGATTGCAACCAATGTAATGTCTAATCCTTGTCTATCATCAAGGATCATCTCTATGTCATCTCCTAGGAAAGTTGAAGCTTCAATCCCCTATCCCCGGCAATGGCGCCAATTTGTTATCTCTCCTAGAAACTCTTTGAGGCTGTAGGGAAAAGATGCTTGGTAACTTAAAGTAAATTGTGTTTGTATTTATGTATATGTGGATCAATGGGATAACTCAACCTTAATGAACTGATATCATGGTCATCAAAAGTATATAATCAAATAAGATAGTGCTTTCAATGATTAATGATCAAACAATAGATTAAATTGTGGGTGAAGAAAACAATACTTATAAACCAGATACACAATGATGGGTTTATTAAGCAATGTAAATAATTGTTAATCAAGCTATGAACTGAATAATGAGATGACAATCATTTAGCAGATAAGATAACTTGAATAAGAGTACAGGAAAGAAAGTGATGAATGAAGTCTGACATCAAAAGTGAGAGAATATTATGATTTGTATTATATCTAAAAAAATTATGTACAATGGTATAAGGCCTTTCTATCCAAATAGAAACCTTACTCTATAAAATCGACAGGATTTATAGCCTTTACAAGCAGTTTTAGATCCCGAGAAATCAGATCTAAAGAACTAATAATAGAAAAACTATTTACAAAATCTTTCATCAAATATGGATCTAGTCCATTCTAGAACTCGATTTATCTTCAATCCATTAAGTCTTCAACAACTACATGCAAATCCATGATGTGTAAAGCTAGGACAACTTACTTCAAGCTTTAGATCCTCAAAAATCATTTCATGTGCTTTCGACGGCTCTTTTGCTTTGAATTATGCCAGTTAGCTGCCAAAAGCCCTGATTTTCGGCAGCTAACTGTGTGTTATTATGTCGATTATGCCGCCGAAAACCCTGGGTTTGCCAAAAAGACAAACACTCCAAAAAGTGTCTTCTCCTCGATTATTTGGGTTGATTTTCTTGCAAATTAACAACAGCCTGTGCTAGAACATGCAAGTTTGGGTGTGCAGCAATTTCAACTTTTAATCTTTTGATTTTTCTCTTCAAACGCTTGGCTAACCACCATAGGTTGCTATAGTCTTTTATAATCCTCTTTTTCTTCTTCTTTTCCTTTATGTTTTCAAGTGCCAATATTTCCAAGGCTGCACTAGTCTTTGCAAAATTCTTGGATAGAGTCTCATATCTATCTTTTATCACCCTCTCTGGCACCTCTTGTTGTGTTATTTTCTCCTGGAGCTTCTTAATTTTCTTTGATTTGTTCTTCTTATTTTTTCTACTAGATGTTTCACCTTTTTCAAGATCTATGAACATCTCAATATCTGGTGCTTCCTCCATGGAAAATTCTATACTTTCATCAACATGGATTTCTTCCTTTTCAGTTTCTTCCTCTGAATCCGTGTATGGTTATTTTAGAAAATTTGTCTCCTTGGGTGAAACCTGCTTTGTGTCTTCATCAAACTCCAGCTTCTTCTTTGCCCCTTTGTCTTTTGAGGTGGATGTTGGTTCTTATGAGAGGTCAGGAGTGATGGCTCTTCTTTTCTTTAGACTGCTCTGAGGGGTTGGTGGTTTTTTTCCTGATTTTTTCTTGCCTTTATCAAGTTGAGTCTCTAACTCAAAACCTCCCCAAAACAGAAAGTGTTCCCATGTTTTTTCCCTCTTCCTCAATTCTTCCACAATAATCATTTTGATCAAGCCAAAATGAGACACGGAATTTTGGATTTGTTCAGGCTTAGTTTGGACCCTGTGGCACATTTTGGTGACATTTCTGTGAAAAAAGAATGGCAAGTTCAATGGGACTTTTCCTGTAAAGTGGTCCATTAGCTTGAAGTGGTAAAGCATGGCCCTGTCATATCTTCCTTCTGTAGTTATGTATAATTGTATGGATTTGAGAAGAGCCTGCCATTCTTTCTTCAAGTGAGAAGTGGGAATATCTATTTTCCAAGTGATGCCTTGGAATTTTGGCTTTAAATAAGGTCTAAATTCCAGCTCCTTAGTGACTGTGGTCTTGAACCATTTCTACCCTATTCTTGGCATGCCTGTAGCAAAGGCTATGGATGCCTTATCGACTTGCATTTCCAAATGGCCAACTATGGATTTGTCTTCATCATATGATTTTGCAAAGGCTTCTGTGATACCCTGGTGGTATCCTTCCTATAACTTTTCAACATAAGCGAGACAACCAGCCTCTGAAAATAGATGATGAATATCTAGGTGAGATTGCAAATACTGTGTGTTGTATAACTCCTTCCTGAGGGGTAGGCCACCCCATTTTCTACCCATCTGCACAAACACAAGTCAGTCTGTAAGACCATAAACTAGTATTTCTTACCAATAGGCGGGAGCTTGTGGGTGAAAGTGAAAGACTTCTGCGCTATCAAATGGTGGAAGAGAGCCCTTTGTCAACTTCCTTCATGTGCTGAATTTAAATCAAATGATGACTGAACATCTTCTCGAGTGATAAGACCTTGAAACCCTCACATGATATGCATAACCGACTCGGAATGATTAAACACATAAATGGTGGTTGAGAAGGCGAGATAATGCCAAAATCCACTTAAGTGGTGATTATGTCTTGATGACATGTGTCTTTTGATCCTGATTCAGGCTCGCTTGATGCACTATCTGGAAACCTGTTTGAACTTTTGGCGGCTCGTGCACGTTTTTGAAATTCCATTTTGTCATCGGATGTTTGAACTTTCAGCAGCTCGTGACCATTTTGAACTGTTGTTTTGACTCTCTGTGCTAACAACTCAGGTGTTTGCAACCTGAGATTGAGCAAGATCTACACCTTAACATTTATTCAGTTTATTTAACATCTAGTATAGCATGCATTCCATGCATGCATGTGGTACAACATATTTACTTATTTACTTCATTCATTCATCATTCATCAACTAATCAGATGCAAAAACACATTCATTCAGTCACATAACATAGTTTTACCATGGTTCACCCCCTCCTGGGATACGTCCACAAAGATCTGGCTCTAAGGATTTTATTATAGTTTTGGAAATATCCATGCCGCTCATGGTTACAACCTTATTATTATTTCTTTCCACACGCTCCTCGATCCCTACGAGGCTGACTAGATCGCACTAGGCTCATCAGCCTACCATCTAACCCTTGGGATCGATGCCCTTCCTAGATCCCTAGTAACTCGTATCGTCCTTACAGTTCTCTTCCTGTATTCATATATCTTGCCTCCCTCTCCCTTTCTCTTGATTTCCCCCACTCTATGTATCTATCTCTTCCATTTATCTTCGGCTCACTAGCCATTACAATGTATTACAAAAACCCTAACCCTGACATTGTCAGGTCTTCCATGCATGCGCGCGTGCTGATTTTCCTTCCAGCTATCTCTTTCCTCTTGATTGCTTTTCTTCCCAAAATAACCTCTCTTTCTAATTCGGCCTTCTTCCAATAGGCCCCCAACACTGACATGTGGCTCATCTTGAGCCACCTAAACCTGGTGCACTTTTTCGATCTCTCTTGCGATCGCTTGGAACTTCTCTATGAGATTTGTTGCTTGCATTTGGGCCTGCATGGTATTCTCCTTGAGTGCATACAATACCTGCACTGCAATATCGTCACTGACCATCCCTGCACACTCTACCTGAGTTTGTGCTATATTTTTTTTTCTTCTTCTGCTTGTGCAATGACCTCTATTTCTCGCTCCTGGAGCGGTTCCATTTGAGCCTGGCGCTCATTTTTCTGTGCCTATGTAGCTATGAGTTCTTCCTGCAGTTTCTTCATATCCTATGCTCCTTCAACGCGCTCCATGATTGGAATTGTCTTCTACCTATACTTGAGGTCCTCAATAGTTTCGCTTATCTTTTCTTCTTTCTGGTCCCATTGCTGGACCTGTTGATCCTCTTCCAGCTTCGTCCAGAGCTGTGCTTCTTTCTCGAACAAATCAGTCACCGCGTGGACTTGTTTCTCTATCTCCTTTATTTGCATTGTTTTCTCCTACTTCCTATGCTCCTTCACCTCTGGTGGAGTGATAGGTATGATATTCTCCCGGAGGTGCTCGATATCCTATTTTTATTGATCGCTTATCTGCACAATCTGATCAATCTTCTGTGTCACCATGAGTTTGTTCGTCTACACACTCTTTGGGATTTTCTCATAGGCTATGGCCAATTCCTACTCCAGCCTATCCACATGGTATTTTTCATATTTGGTATCGATCTTAGCCTTCTTGTGTACCAATTCTAGCTCGTCTCAGTTTTCCTTTTCCTACCACAATTCAACTGCGTTTGTGCATGCACAAGACTGTACCTCTTGTGTGGCGTTGACTTGTATTTTATATAAGGCCTTGGTTGGTATCCACGTCAATACCAACTGTATTTGATCCAAGTCTTTTAGGGGTGTCTTCCCCATGATGTCGTTCATGCAACATGTTGGGTGTGATGTGAAATGTCGATCTTGGATGTGTTGTCATCTAGACCATGTCCTACTTGCTTGATCCAGCTTCGCCTCCTATCTATGATGTTGATGGGACTGTTCCTACATTGTTGTCGGTTGCCTGCGCTTCTCTAAGATGCTTGAGGAGTTGTCGCATGTAAGCCAACGCTTCCTCAATCATGTCCCTTTGGTGCATAACATTATCGAAATCCTCGACTATGCGATCCTAGACCATTTGGGCCACCATATTTTCATCGTTCTCGGTGATCGTGTATTATGGAGGCATTCTGTGTGCCTTCTCCTTCTTGCACGCACCCAACATCTAGATGATTGGCCTCTTAGTCTGGCCTTGATCCTATGGAATAGAAATTTATATGGTTCCCTGTGTTGTCTCAGCATGTTTCTCCTATACCTGTGGTGCTTGTGTGTTGTTCTTCATCCCCACCTGGCTTCCTTTCTTGGATGCCCTCCCTTTTTTATGTTGTTCCTCGTTCATATCCTTGGTTTCTTGGGTATTTTTATCTCTTCGGTATCTGTTTGTTCCGATATGACCTCCTCCTCCTCCAATTCTATGGTTATTTCTCGATTGAGGGCTGGAATCCTCCTTTTATCATCCCAATCCTTAATGTCCATCTCTATGTCTACCTCCTTGATGCAATAATGCAGTTGTAGCCAGTGATTGTTGGGATCTTTTCGTGCCTAGATCCACATCGCTTATCTAGAGGATTTGAAGTTGCATATGCCCTGATACTGTGTGTTTTCTTCCAATGTCACCCTCCAAGTGTTGGCGATGATGTCCTGTAGGTCCCTGATATATCCTTCAAATATAGCTACATTCACCTTTTTGTTCTTGAGGTCTGAAGCGAACCCCAGTGATAAGTATCATGCTCCGTGGCAGGGATTGGGTCTAGTGGAAAATAATGAATACTTAGGTTCCTTCCATCCAATCAAGGCTATCAAGATGAGTAGACATGAATAATGAAACTCTTTCCCCAGATCCTACACATCCTTGTAGTCATCTAGGAACAGATTCAACAAATAAGGGGCCCAACTGAGTGTGGTGCCCTCTGCACACTGTGTTGTAGCTGCAACAACCCCGTTCGGGACTTCCTCCTTGTGAAATTTCTTGAGTAATTTGCATGCCATAATTTTTGTGTCCATTCTTGTCATGGCATCACTAATATGCTTAATGATGATTCCACGTGACCCCCTTTCGGTACCATATTTCTTCTTCATTTCCTCGGCTAGTTGTTTTTCCTTTGTCTTATCCTCAAGGAACTGCACAAGATCCTCACTCTGTGATGGCAGCCCTATGATGTATGAAATAAGCTCTACATCTATTCAGACGAGTTGTTTTAGCCATAGGTATCCGCCATGGGTGATTTCCATCAGCTTCTTGACGCAGTTTTTTGCATACTGGCCCCTCCCAAAGTGCAGGATGTCTAATAGGCCTAGAATATCGTTTTTGGCTAGTCCCGCTTCTCACTAGAATAGTTGATTAATTGGTTTGCCAAAGGGTTCTATACCCACAGTCTATAGGTATGCTTGGTTAGCGAACTATAGGAACTTTTCTGTCTCTTTCATGTCATGGTGTGAGTACCTTAATTTCTCCACACGACCTAACATATTTCTTGTTATACGTACCCCTTCTGGAATGCATGGCAAGACAATGGTTGTGGTGACTTGCCTGTGTGGTTTCCTTGGTACCACCTGCTTTCACTTCTATTGCGGTTCCTAACTCGATGTTCTATCCTCCATCCTTCTCTCTTCTACATACTCATCTGGTCGGTCGGTGACATATTCCACTGTGCCCTCCTGTGGTTGTTCCAGTGTGGTTGTGTGTAATATTTCTAGCGTGTTCGTTTCCTCCTGGTTTGGGACCATCCCATTAACTCTCGGGAATTTTTCAGAGTTTCTTGAGTGCCAATAATTGTGTGCTTCCTTATCTTGTTGTCCCTGTCCACCTTCTACTACATCCATGTCCATGCCCAATGGTGTTGTCTATTGGGTTTCCTTCATAATAGGTGTGGGACTTCTTGGTGTCATATCGGGCGATGAGATTTCGTCCACATTAACGAATTTTGGGGGATGAAGCAGTTGTTGTTCGCTTTCCTGTGCTTGTGATGAGGCTCTAGAATTGCTTCGGGGTCATCGGCCAATTTGGTTAGGTTCTCCTTTTTTGCTTGGTGTCATGGTGTTCAGGTTGTTATCCGTCGAACATGGTGGCCTCTGTAAGCCTGGGAACTTCTCTCTCGGCTTTGTATTCTCTATTTCTCTATTATTTTATCACTTGCATAATAAACTTCATTGTCCCGTGTACCAGTTTAAATAGGGATTCGATGAAGCTTCTTGGGGATGTTACCCCATTTGTGTTTTAATTGAACCGACGTCTCCCGCGTACTTGCTATTGAATTCTCTTGTCTTCACTAGTTGGCAAGATTAATGTAGCGTCTCATCAGTCGGTTTTGTTATTTAAGTTTGATATTTTTCATCTGTTGGCATTTGTTTGGCATGTCCTTCTTTCCCATTGTTTTTTCTTTACCGCTTGTAGTGACCGTTGGCCTTTTCCTCCGCAATGCTGGCATTCTCGAGTGTGCGCATTTTCTTCTTCTTCTTTTTTTTTTTTTTAATTGCCCAGGGGTTGAATGGCCGTGTATAGCTTCACTCATCTCTCATTGATCATCCTTCTAAGTGTTTTTCCTCCTAAATATTTCAATTGTATAGTTGCCCCATATGTGACAGTCTTTACTTTGTATGGTCCTAACCAATGCATTCTGAGTTTTCCTAGGTGTTGAAGGGATTTGTTGTCGTACATCAAGACTAGATCTCCTTCCTTGAAACCCGTCCTCTTGATATGTCTATCATGCCAGGATTTGTCTATTGGTTTCTGGAATTCCTAGCGTAACCCTGCTGGAATCCTATCTTCCTCCATGATCATCAGCGAATTTATCCTTTCCTGTAATGCGCCTCATTCTGTCATGTTTGTAATTTCTACTACACGTAGACAAGGCACCAAAAATTCTAATGGCACCATAAATTCTTGTTCATACACCAGTGTGAATGGTGTTTGTCCTTTCAATTTGTTGCATGTGGTCATGTATGCCCACAATACCACTGGTATATTTAAGTCCCAATCATCCCTATTAATGTTGCAGATATTTGTCAGTGCATTTTCAAGGATCTTGTTAAAGGATTCCATTGTTCCATTTTCTTGGGGATGATATGGTGTATTTTTTTTATTATGAACTTCAAATTCCTTAGTCATAGCCTTAATAGTAATGTTAATGAAGTGGGTGCCTTGATCACTCATTAAAATCCTTGGGAAACCAAATCTAGTGATCACTTGCTCGAACAGGAAGTGTGTTGATGTCTCTGTGATGCAATCTTTTACTCATGCTGCTTCTGCCCGTCTTGTCAGGTATTCTGTCACAGTGATAATGTACCTCACTCCTGACCTTTTTGTTGGTGGGTTAATTGGTCCCACAAAATCTATTGCCCATTTTTCCAATACCTGCAGAGGCATCTCATCACTTCTATTTGGTTTACCAACCCTCTGACATACATCACATTTATGGCAGTAGTCCTTTGAGTCTCTATGCATGGTCGGCCACCATAGTCCTGCACGCAATTCCTTCTGCACAATAGCTTTTCTTGCATAATTCCCTCCTGCTATTCCCTCATGGGCTTCTGCTAAAATTCTAGGTCTTTCATGTTCCTGCACACATCTTCTCAAGAGTCTATCTACACCCATTTTGTATAAGTGTTCTACAATTATATGGTAATATGCATCATTGACTACCAAATTCTTCTTCTATGCGATGTTATATTCCTATGGCGCAGTCCCTATACTCAAGTACTGGATAAATTTTGTGAAGTATTCATTGGCGATCTGGACTTAAAATAACTGTACGTCTAGAAATTTATCCTCTATATTTGTAGGTTTCTCCCCATTCGTGTTCCTTGACAAGTGATCAGGTCCTGCATTCAAATTTCCTATCTTGACTATTACTTCAAAGTCAAACTCCTAGAACAACAATAACCATCTGCAAATTCTCCCCCCCCCCCAACATTGGCTTGTTGACGAGGTATTTCAACACTGAATGGTCTGTGAACATCTTGAAATGTTTTCCTAATAAATAATGTCTGAATTTATGGAGCACGTAGACCATAGCTAGGCCTTCCCTCTTTGTAGTGTTGTAGTTTTGCTCCAATTCTGACAGTTTTCTTCTAGCAAATGCTATAGGATGATCCAATTCTCCTACTCCTAGCTGCGCGAGAATAGCTCCAAGTGCTATGGTCGATGCATATACATGTACGTGGAATTTCTTCTCCCAATCTAGGAATACTAGTATTGGTGCGGTTACCATCTTCTCTTTTAGCGTATCCAGACCATGTTGACAATGCTCATTCCACTGGAACTTTGTGTCTTTCCTTAGCAATTTCTCCATCGGTGCAATGATCTACACATATCCTTTTATAAATTTTCTATAGTATCCTGTGTGTCCCAATGTAGCTCTTAATTGACGAACTGTTTTTTGTGGTGGAAGGTTAACAATTACTGCAATCTTGGCAAGATCTACTAGCAAACCTTTCTTACATACTATATGGCCCAATAGTATCCCAAAAGCTGTTTTGAATATGCACTTCTTGATATTTAACGATATCTAGCACTGTGTGCATCTTTCTAACACCAGTCGTAAGACCTATACATGGTATTTCAATATACTATAGATTGTTCAATCATCCAGGTATACTTCTAGAAACTCGCGGATAAATTATTTAAATGCATCTATGACTACGCTGGAAAATATTGTTGGTGTATTCTTCAATCCAAACGACATGACTATATACTAGTATGATCTCCATTATGTGGAAAAGTGGTCTTGTATTTGTCTGTTGGTACCATCTTAATCTGATTGTATCTTGAGAATCCGTCGGTGAATGAATAAGCTTCATGTCCTCCTACATTTTCCAAGACTTCATCTGTGAATGAGGTAGGAAATAGGTCATGTAAGCATGCATCGTTCAACTTTCTCAAGTCGACGCATATTATTATCCCCTATTATTTCTTCTCTTGAACTACCATCGGGCTTATCCATTTGGATTCCTCTATAGGTTCTATGATTCCAACCTCCAACATCCTATCAATATTATCTTTTACTTTTTTCTTATATATTGGGTTTAGTCTGTATGGTCGATGTTTGATTGGTCTTTCCTCAGCTCTTAGTGGTATTTTCATTTCTCCTAGATCTCCCTCTATGCCTTTCATTTCTATGAACGTTGTTGGAAATAGGTCATTGTACTCGTGTAGTAACTCTGTTATAATTTCTAGTGTTTGCTCATCCCAATAGTCTCCAATGCTGGCCATTTTGGGATTCTCCACTATCTCGATGTTGACTTTCTTCACCTTTATCGGCACAAAAATTGCTTATGATTCTAGAGGTGGACCCTCCACTTCTCTCTCGCCTTCAACTTCCTCAATCTGAATATCGTATGGGTCATCTTCATCTAGTACTTCTTCCTACACATGGTAACATGACAATAGTTCTTTCACAATCTATATGTTTTGTTGTTGTTTGTCTGTTATAATTTCAACTTCTGGTTCCTTAATAAATATCACCCCTCTTATTTGTTTAAGTGTTGCATCTATGTTTTGGTTCTCATGCTCAAATGAGAAAGTGACTGTAAACTTCTGTTGTAGTATTGTCCAACTCGTAGTTCCTTTACGCAGTTCTTGGTCTGTATACCTATTTTTTGGGTTTCCCTTTAATGTGTGTACAAAATGGTGAGGCCATTCCTCTGGTGGTGTCAATTTCCACAGCGTTCTACACTTCTCCAAGTGTCCTGCTGGTGCCCCTTGTCCATCATATTTTTTCCGCTGGTTGCTTCATTGTTATGTGCCAAACCTAATGCGTAGTAACCACTTACATTGGTACCAGTCCTTGATTGTTTCTTTGTGTGCGCCCCACCATCTCTCAGGTGTCTCCTTGAGTGTTATATCTAGTTATAAGAGTCTCTGATTTTCTAACACTTCATCTTCATAGCATGTCAAGAATGATTCTAGATCGTTCACCCCATCGAAACTGGGTGGTTCCCTAATCTCTGTACCTACCCATCTTACTGTGCGATATATTTTTACACATCGTCTTATGGAAACTTCATGTAACCTTTATTGCCAATTCTCCAACCCCGTATCTAAGTCTAATGCACATGAGGTGATGCTCTGCCAACTAAGTATCCCATCTGCATTTGGGTTTACGTAATCCTCATCTTGCGCATTTGTTCTCTACAATTGGCTAATTTCCTCCAGGGCCAAGCAAGTAGGCTTTACGGACCTTTCCCCTTCTGATGGGTCTAATGGTGAAATGACCCTATATTCTCCTGACTCAAAGGTCATTTTCCACGTATTTAAGTTAATTATGGCCTGTTTATCAAAGGCCCAATCCAATATGAGCAATGTTGGATAAGGTGTTGTGTCAACCACTATTTCTATTACTTCAAAGTTAGCTTTAGTCCGCACTCCATCCAGGTCTACTGTCACTCCTTTTAGTCTTCCAATTGGTAGAACACTGTGTTGATTTTCTAGTTTCAACTGAACCAGTGAATATCCTAATGTGAGCTCTCCCATACATTGCCATGTATTCTTGGGTAATACATTTACTTCGGATCCTAAATCCAGTATGATATATTCCATGTTGAAATCTCTAATGTTGGCATTCATCCTGAACTCCCTACTTGTTCTCCTCCTTATATGTAGGTGATTGACTGTCTTTTGTTCTAGCTTTCCTTCTGCCTCTATGCTACATATTTCTAGCATATTTTGTAATACTTTGATAGAGGATGGATCATTTAGTAATTTTACACATGATTGCAAAATACTTTGATCATACTTGTCCTAGGGGCTACATTTCTTTGGTGTTATCCAACGATGGAGGCATATCATACTCTGGTACTTCCTTACTATGTTGTGTGGTTGATGTTGATGCAATATCTAGCTTCAAAAATTCTTGTCTAGATTTCTTAAATATCTCCTTATCGTTCTGTGCGTCAAATTGCTTCCTTGGTTCGACATTCTTATTCACCCATTGGTGTTGTGTTGTCTCTTGTCATACCGTGTTGTTTCCTATTTTAGCTCCTATGTGTGTAACTATGTTGATGTTTCTTCCTTCATCCCTCGCTTCTGCTGAAATCCAGTGAACATTCTAATTGTTCTGATTCCTATTTTCCTAGATATTTCCTAACAATGTAGGACATTCATTCGTATCATGATCTGATGCACAACAATACATACAGGTTGTTGGTGGAAGTGGGCATTCTCTTGCATAGTGTCCTGGTTGTTGACAATTATGACATACCACTGGTCCTCTACCTATTCCAAAGCCTCCTCTTGTTCTTTCTTTTCCTCTGTAGCCAGCTCAATCCCCCCGCGGTGTGTTATACTGAGGCACCTAGTTATATTGCGTGGTATTATAGTGTGCTTGTGCGGTGTTATACTGCGACTGTGCATTGTTGTATGGTTGTTGCGCGGTGTTGTACTCAATTGGTATTTAATTAAACTGGGGTGCATCTTTCCCATTCATCACCACTTCCTATACCCAATATGCATCTGATGTTATCTCTATCATCAACTCCATGGTTCTAAAATCTTTTTCATCATGGCCTACTGACTTGCAAAAGTTGCAATACGAGCTCTTCGACATTGTCTGGTACTTCTGCATCATTAGGAAATGATATGGATTGTGGCCCTTCTTCTTATAGATCTCGCACTATAGTCCTCCTTTTGGTAATGGATTTGGTATTATTTTTTCCATGTACTGCGCGAATGTTGGACATTCCTTTGTATGGTGTCCTTTTGTCTTACATGTGGCAAACCAAACGGATTCCATTTTGTCCTTGTTCTTGTTTTGGTTTAGTTGGAATGTTAAGTTCTTCAAATCCTCCTTCAGCTCTTGGATGGCTGGATATGTCTTTTGATATTGGTTCTCTTCGAGTTGTAGGGTTGCCTGCAGAGCCTCTACCTGTGTCTAAAACTTTTGTTGTCGCAATGAATATTTCAGGTCTGGTAATAGTGAATTGACAAACATATGCCTATGTTGCATATATTTCAGGACATATTTCATCTTTCCTTTCAGTCGCTTGAATCTCTGGTGAATCTCCCATACAGATTCTCCTGGTTTCTATCTAATTTCTATCATCTCATTCATGTATTGGTCCTCTGAAATTGGCTTTTGAAACTCATTTATCAACAGCTTATTGATATCTCCAATTGTTCTGGTTGTCCCTGGCAGAATTTTTGTGGCTAAACTTATATACCAATGTAGTGTGGGATCTGTTAATGTGATAGCTAACTGTGAATGTTTAGTGTCATCGTTTGTGATATATTTTTCTTCCCAAATCTTTTCACAGATAAACATGTACTTCTCTGGGTCCTTTAACGCTTCTTCTTTTAATTCTAGTAACCTGATGGTTGGGTCATGTCCCTCCATCTTAAATGTTGAACTAGTACCTCCACGCGGTGTAGATATTTGACTACTGCTTCTTGAACTGGCTCCCCAAGTTGTTGTTCCCTGTGTAGATGTACTTCCTACTATCTTTCTTCTCCTAAAATTCATCTTTATAAACGGTGGTGTTATTCTTGGTGTATTAGTCACACATGGGTTTACAGGTTCCACACTGACACTAATATGGATAGGAGGGTTTCCTTCTACTTCCACTCTTGGACCTCTCATCTTCCTCTCATATGTCATGCGCAAGATTTCCTCAATATGCTCCACATCCCGGAGATCCTCTACCTCCTCTTCATCACTTGCCAAGCCTTCCCTCGCGGCTATGACTCTCTTCTTGGTGTTCACCTTGTATTAGTAGGGTACTCCACTGTGCGTCCTTCCAGTTGTCGCCATGATCCACTTGATCTGGTCGTCTTCCATCATAATTGGGTCCAAGGTCTCCTCCTTCTTTCCTTTATACCCTTCTCCTTTTGTTATCACTGTAACAATTTTTATATGGAATCCAAGTTTCGGGACTTAGCAAGAATCTAAATTGATGTAGAAGTGTGATAAACTAGAGGATAGGGCCACAGCTAGTGGACGGGGCTAAATCTGGTGGAAGAGTGAAGTTGATGGGACCCGACGGGTCATAGATCGTGGGTGCCACAGATCAATAGTAATGGAGTATATCGGGCCAAGAACTAGCGCGAAGGTTAATCTCTTGAAAGCGGGCCAATTAGAATACCATGGTTTTTTCTCGAGGCCACGTGGCACCTCAGGATGCATATCAGGGGGAAAAACAGGTGAGCTCGAAACCGCTCAATCACTCCTTGAAATCACATGGAAAATGTCATTCAATGTTAAATCCAAAGGTCACATGTGGAAAGGGGAAGTTGATGGCCAGTCAGATAACCTTGAGACACTTTTTTGAGTACTTTTTCTCTGTGCGATGCCAGGTGAGCGCCGCCAATAACTGATTTAAAGACTCATCATTGGAAATTGATGGTCAAACATGATAAGTTGTTATCCCTGCAAGGATTTTTGGCAACATCCCATGATTAGAACTTGATGTCGACTGTTACTCAAAACACGGGTTGGATTACTCTATTTCGGGTAATTGATGTTTTATTCCAAATCGGGATAATAGTGAAATGAACCATTCATCCAATTCCTGTATAGTTGAGAGAGATAGGCTCATGTTTCCAGGAAAACTAGAGGAAATGAGCAATAAAGATCCGGTGGCCTTCAACAAACCAGGAAATTTGAATAGTTGGACAAGACTATCAATTAAGAAAAAAGAGAGGCTTGTTGTGCAGATATTAGCAACAAAATTTCGCACAAAATCTACAGATGAACCAGGGTCAGGTGAAGAAATTAGATTAAATCCTATCATGAAGGATTTGATCATCAATGGATACGCAGACGGATACCACATGTAAGATGGAAAGGGTAAAAGAAGCAAGCAAAGGAAGAAGAAGGTTAAAGCTGAAGTGGTTGAAGGTATTGGAGAAAAACAACCTGATTGGCTTGACACTTTAAAGGAAGAAATTGCAAAGCTAAAATAGATTGCAGGCTAAATTAAGTATCTTTTAGAGAATTTTGTGATGACGCAAATAAAAATCTCAAATATCTCAGTTTTTGTTTATAACGTTCCCTAGAAAGTAGGAGTTCGCTTTTAGTACGTTGCTCCCTTTGTGACTGATATCTATTTTTGGAATCTTGGGGAAGATGATCCATTTTGGGCCTCATATGTAATTTATCTATATATACTGTTAAAAAGATAAATGAATGGTTGGACTTATCGGAGAGGGGCCTGACCTCGTAGCAGGATAAATTTGTGATTTCTTATGAATTATAATATAAGCAGATAAGGTTTTCTTAGATAGTCGAGATTCATCATGGTGTTGACGTTCAATATGTTTTCTTGTATTTCATATTCATCAATGTGTTTTTCTGCTAGTAATAATCCTTAAGTAATAGAAACAATTCATCTTTTTTGTTCTCCTTGTCACATCGATTATACTTGTTATGTGTTTTTGGTTATTGGTTCAGACTTAACTCGTGATTAGTTCTCTGCTTACAGTAGCCAACCCTCATGTTTCCTCTTCTAACGCTATACCAAGAGATTCTCCCTCTATTGGATGCCTTTTGTTGATAGTAGTTTTTCCTCTCTTTTCCTATGCCATCTCTTATTACTTATTTGGCTGAACATCATACCTATTTTTCCTTTGTTCCCTCTAGAAATATATAGCTTATAACTCTTCATACGTTTTCAGGAATAGACCCCATTTCCCAATGGCCCTGCTATTTTTTTTTGTCCTACCACCTTTAAATTTTATACCATGGCAGAATCTGACCTCTGCGCACACATTGCCAAATCTTTTGAATACCTCAAATAGTTGTATGCCCAAGAGAGCCCTCTTTGGTTGGAAGGGTCAGAATCCAACCTAAAGCTGGTTGAAACAATTACCTTTGTCATTTTTTTTATCAGCCGGAAAAATTTACATAGTGCTAACACCTTCCATTTCTCCTTTTCTTGTCAGTGCTTCCCCCCTTCCCCCATGCATGCATGGAAGTTTAGTTGTCTCACTCCATTTTCATTACACCTTTTTTATATAAAAATATCTTAATGGAAGTATAAAATGATATGAGATACCTACCTTGAGGTTCCTTCAAGAATTCTTGTTCAGTTGCACTGTACAACTTTGTTGTATCTACTGCAAACTCTGTGATGAATCTGGAAACAATGTTGTCTAACCAAAACTCTGTTGTGTGTATAAATTTATTATCAACACATTGTAGCTGCGCGATCTCTTTGTGATTCCACTCTAGTTGTCTGATCCGATTCATTGGATGGTTTTATTTCAATATTTTAATCCACTCTTGCAATATGTGTGGGAAATCATAGAAAAATACTTCATGCAAGTTGGTGAATACGTACTTGTCCAGATACTTGTGTGGCGTTAACTTTGGGTTTGTGTTATCTTTCTGTGCAAACTCTATCTCCTTTGTCTTCATCCATATTTCGATCTCTTCCTTCGTGGGATTCCACGGTCTCAATATCCCCTTTTAGCTTCACATTCTCTCACCTTCTTGTCGTTCAATCCAATATTCTTTTGACACGTCTTCCACAGATCTCATATGCTCAATCCCATTTCCTTCCAATCAGCTGAAAATAGAACCATTTGTTGGTTTTCGATTCCCTTTTATCTATTTACCATTACAAATTGACCTCGATTCATAACTAAGAAGCTTCCCAACAAAATCCCTTAAAGACTATCGACCCCTCTAGTCACCCAGAAGGAAACACAATAAAGATTTTATCGCGCAGTCTCACCCGAGATAGCTCTATGGGTGGTTGCAATACTTAGGTGTTTGCAACCTTAGACTGAGCGAGATCTGCACCTTAACCTTTATTTAGTTTATTTAACATCTAGTATAACATTCATTCCATGCATGCATGTGGTACAACATATTTACTTAGTTACTTCATTCATTCATCATTCTTCAACTACTCAGATGAAAAAACACATTCATTCAGTCACATAACACAGTGTTATCGTGGTTCACCCCCTCCTGGGATATGTCCACAAAGATCTGTATCTAATGTTTTTATTATAGTTTTGGAAATATCCATCCCGCGCATGGTTACAATCTTAGTCTTCTTTCTTCCCATAGGCTCCTCGATCCCTACAAGGCTGACTAGATCACACCAGGCTCCTCAGCCTACAATCTAACCCTCAGGATCAATGCCCTTCCTAGATCCCTAGTAACTTGTATCGTCCTTATAGTTCTCTTCCTGTATTTGTATATCTCACCTCCCTCTCCCTTTCTCTTGCTTTCCCCCAGTATATGTATCTATCTCTTCTATTTATCTTCATTTGAATAGCCATTACAATGTATTACAAAAACCCTAACCCTAACATCGTTACATCTTCCATGCATGTGTGCGTGCTACTTTTCCTTCCATCTATAATATCCCTAGGATGAACCCAATTGTAAATATAAATACAAATGTATGTAAGTTGGTGAGTTGTTTGATATAATTTGCACATTTCATGGCATAATGCGTGCATGTACTGCGTAGTAAAATGAGGAATTCTGCACATTCCAGGATACCGCACGCAGCATCTTAAGTGAGCGCAATGTTGAGGCCAGGGAGCCTTTGTG
The DNA here is from genome assembly GCA_009831015.1 of Picea engelmannii. Taxonomy (NCBI): domain Eukaryota; kingdom Viridiplantae; phylum Streptophyta; class Pinopsida; order Pinales; family Pinaceae; genus Picea; species Picea engelmannii. The sequence continues at coordinate 96,136 of ML794837.1, read as the reverse complement.
TATATGACATGTTTTATAGGCTGGTGAGCTAGTTTTTATAAGCTAGGGGGCTTATGTTTTGATTAGGCTAGAGAGCCTATATGTTAAAGGCCAGTGCACCTATTTTTTTATATGTCTCATGATTAATATAAAATACATCGATGCGTCCAGACCGACCACAATAAAAAATATGGGGGACTAAAATCCACTAGTTAGGGAAAGGGAGGGACCTAAGAGTTAAGGAAAAAGGGATAAGCTAGAGAGCTTAATCCAAAAAGGAATATTATATTAATATTTATTCAATATAAAGTATGGATAATTATTTTATCCTAAGTTCTAAAGTTGGGGACAAGTGGGCCAAAGTAGCTCCCAACATGACAAGTATCAAGTTGGGGACATGCATACATATTGTTGGAACTTAGTTCATTTCCGTCATTTTTTCCATCATTCTTCCCATGATTTCTTCCATCATTCAGTCATCCAATCAATCATCCATGAGCATTCACACACCTATTAAGATATCTTTCGTATTTTCATGATGGTACCTGAACCTGTTTCTAGAACCATCTTGGTGCTCGTGTAACTGGTTAGCATAAGAGCTAGACTGAAGAGGCGGGTTGCTAGGCCCATGAGCAATTCTCTGGGTGAGAGAATTGTTGGGGATTTATTTCCTGAAGGTGTTGAACTACAACTACAATTCTTTGAGACTTCATGTCTGGCATGTTGCTGAAGCATGGAAAAGAAGTGGGGAAGTCGAGGGACTGTTGAGCAAAGAAGGGGCACACTTCCTGGGTGGGATAGGAATGTGGGGAATGGGGGACTATAGGATGTTAGTTGAGTTGGCACCTAAGACGAAGTCTTTCCTTTTGTCCATGAGCCTTTAGCCTGGTTAGGAATCCCTTTACCCGGGTGGAGTTTAGTCCCAGCTCGGGGGTGACTCACTGTTGAGAGTGATGAACAGTGTGGTCTAAGGCTAGCCGGTTCGTGGAAGGTCTGCACGCATTTGGTGACATTCTTGCCAAGATAAGTGCCAATTGGGTGATAAATTTACATGTTGCATTGTTATTTATGTGCTTATATTTATGGGTTTATCTTATGTTCATTTACAACTGTCTGTAAATTTTTGGGTACTTCATGTACGTTGCATGTATATCTTTACTTTCATTTTAGTATGAAACCATGCATTTACATAATATATTTTCTGTCTACATTATTATATATATGCTTCTGCAAGAGTTCTATGTTCATATGTATCTTAATTGCATGCAGTTCGAAAAATTTATGTGGCATAACTTAGTTGGATCTTGGGTATGTTACAATATGTTCCGCAGAGAGAACAATAAGAGTTATTTGGCATAGCGTGGCCTGGCATGGATGTTCGAGGATGTTACACTAGCTGTCTCTTTCCTCTTGCATGCTTCTCATCCCAAAATAGCCTCTCTTTTTTATTTGTCTTGTTTCCAACATCTGGGCTCGTAAAACTTCACATGGAATGAGTCTTGTTGTGTCATATTTAATCGTATATCATGTCTCATCCTTGTGTCTTTGGCCTAATACTGAATTCATGATGCTATTAACTAAACCTTAAAAGTATTCCTTAAAATTCAATCCTTGCAACATGTTTTTCCCTTGCGATTTGACACCTTCACCCATGGAGGAATTTTCCCGAGTGTCCTTATCCTTCACATGTCTCCTTGCACTGAGCATCAGTATGTCTCATGCGCTGGGAACTAGTTTTCTTTCTCACGACACCCGTTCCTCCTTTGTAACGTAGCATTCTTTTATTCTTTTTCAATCTTGTTAAAACTTTGAAAAAGACAAAAAAATCAAATATTCCAAAAAGAGGGATGTGATATACATTCTCTTTTTCAGTAGCAAGATAGTATCCCTTGGAAAATGAACACCCTTTCATTTGTTCACCAAGCATTGGGGTCTAGTATGACCTTAGGAAGTTGTTCTTGCTACATAGAGTTGTGTCCTCCTCCATTTGGTTACTCTTCCAAACATATGGAGAGTTTGTGGTAACTCTTGTATCATAGACTTATGTCAATATTATGTTTCTTGAGTCTCATCATTTTTCGTGATTTTGTCCAAGGGAAGTTCTATCCAATGTGAGTCAGCCATTATGTAGTTTGTCTCTTCAATTTCATGAGTCGGCCATCCCGATAGTCCATTCAAGTTCATATTAAAAATCAATGAAGTTGTGTGCATGATGATCGATATCTTCCAGTCTTTCCCCGACGGCATGACAAAGACCTCAGAGTAGTGACTCTTTCACTCTTATTGTACTCCTACCTAAGTTTTTGAATATTTTGAAGTTGTTGCTTGAGCTATAATGCCCTCATCTCCAGCCACAGACATCGATTCTTCTTGAAGATGCATATTATATTGTACTTGTATATCATCGAATGATTTTGAGATGTAGATCTGTTGTGTATTTCTCGAGGCTACACTTTATATAGACATTTATACAATATGGATATGTAGTGTACTTGATTAGCAGCCATGCTTAGTTCATCCTAACCATGGGTATTCCTGCCTCGAAGAGATTATCATTGTTTTGCAGATGACACACTCCTCAACACTCATCCTGGTCTCACGCGACTCCATTCCTTCCCACTGGTAAAGATATTGTAATGTATTTTGTCCGTTAGTTGTTATTTTGACCTCACACATTAGGGGCCATCTCTTATAGTCTAAAAAATGCCTATCTATGCATACAATACATTAGCCTTTCCACTTACATAATTTGCCAAAATATTGTTGAGGCTTCTTCTGAAAAGACCATTTTTTGGAACATGTATGCGCCTTGCTGAAATGATAGCCTGCGTACACACGTGTGTTGTATACTAGTTAGCCTGCATACATACACGAGCTACATACTAGTTAGCCCACATTTACCTCCAAAAATTGCAAAAAATATAAAATTGCAAGGAATTCGGTGGAGTATACGGGCTATCGAGGGTTTCCTAATTATTTTACCCCTTGTAGACAATCCCTAAAACAAATAACCATATTTTTCTCATATAAAAAGAGGTCTTGGGGTCTCATTTGAAAACAAAAGCAAGAGAATAAGAAAACTCTGCCAAAATCCCTTCCCCTTCTTAGCCCAAGTTTTGCGTTCGTTTATGAGATTTGGCCTCATCATTCCCCCCCAACTCTTTCTCCTTATACAACCCTTTTATTGGGTATGTGTTATATTCTTTGCATGTGTGTGTGTGTGGGTGCGTCAGGTTCAACAACTACGTCTGACGATCCCTCTAGTAGTGCTTTTTGTGTCATGTGCGTCGGGCGCTTTCCTAGGGGGTCCCAGGGGGGGCAAGTATGCACCCCCCTAGTTACGCACAACATTTGGAACCAGGTGTTAGCCCTAGGCCGATGGGGTTCGAGGCAGTGCCCCAAAAAAATTTTGGGGCGGTTTTTGCTATTTTTAGCGGTTTACTAAATTGATCTTGGATTAAGGGATTAGGGTTTTGGTATCTACGAAATACCTAAAAACATTGTATATATTGTATGATGAATGGTGAAATTCAATAATGAATATAAGAAAGGTTTTCCCAGTTGAGGGTTTCTGGTATAAAATCTCTGTGTAATCTGTGTATGAGCCATTGATTACATTCTGTTTTGCTTAAGAATCTATATGCATTGCTTTACTTCACAGGTTTAAAACTTACATGTGGTATCAGAGCTCATTTTTGGCTTCAAAGGGACACCTTTGTTGTTGAGGGTTTGGCTCGGTCTTTATAGATCAAGTTTATCTTGGGTCTCTGATAAACCTGGGTTTAGTGGGAGATTTTGCAGTGGTGATTTGAGTGAAGAAAGAGGAATGGAAAGCTCTTCTAGAATCGAGATAGAGAAGTTCAAAGGTAAAAAATTTAAGATATGGAAGCTGAAGATGGAGGACCTTCTTGTAGACAAAGAACAATGGATCATTGTGGATCCTAGTACAAAGCCTACTAGTACACCGTCTACTAGCACACAAGTTACTGGTACACAACCTACCAATACACCACCTACTGGTATGTCGAAGGAAGATTGGGAGAAGTTGGACAGAAGATCAAGGAGTACTATTTGACCCTGCCTAGAAGATTCAGTGTTGTTGAATGTCTCAGGAGAGTCTACATCCAAGGAACTATGGGATAAGTTGGGGAATTTGTATCAATCAAAGTCTCTCGTAAACAAGTTGTTTCTTCAAAAGAAATTGTATCATCTTAGGATGGAAGATGGAGATTCTGTGACAGAACATATAAATGCCTTTAATACTCTGGTAAGTCAACTTGTCTCTATTAATATTACGATTGCAAAAGAAGATAAGTGTATTACCTTGTTATGTTCTTTCCCAGACTCTTAGGATAATCTAGTTGTAGCAATTGGTAGTACCTCTCAATCTGCATTGAAGTATGAGGATGTAGTTTCATCCTTGTTCACTGAAGATATGAAATGGAAAAACATGGATGGTCATAGAACAGATGCTTTATTTGTAAGAGGTCATACCCAAGACAGGAATCCTGGTAAGCCTTTAGGGGGAAGATCTAAATCTACAGGTAGATCTAAGTCTCTACGAATGATCCAGGGGATCAAAATTTGCTCAAAATTCAAAGTGATCAGAATCACTTCAAATCGAACAGGAGTGTAGGCCTCGTCATCAAGAACCCAACACAACTTGTTTGGGTTCAAATGAATTTCGGATGAGAGAGATATCATGTTTTGTTCAAAATGACAAACAGGCAAAAAAAATGTGCTAACTGTACAGTCTGTATAGTCCATACAGATGCTGACATGGTAGGGCCGTATGAAACATGGAAAGGTCATACGACACATGGCAGGTAGTTGTGTGGACATTTGGCATATGACGTGGCTTGTTTGCGATGAATGGGATGGCTACAAGTGGCCCAATCAATGGACACCACATGTCACCTGGATATTGGTTTAAAATTTATGTTGTTGGTCGGATTCAACCCCGCGACCTCCGGGCAGGGGTAAAGCCTTGGGAAGGGCCACCCAACCAGCATGCCCACATGTAGTTCTTATTATATATATGTGAAACATTATATTTAAATTGTAATAGTTGTTGTATGGGGCGTAGTCTGAGCTGGGGCTTAGCCCCGGCCCCCGGTCGTATACATTGCAATATAACCATGGGCATGCAACATGTTTTAACCATAGCCCTTTTTGTATGAGCTCAATCACATGTGATTGTGCATAGAACCACTGGCGTGCACCCGACTATTGTCATTTGATTTGGACTTGGCCCCTTTTATATGCGCGTGAGGTCATGTGGTAGCCCATGTGCCCGTGGGCCTTGGCGGTTAAGGGCTAGCACGTAACTGTCCTACAATTTGTACGGGTTGTGCAGTTGCACCCGGTGCTAGGTTTTTCCACATTTATGTGCATGGGGGCTAGGTTGAGGAGGCAAGGGTGCATTGTGGTGATCCAGAGACAACAAGTTTGAAGGGGATCTTCCAGGAAGCCTATCTTCTTCAATTTTTGGCCAAACGAAGTGCCAAAAAAGCCCAGCTAGGGGTTTTTGGACGTTCTGAATCCATTGGAGCCATATATTTGGCATTTTGAGCATTGTAAAGCACATATTTTATCACTTTGACCAAATAATACAAAAGATCCATTGGAAGCTGGACCAGGAGATGTAGCCCAAGAGAGGGGTGAACTCCTTTATCATTTGTTGTGTTATGTGTTTTATGTTCACTATTTATTGTTGTTGTTTATATGCATCTTGAATGACTAATTTCTATAAAATTTGTGTTGAAAAATTAATCCATTTTCATTTTAACACATGAATTAAATCTTGCAAATAATTTCAAGAATACAAGTCTTCTTCATTTTTAGATCAAGTTGGTATCAGAGCATAGGTTTTTGAAGACTTGATTATTTGCAAGTGTTTTGTTTTCTGATGCTCACAAGTTTGAAACTCATAAGAGGAGAAGGTCAAATTGTAGAGCCAAGCTCTCATCCTTCAAGAAGGAAGATTATTTCGTCACCGCAAGTTTCAAGGAGGCATTCACCAAGTATGGCTCATGAAGAGAGTCATGAACATATTCCTGCAGAAGATGAAGATCTCAGAAAAGATTTCATGGAAATGAGAGAAATGATGAAACTCTTGATGGAAGAAAGGAATAC
>ML794837.1:66121-80394 GCA_009831015.1 Picea engelmannii | reverse complement strand
GTATATTGACAGTGGATGCTCCAAACACATGACTGGAGACAGAAGTAAGTTTCTAACTCTAAGTGATAGAAAATCAGGGAATGTAACTTTTGGAAATGATGCACCTAGAAAGATAAAAGGTAAAGGAATTGTAAATTTGTGTAGCAGAAAAAGAAAAGATCAAGACGTGTTACTTGTAGATGATTTGAAACATAATATTCTTAGTGTCAGTCAAGTCTATGACCTAGGGTGTGAAGTTGTTTTTACCTCTAAAGACTGTAGAATAAAAACTGTGGATTCAGGTCAACTAGTTGCAAAAGGTATAAGAAGATAAAACAATGTCTATGTTTTAAAAGAAGAAGAAGAAGAATGCAACTTAAGCAAATATCATGAAAGTTGGCTATGGCATAGGAGACTTGGTCACCTAAATTTTGATCACATAATCAAACTCAAAAACAATGGGGCAGTCAAAGATCTTCCGAAGATATCAAAGCCATATGACTCTGTTTGTAAACCCTGTCAGATAGGAAAGCTTACTCGCACTCAGTTCAAATCTAAAAAATTTCCCTCAACAGAAAAACCTCTTCAGTTAGTACATATGGATCTATGTGGTCCATCAAGGAAAGAAGGTACAGAAAAAGAAAATTACTTTATGTTGATTATTGATGACTATTCTAGACTAACTCGGGTTTCCTTTTTGAAAGAAAAATCTGAAGCATTTGAAAAATTCAAGGTATTTAAGGCTCTGACTGAGAATCAAATAGGAAAAAGATTAAAGGCAGTAAGGTCTGATAGAGGAGGAGAGTTCAATTCAGGAAACTTCAAAGAGTTCTGTGATAAGCATGGGATCAAAAGAGAGTACACAATTCCAAGGACTCCACAGCAAAATGGAGTTGTTGAGAGATAGAATAGGTCAGTACAACAAATGGAAAGATCAATGATGAATGAAAGGAACATATCTCAGACATATTGGGTGGAAGAAATACATACAACTGTTCATATCCTTAACAAAGCTCATCCCAGACCACACAGTGAAAAGAGCCCTTATGAACTTTAGTTTGGTAGACCTGCCTCAATCAAGCATTTTAAAGTTTTCGGGAGTAAATGTTATATCAAGAACAATGATGAAAATATTGGAAAATATGATGACAGGGATGACGAAGGTATCTTCTTGGGTTATTCTACAAATAGTAAAGGATATAGATGTTACAATAAGAGACTACACAAACTAGTTGATTGTATAGATATAAAAGTTGATGAAGAAATTCCAGTCAGAAATGTAAGCAGTGTTGAACCAATAACAGAAGATACAATTGAAGATGAATATGAACAGGTCCAAGGATCAGAAAGAGAAGAGTCTGGATCAGATGAAGATATGAATATTCAAACTGACACAGATAAGCAGAAAGAAGCAAAATCACCTCTCAGAATTATTAGAAAGAATCATCCTGAAAATCAAATAATTGGGGATATAAATGAAGGAGTTCAGACAAGAAGGAAATTGATTAAATACTTAGAACAATCTCATGTTTCCTTTTTATTTATGACTGAACCTAAAAATTTTGAGGAAGCTAGCCAGGAAGATAATTGGATCAGAGCAATGAATGAAGAGATTGATCAGATTGAGAAGAACAATACTTGGAATCTTGTCCCTAGACCTGAAAATACGAATGTAATAGGCTCCAAATGGGTGTTCAAGAATAAAATGAATGAAAAAGGACAAGTTGTTAGAAATAAAGATAGATTGGTCTGTAAGGGATATGCACAAGTTGAAGGTCAGGAATTTGATGAAATGTTTGCACCAGTGGCAAGATTGGAAGCTATCATAATATTTCTTGCCTATTCATGTCATAAGAACTTCAAAGTTTATCAGATGGATGTTAAGTCATCATTTCTTAATGGAGATCTAGAGGAAGAAGTATATATGGAGCAACCTGAAGGATTCTCTTTGACAGATAATCCTAATTATGTTTGTAAGCTAAAGAAGGCCTTATATGGACTAAAACAATCACCACGAGCTTGGTATTATAGACTGGACAAATTTCTACAAGAAAAAGGGTTGAAGAAAGGTATTGTTGACAGTAACCTTTACATTAAGGCTGAAGGTGATAATTTACTAGTTGTTTTGGTTTATGTAGATGATATTATTGTTGGCTGTACTAATGAATCATTTGTCCAGTGGTTTGCTAATTCTATGCAAACAGAATTTGAAATGTCCATGATAGGAGAACTGTCATATTTTCTCGGCCTACAATTAAGACAAAGCTCTGCAGTAATTTTTATTTCTCAAGAAAAATATTTGAAAGAGATGTTGAAGAAATTTCAGATGGAATATTCTTCTACAGTTAGCACACCTATGGTGGTTGGTTGCAAGCTGAGTAAATATGATATCTCACCTGATGTTGATCAAATAACATATCGTTCTATGATAGGCAGTCTTCTGTACATCACAACATCCCGTCCTGATATAATGCAAGTTGCTGGAATGGTAGGTCGTTTTCAGTTTGCTCCTAAACAAATTCATTTGGTAGCCTTCAAAAGGATATTTAAATATTTCAAGGGAACAATGACTTATGGTCTGTGGTATCCTAGAAATCAGAATTTCCAGTTAACTGCTTATTCAGATGTAGACTGGGAAAACTGTGTTGATGAGAGAAAAAGCACCAGTGGAGGAGCATTTTTTCTTGGTGACACATTAGTTGCATGGCTTAGTAAAAAGAAAGGATCCATTTCATTATCCACTACAGAGGAAGAATACATTGTTGTTGCTACTTGCTGCACACAAATCTTATGGATGATACAAACTCTTGCAAATCTGAAGGTAACCTACATTGATCCTATTCCAATTCACTGTGATAACACCAGTGCCATTAGTGTTTCCAAGAATCCTGTTCTTCATTCCAAGACTAAGCATATTCCAATCAAGTACCATTTTCTCAGAGAACAAGTTACAAACAGAATTGTTCAACTGAATTATAGACCTTCTACAGAACAGATTGTTGATATCTTTACTAAACCATTAGCGGCGACCCCTTTTGGATACCTTCGTCAAAAGTTGGGGGTTATAATATCTTGTGTCTAATCTGTTCACCTGGTCAAGGGGAGTACTTATTGAATATCTGGTGTATTCCCAAGATACTTATAGTCGACAGGGGGAGTATGTTTTGCAACAGCTCAGGGGTAGAATGTTTCTTCTTTGACATTGATGTCAAAGGGGGAGAAAAGAGTTCGGGAGAAGAGATCCGAATGCATGTGGGTGCTTGTATTGCCATCAATTCCAAAGGGGCAGATTGTTGGAAAATATTTAACAGACAATGAATGGCAAATGGCAAATACTTAACAAGACAACAAATGCTTGTCATTGATGGCAAGTACAACAGTGAAGATGGAATGAGTACAAAAAGTTTGTAATCGATAGGCAAACAGAAGATAAGTTCAGGAAGGTCGAATGATCGAAGACGAGAAGTTTGCAAGTGACAGGAAAATAGAAGATAAGTTCTGGAAGGTTGAATGATCGAAGGTAATGCAACGTTGATTGAGTGATCGAAGACCAGTAAAGTTTGAGAAGAATCTCTAATCATTGGATTCCATTCAAAATTCCTGAAAGAATGAGGGTTGTCAGATCTGAATGTAGACAAGAAGACATCATTGAAGAGGAGGACAGATCTCAGCCATTAGATCCAAGTGCAGGATCTGACCATCATTGGATCAAGAAGAACCCGCACGTCCTTTAAGGTACAAGGAGAATTAGGCGTAATCACGATATGCAAAATCACGATGAAATCTGAGCCATCAGATTAAGGTTGAATCTGGACCGTTGATTCCAGTCCTTGTCGGAGTTTTGGGGATCGAGAGTTGGACATGTCAAATATTATTGACAATAGGAATCCCAATATCGCGATATGCGAAATCGCAATGAAATCTGAGCCGTCGGATTAAGGTTGAATCTAGACCGTTGATTCCAGTCCTTGTCGGAGTTTCGAGGATCGAGAGTTGGACATGTCAAAGATTATTGACATCAGGAATCCCGATTTTGCGATATGCAAAATGACAATTTAATCGTAGCCGTTGAATAGAGATCAGATCTGGACCGTTGATCTAACTCCATATCGGAGTTTCGTGAATCATGACATGGAGAGGCAAAGAACCCAATGCAACAAGAATGCCAAAATCGCGAAATCGTGATTCAATCGTAGCCATTGAATCAAGATCACATCTGGACCATCGAATCATAGGACATGTGGAAAGTGATCGAAAGTTCGCTGACTTGCGGTCAATGGAGCCTAGTGTCGAAAATCACGAAATGAGAAATCATGAAAGCGCTTTTTGCATAGCCACTTGGTTATGACCATAGTCATATTGGGGAAGGAGCTAGTGCAGAAAAGTTCTGTATCGGAACTTCGGGGATCGCGAAATGAAGTCTAGAGACACTCAGCATAGGATTTCCAAAATGTCGAAACTCGATTTAAAGGCAATGTCAATATAGTTCATCCAACGGTGCAGATAAATTGGAATATCATCGGAAGGTTACTATTCTTTCTCACAGTTAACCCATCAGTTACGAATCTGTTAGTGAAACAGACTCATGATTGAAAATCAGTTATCGTTTCAGTTGGCGTTTCAGTTGCTCGGATAGTTGTCTTTATTTTGCCTAAGGAGTTGGGAAGTTGAACCGTCGTGTAGGTGTGTATAAAATAAGATGAGACAGACTATGTGCGGTTGGTTGTTCTGTATGAGAAAAGAATGAAACCGTAAGAAAAATAAAAGGAGAGAATGCGCAGGAGGAGATTGAGGATATGTGCAGTATGAGATGAAACGTAGAGCAGAATAACAGAACAAGTTGGAGCAGAGAAGAATGAGAGAATCAATTGATGCAGAGCATACCCATTGAACAGACATAGGAAGAGAAGAACAACAGAATAGTTTGTAGAAGACCAGATTTTCAGAACAAAGAAAGATTGGTATGAATTGATTTATCTGTGTAGTTGACTGTTTATTTATTTATTAACATTCTATGGAGGTTGGGAGGTGCTCGAGAGGAATTTTTTCCTCAGAGGTTCAAGTGGGAGCTTGAGTAGAAGTAGCTTCCATCTGGTTGCAGCCAGAGAAACCAGGGTGGCAGGGTGGTGCAAGGGAGAACAAGAGTTCTCTGTTATACAAGTTGGAGCCTGTGTAACTGGAAGTTGGTGCTTCCATCCAGTTGGTGTTGGAACATTCAGGAAGTTGGTGCTTCCATCCAGTTGGTGCTGGAATATTCAGGGAGTTGATGCTTCCTTCTAGTGGGTGCTAGAGAAACCAGAGAGTCGGTGCTCTCAAACAAGTTGCAACTTGTAAATCAGAGGTAGCAGCCTCACATTGAGTTGGTGCTCAATTAAAGATGATGTACAGAACTTAAAAGACTGCCTATCATTTCGAAGAAGAAGAGGTTTTCTCCCTTTATGGGTTTCCTCGTGAAAATCTGTCTCTGTGTATACCTTGTGTGTGACTGATGCTTTTTACTTTTACTGTCCATATGCTATATAATGTTGATGATCACTTGAAGAAAGATTAAGAATTTTTTAATAGACTTATGATTGTTTAAGCTCAAAGACAACTGATTCACCCCCCCCCTCTTAGTTGTATTAGTTATTTCAACATAAATCCTTGGGAAGGGTCGCCCAACTGGCGCGCCCACATGTAGTTCTTATTATATATATGTGAAACATTATATTTAAATTGTAATAGTTGTTGTATGGGGCGCGGTCCAGGCCTGGGCTTAGCCCCTGCCTCGGTCATATACATTGCAATATAACCACAGGTGTGTGACATGTTTTAACCATTTCCCTTTTTGTGTGAGCCCGGTCACATGTGTTTTTTTATAGAACCACCGGTGCATGCCCGATCGTTGTCATTTGATTTGGACTTGGCCCCTTTTATATGCGCGTGAGGTCATGTGGTGGCCCATGTGCCCGTGGGCCTTGGCGGTTAAGGGCTAGCGCGTAACTTTCCTATAGTTTGTACCGGTTGTGCGGTTGCACCCGGTGCTGGGTTTTTCCACATTTATGCACGTGGGGGCTAGGTTGAGGAGGAAAGGATGCATTTTGGCGATCCAGAGACAACAAGTTTGAAGGGGAACTTCCAGGAAGCCTATCTTCTTCAATTTTTGGCCAAATGAAGTGCCGAAAAATCCCAGCTAGGGGTTTTTGGATGTTCTAAATCCATTGGAGCCATCTATTTGGAATTTTGAGCATTGTAAATCACATATTTGAGCACTTTGAGAAAATAATACAAAAGATCCATTGGAAGCTAGACTAGGATATGTAGCCCAAGAGAGGGGTGAACTCCTTTATCATTTGCTATGTTATGTGTTTTCTGTTCACCGTTTATTGTTGTTGTTTATATGCATCTTGAATGAGTAATTTCTATAAAATTTGTGTTTCAAAATTAATCCATTTTCATTTTAACACATGAATTAAATCTTTCAAATAATTTCAAGAATACAAGTCTTCTTCATTTTTAGATCAAGGAAAATCTTTGAGGAAATGCTGGAAGTGTGGTAAAATAGGGCACTATAAGAAAGATTGCAAGTCTAAGAAGGTCGAAAAACCAAAGGGATTTGATAGTACCTCTTCCACAGGGGCGAAAACCTCCATTGAATAAGGAAGTGATGTTTACCTAGCATCTACAAGTACACATGCAGACCGCAATGTATGGTTGATCGACTCATGTGCATCATACCATATGACTCCTCACAGTGAGTGGTTCTCTTAATATGAAAAATATGATGGTGGTGATGTATTCCTAGGAGATGACTCGATAGCAAAAATCTTGGGATGTGGAAGGGTTATGTTGATGCTAAAAGATGGAAGGATTAGAACACTCCCTGGGGTTCTGCACATTCCAAAACTTGCTAGGAGCCTAATATCTGTAAGCAAGTTGGAAGATGTAGGAGTGGATATTGTATTTGGAAAGAACACTTGCAAGATGGTACAAGGGGAAATCTATACAAGTTGTTGGGAATCACTTATACTAATGGGTGTAATAGTTATGTTGTCCTTGAGAAGACAAATAAACAAGACAAGACCAATATCATCCATGAAAAGAAGACCATGTTGTGGCATCAAAGACTGGGGCATATTGGATAAAAGGGCCTTCGAACACTACACGGTAAAGGCATGGTTAAAGGTATGTCTAATTGCACTTTGGATTTTGATTTATGTGAACATTTCATATATGGTAAACAAAATCTAGTAAGATTCCCATCTAGTGTTGCAAGAGCAAAGGAGATCTTAGAGTTGATACACAGTGATGTGTTTGGACCTGTTCCTGTTCCATCCCTAGGTAAATCTGTGTATTATGTTTCATTCATAGATGATTTTTCAAGGAACACATGGATTTATTTTCTTAGAAAGAAATATGAGGTATTTGATAAATTTAAAGAGTTTAAGGCTCTGGTATAAAATCAAACAGAGAAGAAAATAAAGGTATTGAGAACAGATAATGGTGGAGAATTCTGTAAGAAGTGTGGTATGACAAGGAAGAAGACTACTTCATACACTCCTTAGCAGAGTGGAGTTGCAGAAAGGATGAATAGGACACTGATGGAAAAATAAAGGAGCATGCTCAGCGGTGTCAGGTTAGGACAAGAATTATGGGTAGAGGCAGTGGATACAACATGTAACTTGGTCAATCGATCACCTTGATCAACGTTGGATGATAAAAATCCACACAAGGTATGGTCTCCAAAGAAACCCTCTCTTCACCATCTTAGAGTGTTTGATTGTGATGCTTATGTACATATTCCAAAGGAAAATAGGAGTAAGCTGGAAAAAAGGTTGAAAAGTGTATCTTTATTGGTTATAAATATGGTGTGAAAGGTTATAAGATTTGGAACCCAGAAACCAAGGAGACTGTTTACAGTCGAGATGTTGTTTTCGGAGAGGTAAAAGATGTGTCCAAACAAGAATTCCTACCAACACAATAGGAATCTAAGAAAATAGAGCTTGAGTTGGATGATGCAAAATCTGAATCATCTAAAGAAGAGGAAGCAGAAGAAGAAGAAGAACCTCATACCCCAGTATTGAAGAGATCAGTGAGAGATAAAAGGCAACTAGAAAGGTATAGTCCACCTAATTTCCATTCCAATTTTACTTTATCTATTACTGATGATGATCCCAGAACTGTTAGGGAAGCAGTGAATTCAGAGGATAGTAAACTCTGGAAGAAGGCCATGGTTGAAGAAATGGATACCTTGGATAAGAATGAGGCATGGGATATAGTTGAGTTGCCAGCTAGAAGAAAATATGTTGGTAGCAAATGGTTGTTTAAGAATAAGTTTAATGCACAAGGTAAAGTGGAGAAATACAAAGTTCGGTTAGTAGCAAAAGGTTATTCCCAGGTAGAGGGAATTGACTTTGGTGAGATTTTTTCTCCTGTTTCTAAGTTAACTTCTATTAGATTTATTTTATCTATTACTGTTGCTTTTGATCTTGAAGTGGAATATATGGATGTGAAGACAACATTCCTACATGGGGATCTCGAAGAATAAATCTACATGAAGTAGCCAGAAGGCTTTGTAGTGAAGGGAAAGAAAGAGTTGGTCTGTAAGATAAAAAAGTCACTATATGGTCTGAAGCAATCACCTAGGATGTGGTACCAAAATTTTGACAGATACATCCTTGGATTGGGATTTGTAAGAAGCAAAGGTTGATCACTGTGTATATTCCAAGAAGGTTGGTAATCACTTCATTTATGTAGTGTTGTATGTTGATGACATGTTGTTGGTAGGAAATAACATGGATGTTATCAAGGAGGTGAAATCACAACTATCCTCCAAATTTGACATGAAGGATCTCGGTGTTGCTAATTTCATTTTGGGAATGGAGATTAAAAGAGATCGTGCAAACATGAAACTTTGGTTGAATCAGAGAAAATATGTTGAGACGATATTGCAGAGGTTTAATATGCCTAGAAGTAAACCGGTCAAGGTTCCTATTCCTATAAATGTAAAGTTATCTGCAGATCAGTGTCCCAAGACACAAGAAGAAGAAGAGGACATGTCCCATGTTCTGTATGCCAGTGCAGTTAGCAGTTTGATGTATGCAACGGTTTGTACTAGACCAGACATTGGACATGCAGTGGGTGTTTTGAGTAAGTATATGTCAAAACCAGGGAAGGAGCATTGGACAACAGTAAAGAGGGTCTTCAAGTATCTTCGTGGCACTACCAGTTATGGATTGTGCTAGCAAGGAAGACCAGGATTGGACAGAGTGATGGACATACATGGCTTTGTTGATGCATACTAGGCTGGAGATGTGGATCGCAGAAGATCTACAAGTGGGTATGTGTTTAACCTATTTGGAGGAGCAATCAGTTGGATGAGAAAAAGACATGTTGTAGTGGCACTCTCAACTACAGAAGTTGAATACATGGAAGCCACTCATGCAAGCAAGGAAGCAGTATGGTTACAAAGATTGTGTTTAGGTATTGGGTTGGTACAACAAGCAGTGAGATTAGATTGTGAAAATCAGAGTGCAATCTTCCTAGAAAATAACCCAGCTTATCATTCGAAGACAAAGCATATTGATGTTCAGTATCACTTTGTGAGAGACATGATTGAGGAAAAGAAGGTGTTGCTGGAAAAGGTTGATACTTTGAAGAATGTTGCAGATTCATTAACAAAGTCTGTGAGCACAGAAAATTTCTCCTGGTGTAGAGTAACAGTGGGCATTGCTGCCCTGGATTGTTGACTATATAATCCCTTGGACTCCTGGATGCAAAGAAAACAACAAGTGGGAGAATGTTGGGTATGTGTTATATTCTTTACATGTGTGTGTGTGGGCGCGTCAGGTTCGACAACTGTGTCTGAAGATCCCTCTAGTAGGGCTCTCTATGTCATGTGTGTTAGGCACTTTTCTAGGGGAGTCCCAGAGGGGGCAAGTATGCCCCCCCCTGGTTATGCGCAGCGTTCAGGCCAATGCCCTGAATTTTTTTTTGGGCGATTTTTGCTATTTTTAGCGGTTTACTAAATTAATCACGGATTAAGGGATTAGGGTTTTGGTATCTACAGAATACCTAAAAAAATTGTATATATTGTATGGTGAATGGTGAAATTTGATAATGAATATAAGAAAGGTTTTCCAGGTTGAGGGTTTCCGGTATAAAATCTCTGTGTAATCTATGTACGAGCCATTGATTAAATTATGTTTTGCTTAAGAATCTATATGCATTTCTTTAAGTCACAAGTTTAAAACTTACACCTTTCCCCTTTCAGAAGAGATAATTTTTTTGTGAGAAGCTAGCATGGTATTGATGCACTTGGAGCCATGATAGAGGAGCTCGGACCTGGTTTGTGGAGTGATTAGCAACAAAGGTTGTAATCATTTTTGTCTTGAAACTTAATAAAAGAGTTCATTCTTGTCCCAAAATATTATGTCTTTATGATTTTATTGATTTATGCATTTATGTCTATGTCTAAAGCTTGAAAGTGATAAGTAGAGATTGTATGTGTTGTAGCATTGTTTTCCTAAGATTTTTGCAGGTCAGTTTGGGAGGAGACTTACAATCTAGGAAGTTGCAAAGGCAAAAGAGGTCTACACCAACCGAAAGGACTAAGGTGTACCCATTAACCTTCTTTCCTCTCTCTTTTCATTTCGTTTAGATAGTTTTGGGGTAGTTTAAGGGTAGACCAGTATTTTAAGGGAATTCAACATTTTGTCTATACCTAGACCTGGTATAGGGGAATTTTACCCGTAGCTCTGGTGGTATCTAGATCGTAAGTTTATCTTTGAAAATATCTTTTCTCATCTTAGTTGATCAAAGAGGCCATTAATTTTGGGTAGAGGGTGTTTGTTCTTCACCATGGATTTATTCAGCTATCTAAAGTCTATACACTGCCACAATGTTCCATAATTCATTTTGACAAAGAGTAACGGTGCTCCCGAAGGTGAAACACTTGGGTGTATGTACCATTTCTTCAACAGTTCTTCCAACTGCATTTGCAATTATTTCAATTCATGTATACTCATTCTATAAGGTTTTTTTTTATACTGGGGAAGCTCCTAGTACTAAATCAATAAATAAATCCATCTCCCTCTTTAGTGGAAATCCTGGTATTTCTTTGAATACATCTTCAAACTCTTGCAATACCAAAAAAACATTCAAGGCTTGGCCTTTTTGTCTTTTCTGACTCTTCCACATGAGATCCATACAATTGGCATCCTTTCCTGAAACATTTCTTCAACTATAAGGGTAAAATATCCCTTATAGAAATGGGTCTTGGAATTCATTTCATAGTGCTATGTTTTCCTTCTTCATCAAGACATGTAAAGGTATTGTTATGAAAATATAGGATAGCATGGTTTTGATCCAAACAATCCACTCCAATTAGGATGACATAAGATCCTAATGGGATGATATTTATATCATCATTAGTACTCACTCCATTCATATAAGTGCACTAGGTGAATTAGCCAAACCAAACTTGAATTTTCAAACTTATTTTTCTCCAAATGTAATCTATCCACTATTTTAGGATCAATGTAACAATTACTTGCACGTGAATCAATTAAAATAACAACATGCTGATTAATTTTATTACCTTCCACTTTGATTATATTGGATTAATACTTTGCTTGTCGATATTCTAAGGTTGCATATATTCTTCCCATGTCTTTTAATGTTGTAACCTCTTGGATGTTGTGCATGGTCTTCACTTTATCATCTCTATGAGGGAAATCCTTGTAAAGGTGATTTTCTTCACCCCCAACATTGAATTGGTGGTCTTCCTATTTTTTCGAAGGAATATTATTTCTTCGATTCATCTTTAACAGAATGATCTTTTTGATTTTTATTAGGGTTGTTTCTATTGAAAGGAGGTTTGAATTTCGTCCTTATCTGATCAGATTTATCCTTCTTCGTATCCTTCCATGATTTCTACCATTTCCTTTCTCATGTAGGTACTTAGCCTTCCTGATGGTCTCTGTCAAAATCCTAGTCTCATCATACTGAATCTTTTCCTTATAAAAGAATGAAATTCCACTTAAAAACTTTTGTATCTTCATTTTTTCATCATTGATAAATCCTACATACTTCAGCAATCCCAAGAACTTTTTCTCAAATTATGTCCTGGTCATGCTTCCCAACCTTAATTCAAAGAAATATTACATCTTTTCATAGAAGTTCTCTAAAAGGTACTCCTTCTAAAAATATCACCTGCACTACTTCCAAGTGATCTTTCTCTCATTAATGTGCTCAACTTGCTTCAATGAATCCCACCACATAGCATATTTTCCATGTAAATGATATGTGGAAATTATTGCTTCTAGGTTTGATAAGTAGTTATGCAATTGAAAATACTTCCTGAGTCCAAGCAATCATGTTTTAGCATCATATTCCCTGTAATGTCCCCATCCACCCCGGTCAGGCCACGATACATGAGAGAACGCTTTTGTTCTCTCTGCAGAACATATTGTAACATACCCAACATCCCACTGAGCTATGTCACATACATTTTTCGAACTGCATGGAATTAAAACATATACACACATAACTCTTGCAAAAATATATACATAAAATGTAAACATAAAAATACATCTGTAAATGCACAGATTCATAATGAAATAATAGTAAACATAGACATGCAGAATATATAGGAAATACCCATAAACATACAGACAGTTATAACCACGCATAGGATAAACCCATAAAACTGAACATGTAAATAATAATGCAGCATGTAAATTTATCACACAATTGACACTTATCTTGGTAAGAATATCACCAACTATGTACAGACCTTCCATGAACCTCCCAGCTTTAGAACACACTGCTCATCACTCTCAGAAGTGGGTCACCCCTAAGCTAGGAATAAACTCCACCAAGGTAAAGGGATTCCTAACCAGGCTAATGGCTCATAGACAACAAGAAAGACTCTATCACATGTGCCAACTCAAACTAACATCCTAAAGTCCCTCATTCCCCACATCCTTGTACCACACATGAATTGTTCCCCTTCTCTGCTCAGCAGTCCTTCGGCTACCCCACTTCCTTTGTGGGCTTCAACAATAGGCAAGACAGGAAGTCTTAGAGCCCTGTAGATGCAGTTTAGCACCTTCAAGAAATCAATTCCCAGCAATTCTCTCACCCATAGAGAAATTTCTCACAAACCTGACAACCTGCCTCTTCAATATTCCATGGGCCTGACAACCCTCTTCTTTAGTCCATCTCACAAGCTAACCAACTACACAAACAAGTATAAATGATAAATGACCAAGTCAGTGTAAGATCATGGTATATCTGAATGATTGAAGGAATGATGGATGAATCATGGGTGAACGATCAAAATTGAACTAAGTCCCCACAATATGTATGCATGTCCCCAACTTGACACTTGTCATGTTGGGAGCTACTTTGGCCCACTTGTCCCCATATTTAGAACTTAGGATAAAATAATTATCCATACTTTATACTTTAATAAATATTAATATAATATTGATTTTTGGCTTAATATCCCTAACTTAACCCCTTTTCCTTAACTTTTAGCCCCCACCCTTTCCCTAACTAGTGGAGTTTAGTCCCCCATCTCTTTTATTGTGGTCGGTCTATGTGCAATGATGCATTTTATATTAATGTTTTGACATATACAAACGTAGGTGCACTGGCCTTTAACATCTAGGCTCTCTAGCCTAATTCAAAACATAAGAATCCTAGCTTATAATAACTGGCTCACTAGCCTATAAAATATAGCATATACACAAAGGCTCCCTGGCCTCAACATCGCGCACATTTAAATTGCTACGTGCAATATCCAAGAATGTGCACACTTCATCATTTATTGCGCAGTACATGTGTGCACTATGCCATGAAAGGTGCATACAAAATTATGTCAAACAACTCACCACCTTGAGTAAATTTTCATTTAAATTTACAATTGGGTTCGGCCTAGGGATATTACAATCCCCTTCCCTTATTTATGCATTGTCCTCAGTGCATCATGTACACATATACAACAAAATCTCAAAAATACTCAAAAAGATGTGGGTATTATGCCCGCATTGCATCCTCATGTTCCCAAGTAATGTCCTCAGGATAGTACCAGGTCAATTGGACCTTTACAATCCTTATGGCTCAATTCCAGAGATGTTTGATTTTCCAATCCATAATGCATACCAGATGCACTTGGAAAGCACCTTCTTTCTCCACCTGGATCACATTCCAATCAATAACATGATTAGCATAAGGTATATATTTCTTGAGAAATGATACATGGAATATATTATAAACAGACATAGATGCAGGTAATGCAATCATATAAG
>ML794837.1:47891-58124 GCA_009831015.1 Picea engelmannii | reverse complement strand
CTTTACCTTTTGACATTCCAAACATTTGGCAATAAAATCAGCAACCTCTTTCTTCATGCCTGGCCAATAATATTGGCTCTTGACAACTACAATATTTTTTTGATAACCTGGTTGCCCAGCATAAGGTACAATATGCATTTCTCTCAATATCAGACTTTTCAATTCCTGGGAATTTGGAACATAAATTCTGCCCCTATACCTGAGAATTTCATCGTTATCTAGATTGTATTCTTCAATTTTCTGTTGCAAATTACCTTGCTGTAATTTTTCCACTAATTTCTTGTATTGCAAATCTAATTTTGCAGCCTCTAAAATTTTGTCCTTCAAATCTCATTGGTACATGCTAATGGTTGTAGCATGCAATTCATGCACTCTTTTGTTGAGTGCATCAGCCACTTTGTTTTCTTTCCCCTTGATATGCTTTATATCAAAGTCATATTTACTTAGAAATTCTAACCATCTTCTTTCCCTAGCATTTAGAGTTGGTTGATCAAATAAATATTTCAGACCATTATGGTCTGTTCTTAGCTCAAACCTTTTTCCCATGAGGTAGTGTCTCCATTTCCTCAAGGCATGCACTATGACTGCCAACTCCAAATCATGAGTGGCATAGTTTCTTTCATGCTCCTACAACTTCCTTGATTCATAACATATAAAAAAACCATTTTGACTGAGGACTCCACCAAGTCCTTCATTACATGCATCTATGCATACAATGAAGTCTTCATCCGGGTCTGCAATTCTTAGTATTGGAGCACTTGTTAATAATTTGTTCAAGTGTTGGAAACTTTTTTCACAATCCAATGCCCACTGAAACTTCACACCCTTTCTTTGCAAGGAATTGATTGGGTGTGCAATCTTTGATAATCCTTCAATAAATCTCCTATGGTAGCCTGCAAGGCCCATGAATGATCTAACCTCTGCCACATTCTTTGGCACTGACCATTCTCTAATGGCTTCTATCTTCTCAGGATCCACTACTATCCCATCCTTTGAAATGATATGCCCCAAATAATGAGTTTGCTTCTGATAAAATGAGCAGTTGCTCAATTTGGCATACAACTGACGCCCCCTTAATACTTGCAACACCATCCTCAAATGATGCTCCTGCTCTTCTTCTGACTTAGAAAATATAAGAATGCCATCTAGAAATACAATGACAAATTTGTCTAAATATTCTCGGAAAACACCATTCATTAAACACATGAAAACAATTGGTGGATTTGACAACCCAAATGGCACCATTGTGAACTCATAATGACCATACCTTGTCCTGAAGGCGATCTTCCTGATATATTCCTCTTTAATCCTTACTTTATGGTATCCTAACCTAAGATTTATCTTTGAAAATATATTTTCATCCTTCAATTGATCAAAGAGCTCATCAATCCTTGGAAGAGGATACTTGTTCTTTACAGTCACTTTATTCAACTGTTTGAAATAAATACACAGTCTTAATGTCCCATCTTTCTTCTTCACAAACAAGACTGGGGAACCCCAAGTTTACACACTTGGGCATATATACCCCTTCTTTATAAGTTCTTCAAGCTGCATTTGCAACTCTTTCAGCTCTGGTGTACTCATTCTGTAAGGAGTCTTTGACACTAGAGCTGCTCCAGGCATTAAATTTATAGAGAAATCAATATCTCTCTTTGGGGGTAGTCCTGGTACCTCATTGAACACATCCTCAAAATCTTTTAGGACTGCATGATCTTCCAAATTTGGCACCTTATATTTAGGTGTCTCTTCCATATGAGTTGCATATATTTGACACCCTTTTCTATAACATTTCTTCAGCTGCAATGCTGAAAATTATTTGATGGTTACTACCCTAGTAATTCCCTGCACTTTCCTTAGACTCCCTTCCTCATCCAAGCAAGTAAATGCCTTGTTATGATAGTCTAGGATAGAATGATGTTGTTCCAACCAATCCATCCCAATTAGACAATCATAGGAACCTAAAGGAAAGATGTTCAAATCTTCCTTGGTGTTCAATCCTTTCATGTCCATAAGACACGACTTAACCATCTCATTAACTTTTATTTTGGCTCCGGTAGCCAACTGTACCAACCAAGAGTTTTCATGCTTACTTCTTGGAAAATGAAAAATTTCCACCATCTTAGGATCTATATAACTATGACTAGCTCCTGAATCAATTAAAATAACAATGGTTTGTTTGTTGATCATACCTTCCACTTCAATCACATGTGATTGATACTATGCTTGCTTGTTGTCCAGGGCTGCATAGATCCTTGGAACATTTCTACCCATGTCCTCCACTGTTTCAGCTTGTTGTACATTATGAACAATCCTCACTTTTTCACCTCTGTGTGGACAATCTCTGAACATATGATCTCCTTTACAACCCCAACATTGTATATGGGGTTGCCTTGGCCTTTGACCCCCTTGTCTCAATCATTCTAGGTTCTCTAGAAGTTGGTTGTCCATGAGTATTATTTCTGAAGAATGGTGGCTTAGCTCCCTTCTTCCTCTAATCCACCTTGAATTTATTTTTGTCTTCCCAAGAATTTTGAAAAATTGGCCTTGCTTTTACTGATCATATAGGCTTTTAGCTCGCCTTATGGTCTCCTCCAATGTCTTTGGATCATCATACTATATTTTTTCACTAATGAATGATGGAAATCCACTCAAATACCTATGAATCTTAACTGTCTCATCCTTGATGAAAGAGACATACTTCAACAATTCTAAAAACCTTATCTCATATTCATCTATGGTCATACTCCCAAGTTTGAGTTCAAATAACTCTTTCATTTTCTTGTCATAGTATATCTTAGTCAAGTATTTCTTCTCAAAATACTTCTCAAATTCCCTCCAAGTAACACTTTTCTCCTTAATGTGTTGCACTTGCACAAGATGATCCCATGACATGGATGCCTTTCCCTTGAGTTGATAGATGAAAATTCTACCTTCTGCATGAGAAGAATAATTATGCAATTCAAAATACTTTATCATGCCCAATAGCCATGTCTCTGCGTCTTCATCCTTCTTGTGTTCACCATCAAATGTAGGAGGTTTGATTTTGTTCATTTCTCCTCGTAGATCATCCACCTCAGACTCCTTATGCTTCCTAATGGGGGATGGACTTGAGATTCTATGTGATCTCTTATTGGGATTCCTCTAGGAGTGGTGGTGATGTCTGCTAACACTCCTTGCTCTTCTTTTCTCATCAGGAGGCTTGTGGCTTCCTGATTTGCTTGAGCCACTCTCCTTATCCAATTTATTTTATATTATGTTCAAGATCTACAATAAATTCATGTTGAAGTCCTCTTGTTTCTCCCTGGCTCTCATAATCCTTTCATTATTAACTTTATGGATTTGTACATCCTTCTGCAAATTTTTAATGGTCTCTACCATATTCATGTTTTCATCCCTTCCTTCTCCATGACCATTGGAGTTTGTTCCTTCAATTCCAAAATGGACATCCATCCCTCTGATTTCATCTTCCTGGATGTAATTCCCCTGTGCTTCTTAAATTAATATGAACTATGTGTTGATATTAAATTGATCTATTTGTTGTTAACTCTACAAAATGTGCATCCAACAAAACTTTGCCAGGCTAACTGTTTCAACAATTTCATGAAAATATGAACCATTTTGGTTCAATAATATATATCATAATTCTCTCTTCTGATTTCCCCAAAATTTGAATGCCCAGATCAATTTCATGGGTGAACAATAATATTATAATGTCCAACACCTTTCCAATGCCTAATCCCATTCTCAATTCTATGTCTTGAGCAAAAAGTTATGGTTATTGGAAAATTGTCCATTAATTTTTTTGTTCACACTTCAACTTGGCACAAATTTGCACTGTAAATATGCAATTTCACACCTAATCCATTGGATTTTTTGTAGAATCTCAATTGGGCTTCCTAATATACATATTAAGGACATTATATCCAAGTTTCACCTCATTCTGGTTTCTTGGCTGCTAGTTACAGCCTGTTGAAGTTCTAGGCCAATTTGTGTTTTTGGTCTGGAATGCTACAGGTACCATATTTTCCATATTAAACACTTTTAGCATGTCCAGAAATTTAATTCAGATCTGGGAATGTCTTCTATGGTTCAATAGATTTCCATTGACTGTTCCTGCACCTCAATATGATTCCGGAGAAGAAATTTATGGCTCTTTGAAGTTAGATGGGTCTTAAAATTTACCCTCCATTGTTTGTGTTGTAACTTTCTCATAAGAGCTTTGTTTGATGAATGGTTTACACCATTAGAAATATCTCTCCGAAATATTTTATTTGAGTTGTAGACACAAATTGTACCTTGTTACTTCGTACACTTTGTTCTCATGGTTTCTTAGTAGATAAAAACGTTGTTAAGGCCCTCAAAAACATGTTGCAAAAGGATGACGTTCAAACAGTATAAAATGTCGCAGAAATTAGTTGGTTTTTCGTTGTTGTTCACCATCCAACGAATTTTTGCACCAAAATTTCAACCTGTACACCCATATTTAGCATGCGTAGAAACACCACAAGGTAAATAGTGCTATGTGCACCTTTAACCACTATGCATCACTTCTCTATCGCGACAATAATTGGCGTGCACTACTTTTGTGTCGCGCACGAATATCCACCGCGCGCAATTTTGGTTTCTATAGTAATACCTGTTGTGCGAAATATTTGTATTGCACGTTGATATTATATGCACATTTCACTCTATGCGCTACACCATGCCAAAGTTTAGTGCGCCCCCCATCGCGTACCAACACTCTGCGTGCACCATTAACTAAATTGTTGCGCAACAACATATACCCATGTTGTGCAGACACCAATCAAAACTCCTTTGCATTCTTCCTATATTGTGCACACCACGCGTGCCATTATTATGTGTGTGCACACCGTGCACACCTTAATATGCATATGTACACCGTGCAATGGTAAATTTAGCGCGTGCACTCGCATACCAACATTTTTCCGTGCGACACCAAAATTTAGCGCGCGCACCCGCACACCAACATTTTTCTGCGCGGTGCCAAATTTTTGCACGTGCAGCCGCACACCAAAATTTTTCCGCGCGGCACCAAAATTTACATATCACAAGCTTTTTACTGCACATCATGCATTTTTAGTGCACCCAACTGCGCACATTCATTTTTATGCGCACCATTTCCTCGTGAACTCTGCTACAGAAATTAGGGCTTTTGCTTAACATTTTTCCCCAATTTACCATAGACATTCTGCAACTATGAAATTTGTCAAATTTCACCCCGATAACACCAATTCAACCTCTGCAACACCAAATATTTGTGGGTTAACATTTCTGGAACGAATTTTTCCACACTCAATTCATGAATTGAGAATTTTATTTGCTAATCTCACTCCAACTGTCATGGCTTCAGTGTAACTTCAAATTCGACGAATTCCAGGTCCGAAGTTTCTAGAACAGATATTATATCAATAATATCTCACCACATGACCAAATTTCTCAATTTTCACATGAATATACCAACCGAAATTGGGGCTTTTCCCAATTCCGCGTCGTTGCTTCTAAAATTTACCACTGTGAAATTTTGCTTCAACTCAACTTGAAATTTGGTCACTTCAAAATCAATCCCCTTTGAAATTTCTCTTCAACTCAACTTGTTCGGCCCATCCAGGTTCAGTGTTGAAAATTGAAGCTCTGATACCATATTGTAACATCCCCGACCACCCAGGTCGGGCCACGATACATGAGAGAACACTTTTGTTCTCTCTACGGAACATAATGTAACATACCCAGCATCCCACTGAGCTATGCCAAATACATTTTTCAAACTGCATACAATTAAAACATATACATACAGAACTCTTGCAGAAATATATACATAAAACGTAAACATACAAATACATCTATAAATGCACGAATTCATATTGAAACAATAGTAAACATAGACATGTGGCATATATAGTAAATACCCATAAACATACAGACAATTATAACCACACATAGGGTAAACCCATAAAACTAAACATGTAAATAATAATGCAGCATGTAAATTTATCACACAATTGACACTTATCTTGGTAATAATATCATCGACTACGTGCAGACCTTCCATGAAACTCCTAGCCTTAGACCACACTATTCATCACTCTCAACAGTGGGTCACCTCCGAATTGGGACTAAACTCCACCCAGGTAAAGGGATTCCTAACCAGGCTAATGGCTCATAGACAACAGGAAATACTTTGTCACAGGTGCCAAATCAAACTAACAATCTACAATCCCTCATTCCCCACATTCATGTCCCACCCAAGAAGTGTGCCCCTTCTCTGATCAACAGTCATTCGGTTGTCCCACTTCCTTTCCGAGCTTCAGCAACAGGCCAGAAAGGAAGTCTCAGAGCTCTGTAGCTGCAGTTTAGCACCTTCAGGAAATCAATTCCCAGCAATTCTCTCACCCAGAGAGGAATTTCTCACAAGCTTGACAATCCACCTGTTGGCACAGGGGAAGACCCAAAGTTCAATGCTCAAGAGCACACCAACAAAGCCCTAACTACCGACCCTTTCAACAAAACCTGCGAAGCAGATGAAGTCTCACCCGAGGTAGAGGCAAGGGTGGTTGCAGGACTCAAGTATCTGCAACCTTAGCTGGGACATAGATTTGTGATTATATCGCTTACACAGTACTTAGCATAGATCATTCAAAAATATTCAACCCTTAATATACTTCACAGATAGCACAGAGCATCGCAACATTCACTTAGATCTAAGGTATTTCAGCACTTAGCAATAGTAAAACAGATCAGATCTAGTAGATCATCACTAAGAATCTTCATACATGTCAGATCTAACATTCACACACTTCGAAGAAGCACAAAGCATAAGTAAATCTATCTAAATATATCAAATCACTTAGCAACAGATGGGATAAACACATCAAGCCGAAGCACAAAGAATAACACACAGATTTACGTGGTTCACCCCCACCCTGGGGCTACATCCATCAACTCTTCTTCTTTATTACCTCTTCAATTGGTTACAGCACAGAGCCACCAAAAACCTTCTTCGCATAGGATAGACTATCTGCGCAACTCACTAGATCCTTCTTCCTTGCGCTACATCACAAAGCCTTCCACAATGACTTGCACTTAACTCTGCAAGCCTCTTATAGTCATGCACAGAGCACTTACAAAATCTATTAGCACTTATCTTACATCACATACATCCCTATATCCTCCGATAGATGACTAGATATCTATTTATACATTAAAAAGGTGGGCCTAAGTGGGGATAAACCCATGGGCTGACATCCCTTTCCCATTACATATTCCCAAAAACCCAAAAGTGGGTCGAGATTCCACAATCTCCACTTTGTCTGGCGCTCCATCTTCGACAGACTGTCGAACTCCCAAAAATGGTCAAACATGACCAAGTATCTCCCAAAACTTGTTCAAGGGCAAATAGGCCCCCAACACTCACCTGTGACTCATCCCAAGTCACTCTGTTCTGATCAATTCTTCCTCGAATAACTCGAGCTTGGCTCGAGCTGGTTGGACATGTTGTTTTTCTATGACCTATTTCTCGGTAAACTCCTGGATGAGTGTGTCATTGACGGGTCCTTCTAGGCATTGTTCTGATGCACTCACAACCTGTTATATTTATTCTCCTCAGCTTTCAACCTCTGTGAACAATTGAAATGCCTTATCTTGCACCGGTTGAAGTCATTGAGTCATGTCCATCACTTTGCTCTGGATCATATGGATCTGTTGTTGGACTGTGCGCTGATCTTGAGATCTCTTCATTCTCTCTACTAGTGATATGGCCTTCAGCTGCATCTGTAGATTTTCAGCTTCATACTTCACCTCTTGGAGTCGCGACTCCAATTTATATAATTTTGGGTTTTCAGTGAGGTTGTCATATGTCTGGGCACTATGGCTACTCAACTGCTTACACTTCAAGGCAAGAGATTTCAGTCTGTCAATTACGTTGCGGGCAGTTATTTCTCTTTGTTCTTTGATCTCCTGTGGGGTCTCAGGTACTGCATGAAGCTCTAGATCTGCAATGTGTTGTTGGAGATTCTAAATTACTCCTTCCAGTTGTGCCACCAACTTTGGAACCCATTCTTATGTATGTACTTTGATGACGGTCACAGAGAAAATTACTTTGTTGACCAGTTCCTTTATCTCGAGTTTCTCTGCGAGCAACTGTTCCTTTCTTTGCTGTAGCTCGCCTTTCTTTGCATCCCATTTTGCTTGGAGAGAAATCTTTTCTCATTCTGACGTGTTGCGTTGCTCCATACGAACTCCTTGTACCTTTGTTAAATCTTAAGTGGCTTGTGTTGTTTCTTCTTGAGCCCGTTGAAGGCGAGCTTCAACTGTATCAGCAATCTGGTGGAGTTGAGTTGGCTCATCTCCTGGTTCTAGTCTTCCTATTGTCAGAGGTGAAGTGGAGACTGTGCGGCTAGATTGTAGTGCCTGCTGCACCCCTTGGAGTTCAATCTTGATACGATTATACATCTACTCCTACTTCACCTCCTGTGTCTCTACTATCTCTAGTGTGACATCATTCAGGGTTGCAACAATGAAGTTGAAGTCGTTCGGGGTCAGTCTGGTCTGCATCTTAGTCATGGGAGCTTTGGAATTCTTTTGGGAAGAAGGTTTCTGAGGTGAGCCATTCCTCTTCTTCAAAATATCCTCTTCGTCTATGTGCTTCTGTTCAACTTCTTCTAACTCTTCACGATCACCCTGTTGCTCTGGCATGATGGAAGCAGTCTTCACCGAGGAACTACTTAAGTCTTTCACTTCACTGATCTTCTGTCGCATGCTAGGTCCGGGTAGATCCTACGCAGTTTCTGGACTGTCTACATTAGAGATGTCTGCGGGGTCATCTAGAACAAGGAGGTCCGCTGACCATTCCTTTGTGATCTCCTCCAGATATTCTTTTGTTAATCTATAATAGGACTGTAACTGTTTCTTGTGCTCGTCAATGTGCACTGTGATGTAGAGAAACTGTCTATCTGCACTGAACTTCATCAGGGGCCGAAACCTGTAGAGGGTGTTCAAAGTGATGCGTGGTGTAGACTGGATAGCTACTTTCAATTGACTATAATATGAATGAAACACGTCATTTGACTTCCATTTTTTATTCATATCATTCGAGTACCACAGGGTACTGAACTTTGTAGCCAAAGGTTCAAAGGGTTCAATGTTCAGGAAGGTATCACCTTCCGGCATTTCCCATGCAATTAATGCGATCAGTATGAGAAGCCATCTGAAATGGAACTCATACCCTTGGTCATGCGCTTCCCTAAAATCAATCTCTAGCTGGTTTACAAGGTACTATGCCCAATTCATTTGTACACCCTCCGTGCACTTCCCTACGAGGTCAACTACGAATCCATTCACTTGGGTTGGCTAGTTCTTGCGAACTAATTTCCCAACAATTAGTTTACAGGCTAGGCGTACTATGTCATTATAGATAGAGGCTATCTTGTAGCCTCACATTCCTTTCTCGACATTGCCATACGTTTCTTTAATCGTTTGCGCTAATGGTCTATCTGTGGTTTTGCCAAGATAAAAATCCTGTGGGTCAGGTCCTTGCATGCTTAAGCCCGTGATTTGATTGATTAAAATCGGATCCACTATTATGTGATGGTTTAACCATAAGTAACCTCTATGGTAACAAGATGGAAATAACTTGATGCATGCATTCACCTCCTGGTGTCTGCCAAAGTGCGGGATCTTCATAACATTCAACAATGTGGATTGCGCGAGGTTATGTGTCCAAGGCTAGGGGATAATCTTTGAATTCTTTCCCTTTGTCTTCGTTAGATACTTATGCAAGGGGAGCATACTGTAAACTTTACGGTCTCCAAGGTTGAAGTCACTAAACTTTAGTGCTTCTATCTTATCCTGGTCTATGTGAACTACGCGTATCCCTTTGGGTAGGTACGCCATGACCAAGGCATAGTCAAAATCTCTAGGCACACTATCTTTTTTCACTGTGTCGCTCAGAGGAGGTATATACACTGGTAAGATGCTTGGAATCAACTTAGCATTCACGATATTGTCTCTATGCTTCATTCTTTCTCTGTCGTGATTCTGGAAGTTCCTGCTCCACGAGAAGTCGATGGAGAATCTTGTTAGGATATTTAGACACTTAGGAGTTAGTTAATATCTACTTGGTCTAATATGTCGTTAGGTAAAAGTGTGTTTCTTTAGTATGCATTAGTATGCATTTGTAGTTAGGAAATCCGACGGTCACGATATGTTCCCGACATA
>ML794837.1:32131-46691 GCA_009831015.1 Picea engelmannii | reverse complement strand
TAGGAAATCCGACGGTCACGATATGTTCCCGACATAGAGTGATCCGACGGTTCATACTCTCCTCGATCTTAACCGCCATTGATCCGTGGCTTAACACCCGATTGGTCCATGATCTCTATTTAAAGAGCATGGAGGGTCATTTGCCGATGATTGATTGTGAGAAACTCTCTTGTAAAATTTCTCTGTAATCTTTTTCTTTGCATTAATAAACTGCTCCAAGTGGCCGCGTTGGCTGGGGCCGTGGATGTTTCCCCGTAGGGGTTTTGCCACGTGAAAACATCGGTGTGTTGATATTTGATCTATTTGTGTGAGTGGTTACTGAAGGTGTTCGTCCTCTGTTGGAATACCTGTGTTGTCGAACAAATCTTGGACTCCTCCCGTCGATGATGCTTTCACACTTGCAAACATCCTTCTTTCCGACATGACTTTCTCGGTCCTGAGATCAATGAGTACTTCCTTCGCAGATTCTTCAAGTGTGCTAAGATCCTCAGACATATGCTCTCAGGGTTAATAATATTGGGTTCACAAAGTAATGTAGACACGGCAATAAGATGGAAAGTAAGGGTGTAATGATCACTAGACAATCTTAACCAAGGTTTCAAGCTCAAATTCTCAATTTGGAAAAAGTGTTCTTCGTGCATGGCGCGACGAGGTAAATAGGAAACTCAGCAATGGATTGCTTGCAACGGGTATGAGGTTTCATTAACCCTTGTTCTGTTTGTTATGGTGCGGTCCAACAGTCAGATGGCAATCCATAAATGTTTTTCCAACCATTCGGAGCATCAATCGAGCGAATATATCGTCTCCAACGGATATATTTCTTCACCACGACGAAGTGACCTATGTCGTTGTTCTGATATCTCGATGAATCTCAAATTCTACAAATTTTCCTTCTGCAAGGCTCCCACTGGAACCTTCTCTAATTTTTCAATCTTAGCCCTCCTACTTAGCTTCCTAGCCTTCTTTCCAGTGAGATTTGTCTCAATATTCTTCTTTCCATTATGATTCTTATCTTCTTTAGATATAGTTACTACGAGTTGTTGGGAATCTTTAAGGGTTGACATCTCTTCTGCCTCTTTAGTCTTATGAGGGTATTCTAGTGGTCTTACAGCTTCGACATCAGAGTCTCTAGAGTCAAATAACTTTGATCCGCTTTCCTATTCTTTAATCAATTGAGTGATCCTTCTGGTTATGAAATATTTTAACTCTTGTTTTTTCTGTTCCAAGTCTTCTTCTTCCTCTTTCCGTCTGGCTTGATCTCTTTCAATCCAAGGTTTCTCTAGTAACAGGGGTAAACATGGCATTGTTTTCAATACATTTGATAATCTCAAAATCTTCCTTTGTCGAAGTTCCATTGACAATCGTAGATATCTGAGCAAGCCTCCCACATAAACTTATGAGCTTCCCTATGAATAGACTTATTCCTCCTAGGGAAGGGATCATAGAAGGTCTTCCTATAGCTTCCCAGGTTCTTTCTGGCATAATATCCACTTGTGTCTCTTCATCAAGAACACAGTCAATGTCGAAGTCCCCTATTCTTGCTTCAATGCATTCTTTTTCATTGAAAATATTTGATAATCTAACATGTCGGTGGTCATTCAGGGTCTCCTTCATTTGTATCAATACTTTCTCTGATTCTTGTTGGGGTTCTGCCTTTTTTGGATCTTCCTTAGGGTTTTCTTGGTCCAGATTCATTCCTTCAAGCTTAGCGATCATTCTAGGGAAATCCAATACTTCATGGTCTAGAGATTTACAACAAATACAACTAGGCCTCCTGCCAGGGAATTCCTTAGCATGATGTCCTGGTCTTCTGCAACTATAACATAGGATTAATCCTCTCTTTGTTTTAAATGATCCCCAGCCTCTTCTATACTGCGCACTAAGATCATATGAGTTAACCTTAAACAAATTCTTTCTAAGATCCTGCATCCATTTGTTAGTCCAAACATTCTTTCTATGCATAGGTATAACATATCTATCGTTATTCTTATCAAATCTATTCATATCAAACCTTCTTTCATCTACTAATTCCCTAGTTTTTAATCTAGGACGGAATCTATCAAACATACCTAGATCCATGCTTTAGAAATAAAAATTTCCACTTTTCTTACTTTTATAGAGTACAAAGCTTTTAGATCTTGCTTCTTTAACTATTCTTACCTCTATCAGAGCGCAGAGCTTACAGATCTTACCTCTTTTCTTCATATCGGGCTTCTTTTCTTAGCATAGAGATTATAAATCGAGTACGGTACTGCGCTCCAGGGCACAGATCTACACACAAAGATTCCTTTTGCACAAGCCTCTTCTTTCTTAGTTCCCAACAATCACATTTTCAGTTCCCGACAATAGAACCATTTGTTGGCACAGGGGAAAACCCATGGTCCAATGCTCAAGAGCGCACCAACAAAGCCCTAACTACTAGCCCTTTCGGCAACACCTGCGAAGAAGATGAAGTCTCACCCAAGGCAGAGGCAGGGGTGGTTGTAGGACTCAAGTGTCTGCAACCTTAGCTAGGACACAAATCTGTGATTATATCGCTTACACAGTACTTAGCATAGATCATTCGAAAATATTCAACCCTTAATATACTTCGCAGATAGCATAGAGCATCGCAGCATTGACTTAGATCTAAAGTATTTCATCACTTAGCAACTGTAAAACAGATCAGATATGGTAGATCATCACTAAGCATCTTCAGACATGTCAGATATAACATTCACACACTTCTAAGAATCACAAAGCATAAGTAAATCTATCTAAATATATCAAGCACTTAACAACAGATGGGATAAACACATCAAGTCGAAGCACAAATCATAAAACATAGATTTACATGGTTCACCCCCACCCTGGGGCTACATCCGCCAACTCTTCTTCTTTATTACGTCTTCATCGGTTTCAGCACAGATCCACCAAAAACCTTCTTCGCATAGGATAGAATATCTACGCATCTCGCTAGATCCTTCTTCCTTGTGCTATAGCACAAAGCCTTCCACAACTCCTTACAACAACTTTCACTTAGCTCTGCAAGCCTCTTACAGTCATGCACAGAGCACTTACAAAATCTATTATCACTTAGCTTACATCACATACATCCCTATATCCTTTAATAGATTCCTAGATATCTATTTATACATTACAAAATTGGGCCTAAGCATGGGTAAACCCACAGGATGACATCCCTTTCCCATTACATATTCCCAAAAACCCAAAAGGGACCCAAAAATGGGCCGAGATTCTACAATCTCTGCTCCGTCTGGCGCTCCATCTTCGACAGAATGTCGAAGTCCCAAAAATGGTCAAACATGACCAAGTATCTCCCAAAACTTGTTCAAGGGCCAACACCACCTCTTCAATATCCCACGGGCCTGACAACCCGCTTCTTCAGTCCATCTCCCAAGCTAACCAACTACAAAAACAAGTATGGATATGGATACAGGTTTAGGTACAGTGATAGAAAGGTACAGAGGATAAATTATTGAGTCAGTGTAATATCATGGTATATCTGAATGGTGGAAGGAATGACGGATGAATCATGAGTGAATGATAAGAAATGAACTAATTCCCCACAATATGTATGCATTGTTGGTTGTGAAGCTTGATTATCTTCCTGATTTAGAGGTCCTTTACTTTCAGCCGTGTTTATACCCCATGAAGTATTTACACCCTAGAAGTATGTACACTCTTCCACGTGGGGGAGTGCAGAGGGGGGGTACCCCCTTTGCGGGGTTCGAGGGGTCTATCCCCCCGGTTGGGGGGTTTGGAGGCAAGCTGGCCCCCAACGGGGGTTCGGGGGAGAAGCCCCCGAACAAAAAATTACCTTGTAAATGTATATTGTAATTTCATTGTAAATCTAGACTATTCATTATAAGGTCGCAAATCTAACAATAGAGATTATGTTAGGGTTTTTTTCCCTAGAAGGCAGCCCTCTTTTATGAGGGAAATGTATTGCAGCTATGGTTGATTTGTGAATATTGTATTCTGAGATAGGAGACTGTGAGAGAAAGAGGAGGAAGTTACAGCGGGTTTGTTGTAGGTTTTATCCCTTCATATGTTGGATAATAATAAAGGAAGCACCTGGCAATTTCTCTGGTGGACGTAGCCCACACTAGGTGAACCACGTAAATCTGTGTCTCTATTGTATTGTGTATCTTCTGTGTTTTGTTTCCGCATTTGTTTTATTTTATTTCTCCACGGTCCTGTTTTTCTAACATGCATGTCCCCAACTTGACACTTGTCATGTTGGGAGCTACTTTGGCCCACTTATCCCCATCTTTATAAATTAGGATGAAATAATTATCCATACTTTTTACTTTAATAAATATTAATATAATATTCCTTTTTGGCTTAAGCTCCATAGCTTAGCCACTTTTCCTTAACTTTTACCCCCCACCCTTTCCCTAACTATTGTAGTTTAGTCCCCCATCTCTTTTATCGTGGTCGATCTGCACACAACAATGTATTTTATATTAATGAAGTGACATATACAAAAGTAGGTGCACTGGCCTTTAACATCTAGGCTCTCTTGCCTAATTCAAAAAATAAGCATCTTAGCTTATAATAACTAGCTCACTAGCCTATAAAATATAACATATACACAAAGGCTCCCTGGCCTCAACATCACACACACTTAAATTGTTGCACATGGTATCCAAGAATGTGCACACTTCATCATTTTACTGCGTAGTACATGCACACACTATGCCATGAAAGGTGCATACAAAATGATGTCAAACAACTCACCAGCTTGAGTACATTTGTATTTACATTTACAATTGGGTTCAGCCTAGGGATATTTCATTCCCTTTATCTTTCACCATCAAAGGATGGTGGCTTAAGCTTCCTCAAATCTCCTTGCAAACTGTCAAATTCATGTCTTCTTCTTTGGTGCCTAACAAGAGACACCTCTGGACTACTCATGGAATCTTCAAATGCACAAAATTTCCTCATTGATTAATGCGGTGACTGATTTCTATGAGTTATGTTGGAACTTCTAGAATGACCATCCCTTTTTTAGTTACCTCTTCTTCTATGATATCTTCCTTCTTCCTCCTACCTTAAGTCTGATCCATTTTTTTCTTGCCTATGTAACTGATTTAGGCTTTTCATCACTTCATAATTTATCTGAGTTTTTTCTCTCATCAACCTCTCATTGTCTTCTTTATAACTCTGCAGTTTTATTTTCAGTCTTCTCATGGTCTCAATTAATGTTTTTTTTCCCCTCTGCTCTTGTACCCATTTGATTTTGTCTTTGCATTACCAACACTGATACTTTGACCTTTGGATTATTTATCACGAATGAAGTCTCCCCCTCCTTCCTCCATTTCTTGAATATGCATTCTTATCTTGAACTTATATGGTTATACTCCCTAATTCTGTAAAATGTTCATGTAACCATTTTGTTAGAATTATGCATATTATAGGAATTTTGTCAAATAATGTTATAGGTCTTTTTTCTGCTTAATTCATGAAGAAATATATCATAGTTATCCAAATTATAATAATTCCAGGATATTCTCATTTGAACCATCTTTCCAACAACTATACTCATGTCTCATTTTGATCTCTGAGATGAAATTTATGGCTTCCTAAAAAAACCACTTTCACCCATTTTGTGCATTTTCTCCACTGATGCAATTTTATTTAAGTATCAACTTTTGTCAACTACAGAAGAAAACATATCAAGAACTCGAAAAACTTTTATATGATAAATAGATAAAAATATTGACAAGGTATTTATATAAATTCTCATATTTTCAATCTAATACATCAATCAAAAACTACAACAATCTGGAATCTGCAACTTTGTCATTTTTCACCCATTTTTCCAGACTTGGAATTTTTAGCAAAACTGGCTATCTCACAATATATAAACTTCTAAGAAAATTTCACTTTGTTTTTTAGAAAACTGGCTATTTCACAATATATGAACTTCTAAGAAAATTTCACTAAAACAAAGTTGTTTGTCTCAATGAGTATATAAAATGTTTAGTAAATAAAAAAAATTATATTTTTTTTTATCTAGGGTCACATTTTATGCTCTGAAAATCTCTAAAATCCCCAGAAAATGGCCCAAAATAGTGGATTTTGGCCTATTTCAATATCCCCATTCCAATCCCCTTAGGATTTATTCAATTATTTCATGGGTTATTTTCATGTTTGTTTTATATACTCTCTAGAATATTTTCATCTTAATTTGGACCCCTACCAATGATATGGACCCATATATTTAAAAACCATTATTTTTCTTTTTCTGACAAATCCAAGCAAAATTGGACAATGGCCCTCTCTAACACTTTTGTAGATCTCCTCTTTGCAGATAAAACCCATACGTTTCATCTAAATCCAACTTAATATGCTCAAGTTATAAGAAAATGGCTGAAGATGTTTTTTTGAAAGTGTGGAATAATTTTGCCTAAGTGCAATATGCACCATCAATCTCAAATCGAAAGCATTATGAACCATTGATCTTCTTTCTATCAGTGATCAATGATCTAGGACCAGTGATTTCCTTTGCAAACCAAACATTCCCACCAATCTTCCTGACGCTCGATCATCAACCATCAACCATCGGTTGTTTTTCTCCATAAACCAAAAGTCATCCATGAATCACGTCAATGCCAGACCATCAGCCATTAGTCATCTTATTCAAAAAACTAAGATTGTTCACAAATCTCGCTGAACCACGACTATCGATGATCGACCATCCCTTCACTGATGTGAAAACTATAATGACATGGCATGACATGTGGATGTTGACGTGGCATGACACATCATCTTGAGGCATCAACGGGGATGACATGGCATGACACATGGATGTTGACATGGCATGACACATCATCACCCTCTTTTCTCCATCAACCATTAGAATTTTCTCTTGGAAGAATCTGAACATCGCACTAATTTTTTTTATGCCCAATCATCAGCCATCGACAATCTGAGATGTCTCTTGGATGAACTTTGAAACTTCATCAAACTCATTGATCTACGACCATCAACCATCAACGATCAAAGGTTTCTCCTGGAGAACTTCAACGATTTGACAAAACTTGTTGATTGTCGACGATCGAAGATTTATGTTGACAAATTTCAACACTTAACAATTTCGGAAAAATTCCTCAATGAATCTGGATCGTCGATCTCCCTTATGTTCGCAACCACCAAAATGAATCTCAGCTGTCGATTTACTAACTTTGTCAAAATTTGAAAACATTTCGATTTTTTAATTTTTCAAGAATGAATCTAGGTTGTTCATCTCAAGATCAAATACGATCTCAGTCGTCGATTATCTGAAATCTTCCCCATGCTTCAACAGCCATTAAAATACGAATTTTTCAACCTTCCAAGTCAAATTCAACTTTGCAACTCTACAGATCGAATACATTAACTTCTCATATAATTTTGAATTATTTAAAACTCAAATTTGCTCACATATTTGAGGATTTTCTTTCTAATCTTCCACCATTTTCCCCAAATTCGCACAGACCAAAATTGTCCACAACGAATTTCTCAAATTCACATTCATTTCAGCCTATAACAATTCAGTATTTGAACCATAAGCTTTGATACCAATCTATAACGTATCCAACCACCCATAGGTCGGGCATGCTACTCCCAAAAACTCACTTCCAAACTAATTTCAAACTCTGATAGAAATTAATTAATAAATAAGCATGAAAAAAACATGATAACATCACATGCAATAATAAAAGTTCATGCTACAACATAAGAAAATGAATATAATGCCATGCATACCAATAAATAGAAAGCATGCATATTATAACATATGAATCTCGGAGACAATAAATAATACACAACAGAAATAAATATATAAGCAGAGAAACACATGATAGAGAGAACTTATCTTAATCAAAAACATTCATCAACTGGGCGTAGATCAAGGACATTTAACCCAACCATAAACACTATTTTTCCAAGTTTCAACAACAGGTCACCCCTAAGCTAGGGATATGAATCCACAAGGTTCCAAGGATATGAATCCACCCCTAAGAGCTCAATCTCTCACAGGTTCCTCAACACACAACAATCCAAAGTACACCAACTTTCTTCTCTCCATCCTACACAACCCAAGAGAATGGGCCCCCTTATTTTCCACGCAGTCCCTCAGGCTATCCACCTCCTTTTGGGGATCTAGTGCATCTGGTCAAGAATCTCCATGTTGGGACTCTCAGGACTCGTAGCTGTGAATAAAATTTAGTACATGCCAATGCATCTCATGCATGCAGGCACAAATTCATGGTTGGAATACACCAATCATTATTTTTTCCTTTCCCAACCAATATCAAGGATGAATGAGAAATAATGAATTATTGAAAGAGTGAATGGAGAGTGAACAAAATGAAGAGTTTGAACAATGAACAATGAGTGAACCCCCAAATAATGCAAAGATGGATTTATATAATTACTTGAAAATCAAGAACCACATGGTCTTTCCCAAGAAGCACATATAACCACTTCTCTCCATTAAAACAATTATGGGTATATAAAATATGATAAAATGACTTAGCCCCTCAAGCCCCCTCTTTTGTCGAATCATATCCCCCTATAACTCTTTTCCTTGTCCGTCTAGTAGCCAACAATGTATTCTATTATTAATAATGATTAAAAAATTACATTTCCTAGGCACACTGACCTCTTTAATTGTTTGGACACTCGAGCCTTTCATCAAATAACAAAATATATTATTTAATATGGGGACTCAAAATCGGGGTATTACAATGTACCAACTTCTAGGTACCATGTACATGACATGGACAACCCTATGGACCCATTATGTGTAAGGAATATTCTTTGTTGTCTAGCACCTCTCACAAAATAAAATATGCTCCTAAGGATCTCCAGTGCCCTTATATCGATTTTTCAGTTCAAAGTTTGTTATGGGTTGGAACCCGACCTTTATAAATTTTACCACCTATGCCCATTATTGTATATCCTCGTGGTGTGTTTCCCACCAGTGCGAAAGTGTTCCTTTGAAGGTCGTATTCATGGCTTGTATCCTTTAGTTCTTTGGGACCAATTTTTCCATTAGCACCAAAAATGTATCAATTGGACCTATACCATCAAATCTTGGCACGTCGCATAACTCATATCCAATCTAGTGCATTGCCTTTGTAATTCGTGTGCATCTCCTGGTTGAAACCTCAAACAAATTATTCTACCATCTCTCCATGGCATCCTTTGAATATGTGTCATAGGAGCATACACTTCTCTAACTCAGCTCACCATCAACTATGGGGTTGATGTAATATTCCATGCACCATGTAATGTTATATATGTTCTCAATGATGAAACTATGTGCATCCTTGTTCACGGGCTCAATACATATGTCTCTCTCATTCTAATCTAGTTTCATAATAACATGCAAGGTCTTTGTTTCAAAGGTCATTTGTTGTTTCTTCATATTCAAGACTACATTATTATCAAATGTCCAGTCAATACCAAGTAGATTTGGGTAGGGGTTTGAGCCATCCATGATCTCAATCACCTAAAAATATGCTCTTGTCTTTACCCCTTCAATGTTCACTTCCATTTGCTCCAACCCACCAATGGGATAAATTCTATATTGGTTGGTTAGCCTGAGTTGAATGGGGAACCATGCCAAGTTTGGTTTAGCCATTGAATCCCAAGATTTCTTCGACTAGATGTTCACATTGGATCCCAGGTCCAACATGACCCATCCATATCATATCTTTTGAGTTCAACTATCATCTTGAACTCTCTTCTGGTGTCGCTTCTACAAGTCCTTCTATCCCTACTACCACTCGTTTGTATCTTGGACAGTCATTTCCAGGAGTTGTTAACACTTTGTGGGTTCAACCTAATCCAATGAGAATTCCTCCGCAAGGAAATTTTCCCTATGAATCTGTAAACCCAATGATTCTAACGCAACAGTCCCTTCAACCACCATACATGGGAGGACCATAAGGTCAATCACAATATGTAGGAGGTCCATCTGTTCAGTCACAGTACATGGGTTGAAAAACAGAAAAACCACCTTACATGGGTGGACAACTTGGGAAGCCACAATATATGGGAGGACCATATAGTTTTTTCATCTCGCTGCAACCTGGATATGGTTTTGCTGGTGTTCTCATGTCATATGGTTACCACTAGTATCCACAGGCTAACTGACAGCTTCCATTCTTAGCTACGTTAGATCTGCTAGATCTATCGCATTTGAAAAACGATCCCACTCAGCATGCCTCATTTTGGCCTACCATCCCTACCAAATTACTGTCTAACATCCTGAAATTCGACAGAAAACCTTGGGAAGATCCTAACAATCATGTTATGACTTTCCATTTATGGTGTTCTTCCAAAACTTTAATGGACAATTCCATTCGTCTGAGACATTTTTAGAGAACACTTATAGGTGCAACAATGAAATGGTATATTGAGTTGTCGCATAACTCCTTTTTCTACTTTAATTATCTTTCCATGGTTTTCTTGACACATTTACAGTTTCCTATACGGTATGAGACCTGTACATAGATTTTGATATCACTCTAGAAATCCTCTTCACCCACATATCTGATCATATTCATGAGTGGAGACAACGCAAACAATTGATTAAGGCTCCAATTATGGACCAACTCCTCACAGATTGGCTTACAAAGTTTCTCTTGCCTCCCATTTCCCATGATGTTGCTATGGGAAACGTAGTTACCGAGGAGAATGCTATCAGTTGTGTGCAATATTTGGAATTGGTGTATTCCCAGTCTGACACACTTTACGATATGATCCCTAACGCTCCATGTTCATTGAACGATCCACCAAGACCTGCTCCGGAACCAAGTTTTGTTTCAGACACCAAAACTACTCCCGCTCCTGCTCAAACTGCAGAGGTGAATGTGATATAATCCACTTCATCTCAACAATCAAGAGGTAATAATAAAAACAAAGGTATATCCAATAAATCTTCTAACGAGCAGGATAATACAAAGATTGTTAATACTCAACCGAATCGGAAGGCTAAGTTTTCTTGCATGATCTGTGAGGATGACCACTACTCAAAATATTTCCATCATCATGAGGTTGTCGCTAAATTTATGAAGGGTACCTCTCAACCAGTTTAGCAGCAACATCTGGTTGCAAAAATTCATGTCCCTTTGCAAAGGGGAAATGCAAGTCATTCTCACCATGGGAATTCTTCCACAAGAGCCTATGAGGTGTACATGTTTAAGACAGTTAATGTAATGACTCGATCAAATACCTATGAGACTCCTCCAGGTGATCAGAATAAAGGAAAGGTTGTCGATCAACCCTCCACTTCCTCTCCTCCTCCATCTTCCAATCCTCTTCAGATTGAGAAGCCAATTTCTAACGCAGTGTTTCACCCTCCCAAGAGCATAATTCAAAAGGTGACATTTAATCCCAATGTCTATGCTACCCAAAAATACAATATCATTGAAGATTTAGCATAAGCGCCTTGTGTTATGTTA
This sequence comes from Picea engelmannii, assembly GCA_009831015.1. Lineage (NCBI taxonomy): Eukaryota > Viridiplantae > Streptophyta > Pinopsida > Pinales > Pinaceae > Picea > Picea engelmannii. Next base: position 35,229 of record ML794837.1, on the reverse strand, counting down.
GCCGTCAAAGTTCTACAACACTATCCAAGTCAACATAGAACCCTATTGTCAACCATTAGAGCCATGGATCCCAAGGAATCGAATCTTATTACATTTAATATGGACTATTCTAAGGAGAGGCTTTCCCACCTCTTAACATTCCAAATTCAAATTTTGGTTGGTGGAAAGAACATACATCGCATTGTTTTGGATGAGGGAGCCTCCACCTGATCCAGATTATTTTCGACACGAAATGAGAGCGGAGATATAATAAAAATTTTTATAGATATATATCAGATATCTAATAATATGACATATTTATAGAAGAGATATAACAATAAACATAGAGATACAATAATACACAATTTTATTAATGAGAGAAATTTACAAAACTGTAAAACACAGAGTGAATGAACTCGCTATAATGGAGGAAACTTATCTCTGAGAATAGATGTGATAGATATGCTCATTCACAAGAAGATGATTATAATGAGGCTCTAAAGTCCTTTTCGACATAAATAAAATCCAAATCCCTAACCCTAGAAGATGAAAAGCCAACAGTTTTGTGGACCCTGTTTTGGGTAGTTTGGTGTCTCAACTTCCCGGGGGCATAACTTTGGAATATGATATATATTTTGGGTGCACGATAGATCATTGGAAAGGGATCATCGAGGAGATTCATTTTGGGGGCTCAATCAGAGCCTTTAAATTTCTTTGAGATGCTCGATCCTGAAAAAACTTAATTTAGGCCCTCAAAATGGCCCTAAAATTTTAGGAACCAAAAAAGCTGCTAAAAGTGATAAATTGCTAGAAGATTTTTTTGAGTCAATTGGAATAGGTGGGTGGTCACTGATATCCACATGGATCACCATGTAGATTTTAACCTTGTACAATATTTTACTGCAAACAAAATTTTCAATAAAAGAACAGAAAAGATACAATGGAAAATACACACATGACACAGAGTTTTTTCCCCTAGAAACCCAAACTGGGAAAACCAGCATATTCTATATTCATTCAAAGTGATACTTTGTTTACAATACAATATACATATAGGAGCCAACGACATCTAAAACCCAAACCCAATGACCTAGATTAGTAAAAAACCTTAATTCCTTAACCAGACATAGAAAACCATCGGGAAAAAACAATGTGCTGAAAAATCGCCCAACAAGAGACATGAAAATTGAGGCGACATGAAAAACAAGGCAAAAATGTGACACGTTTCCCGAGGAAAAAAAATTCTCAGGGGCGTTTCCCAACGAACCCCCGAAGAAGGGGCTTAATGCCCCCCCNCGTAGCAGACAATAAAGCTATTTGTGCAAAGAATATAGTACATACCCAACATTCTTCCACTTTTTGTTTTATTTCCATACAAGGGGTTACAAGGTTACATAATCAAAAATTCATAGCAACAATGCCCATGGATCCTCTACACCAAGAGAACTTCTCAGTGCTCACAAATTTTGTTAATGAATCTGCAACATTATTCAAAGTGTCCACCTTCATCAACAACACTTTATTTTCTTCAACCATATCTCTCACAAAGTGATTTTGAATATCAATATGCTTTGTCTTTGAATGACAAGTCAGGTTCTTCGCCAAACAAATTGCACTTTCACTGTCACAATATATCCTTAAAGCGTGTTGTACCAAACCAATACATGAACACAATCTTTGTAACCATATTGCTTCCTTACTTGCATGATTAGTTTCCATGTATTCAGCTTCTATAGTTGAAAGTGCCACTACAACATGTATTTCGCTCATCCAACTGATTGCTCGTCCAAACAGATTAAATGCATACCCGCTTGTAGATATCCTACAATCCATATCTCCAACCCAGTCTCCATCCACAAAGACATGTATGTCCAACACTCTAGCCAATCCCACTCTTCCTTGGTAGCATAATCCATAACTAGCAATGCCATGCAAATACCTGAAAAACCTTTTTACTATTGTCCAATGCTCCTTCCCTAGTTTTGACATATACCTACTCAAAACTCCCATAGCATGTGCAATGTCTGGTCTAGTACAGACCATTGCATACATGAAACTACCAAATACACTTGCATATGGAACCCAAGACATGTCCTCCTCCTCTTCATGTGTCGTGGGACACTGATCTGCAGATAACTTTACACCAACAGGAATAGGGACCTTTACCAATTTACATTCCTGCATATTAAACCTCTACAATATTGTCTCGACATATTTTCTCTGATTTAACCAGAGTTTCCTCTTTTTTTGATCTCTTTTAATTTACATGTCCAAAATTAAATTTGAAGCATTGAGATCTTTCATGTCAAATTTAGAGGACAACTCAGTTTTTACATCCTGGATAATCATCTTTTTGTTTCCTCTCAGCGACATGCCATCTGTTAGCAATCAAAACTGATTTCCAAATCGTTGAGACATTACATGACAAGATAGTCATTAAAGAGAAGATTTATTTTTAAGTTTAAGTGTCTTTAAGATGAGTTTTAGACTTGTCTTTTCAAGAAATAAGTGGTCTCTTCAAAGAATATTTGGTTTAAAGTCACGAGGAAAAAATCCCAAGAAATTATATTTCAGCAGCTAAGGGTTGAATTTTTATATGTTGTAAGCTTCCAAAAGTTCTCACTTTCGGCAGCTAAGAAGGCAAGTGCAGGGTCCTCTAAGCTACGGAAAGCGTAGAATTTTCCAGAATTCATAATTTTTGGTCAAAAGGTCAAAATTTGAATTGGCTTGAGTATTTTTAGGGGATGATGATGACTACTCCTTAGATATATAATCAAATATCATACATGGATGCAGGTGGCACTTCATTTCATCAATGTAAAAATTCTAGGGATCAAATCCTAGAATGTAGGGATATGGCTAAATTCTGGAAATCTGTGTTTTCCTGTTTTAGTCACTTTCTTTGGAGACAGATTCTGATGATCTGGAGAAGTGATTTTGGAAAATAAAGGAGGTATTTCTTAATAACGGGCTTCCATTCAATAACCTCTCTTATATTTCCAAGATATATTTTGATTTGGAAGATATAGGTGAATCTTGGAGAAGCATATTTCCAGAAATTCTAAAACTTTGTTTTCCTTGCCACATCACAAATTCGAATTTGTAATAGATATCCTCCA
>ML794837.1:0-27514 GCA_009831015.1 Picea engelmannii | reverse complement strand
AGTTCATTAGTCTACTTCATGAATTATTACTTTTCTTTTTCAGTTATTTCATGCTTTTCCCTTTGCATGTAAAGAGAATTATTTTATGTTTTGTATATTCATAAAATCACTATCCTTCTTGTGTATATCCGACCTTAGAAGAAAAAAGCTTGCAGCCTGATTCTATTCGAGAAGTAGATTTAGTAGTTTTACCTCAGCCTGTTCATAAAAATGAGTTTTGCAATTCAATACCTCTTGACTTATATAAATCATGTGATCTTAAGGAGATCAAAATTGATTCCACGCCCTGTCAGATCTCAACTCCTATTTCCATAACTTTTGAACCTTGTCAACAACCTGTTAAATTTCATGATCAGTCCACTGCCTTTCAAATTGAAATTAGGATGAAGATGTTCAAGCCTTTGAAGTTGCATTATCTCCTTCATCCTTATCCTGTTGACTGTTATGAATGTATTCCCTGGTTTTCTGGAGAGAATCAAGTTTCAGCTGAGAGACACTTAGAATCCTTTGAGGATTTTATTGATCGCTTTCAGATTGTTCATGAAGATGTCGTCATGAGATTTTTTTCTAAGTCTTTGATCAGATATGTTTCCATATGGTTTAAGAGTTTAATTTTTGAATCTATTGTCTCTTGGATCGAGTTCTCTAATGTTTTTGTCAAACATTGCTGTGAAAAAAAAATCACTAGATTCATATATTGCTGATTTTTATGCTTTGAAGAGAAAACAGAATGAAAGTTTTCATGTTTTCAATCGAAGATTTTGCAGCATCTACCATGGTATGTTTCCATATGGTTTAAGAGTTTAAGTGTTCAATCTATTGGCTCTTGGATCGAGTTCTCTAATTTTTTTGTCAAACATTGTGGTGAAAAAAAATCACTAGATTCGTATCTTGCTGATTTTTATGCTTTGAAGAGAAAACAGAATGAAAGTTTGTCTGTTTTCAATCGAAGATTTTGTAGCATCTACCATGGTATGCCTTTGGATATTTGGCCTACAGAGACATCTTCCATGATACAATATGTTATGGGATTGTATTCAGAACTCGCCCTTCTTCTGCTAGAAAGGAAATCTTCATCATTAATCAGTTTGTTTGAAGATGCACTAGAGGTGGAAGAAAATATCCATGCTTCCAGGAGGATCAAAAAGCAGGTTGATTTTGAAAATCTGCATCTATATGCACATGAGTAGATTGAATGTCAGTATGTTTCAGAATTTGAACAGGAAGTTAATGAATGTGAAGCAAAATTGAAACAACAACAAGCAAGCAGATTTATTTTAGATTCATATATAGATTCCTCAATATTTGTAGGGTACTCCAGAGACAAATACGAGTATGAAATTTATGATCAGTTTGCAAGCCAAATTGAGCCTATGATAACCAATGATTGCATAGGAAATTATATTTTCTTAGTTGATTTTAATCCATATCATGTAAACCCCGTTAGGATATCCTCTTGTGATCATTATTCTGAAGAAGAAGATTTAAATATTTGTGCATATGATCAGCAATATTTGAAAGTTGTGATTGATGGAAGTTGTGAATTTGATGTTCAAAAGTCCAAAGAAAATACCTCTTCTTTTTTCTCCAAAATTGTTAGTTGTAATAGGTCATTATATCAGAGTGATAAATCAAAGTCTCGAGAACATGAAAAAGAATAAGACATACATGAGAAGGAAGATTAAGAGTATGAAACAAACTTGGAACAATAGCAAACAAGCAGATTTATTTCAAATTATAAATCAGATTCTTTGGTTTTTGCAGATGTTTCAATTGACAGGTATACATGTGAATTTTATGAGCAATTTGAAAACCAAGTAGAGCCTATGATAATTGATGGTTTCATAGACAATTATATATTTTATATTGATCCTTATTCATATGATTTAAACATTCATGTATCATCATCTTCTGAGCATTTTTCTAAAAAGAAAGTTATAATGATTGATAATCAAGATCTTATTTCAAGAGAACAAGAAGACGATCAATTTTCAAGCAGAGGAATAGTCATGGATGAGAAAGAGGCTGCTACAGATGTGCAGTTGATTCCCGAGAATTAGTATGTGTCTGATCCAAGTTTCAAAGATCCAGTGGCAGGCTTCATAGAATCATACATTTCAGAAACGTTGAAAGTTTCAGACTTCTCTAGCTTGCACATGTTTTTGAGTTTGATTTTGTGAATGACTTTTTATCACTATTGTTTCATTTCAAACATTAGTTATTGATCAGTAAGAATGATGAGATCATTTCAATATTAAAATTTCTTGGATGGATGCTATGTAAATAAGCCTTTAGCTAACCAAATTACAGAGCTGGTTAGGGTAGAGTAGGGTAGGAAATAATCTTGTTGCCCAAACATTCCTTTTCTTCCACTTTGCAATAGATGTAGCAGTTACTTTATGTGAATAAAGGCAGTCTAGAACATATACAGAGGTCATCCATACAAGTCATGAAATATTTTCAGAAAGAGGTGATATGTCTAACTCCATGCCCAATGGAAAACTGACTCCATTCCCAATGGAACGCTAGAGACTAAGTTATGGATTTTTATTTTTTCCAGGAAAGGCATTAGATTTGTGGTTCTTGGAAACCTCACAGGAAGGTATCCATCCCATTTGGAGCTAGATGTTAGTGATCAAAAATGATTTCTAAATCATTGGAACATCACATGACAAGATAGTCATTAAAGAGAAGATTTATTTTTAAGTTTAAATGTCTTTAAGATGAGTTTTAGACTTGTCTTTTCAAGAAATAAGTGGTCTCTTCAAGGAATATTTGGTTTAAAGTCATGAGGAAAAAATCCCAAGAAATTAGCTTTCGACAGCTAAGGGTTGAATTTTTATATGTTGTAAGCTGCCAAAATTTCCCACTTTTGGCAGCTAAGAAGGCAGGTGCAGGGTGCTCTAAGCTGCGGAAAGCACAAAATTTTCCAGAATTCATAAATTTTGGTCCAAGGGTCAAAATTTGAATTGGCTTGATTATTTTTAGGGGATGATGATGACTCTTCCTTAGATATCTCATCAAACCTCATACATGGATGTAGGTGGCACTTCATTTCATCAATGGAAACATTCTAGGGATCAAATCCTAGAATGTAGGGATATGGCTAAATTCTGGAAATCTGTGTTTTTCCTGTTTTAGTCACTTTCTTTGGAGACATATTCTGATGATATGGAGAAGTGTTTTTGGAAACTAAAGGACGTATTTCGAAAGAAAGGGTTGATCTTCAATAACCTCTCTTATATTTCCAAGATCTATTTTGATTTGGAAGATATAGGTGAATCTTGGAGAAGCATATTTCTAGAAATTCTAAAACTATGTTTTCCTTGCCACATCACAAATTCGAATTTGTAATAGATATCCTCCATAAACTAAAGATAGGAGAAGAGTTTATTAGATACACATTTTGAAGATCTCAACTAAGTTTGTAAAAGGCTATATAATCCCATTGATTTCATATTGTAAAGGGGGGGGAACAGTCTGAGGACTGTGGTTCGACCTTGGAGATTTGTAACCATATTTCATCCATGAAAATATCTATGAATACATATTGACATCAAGCTTCTTTCACTGTATTGGTTCAATTTTCATCTTATTTATTTTCCATTTTTATATATATTTAATGACAGATGACTGCCATCTCATCTCTTTGTTGATATATTAAACCTATGCATTGCTTCTCATGTTTGTCCAATACCTGAAAGTTGTCATCATGTCATTGCATTGATAAGCTAGAGCTGCAAGTATTCTACCTATTATGTCTGACCATATATTATATGCAATCTTAAATATGTCTTTGTTAGTGTGATAAGTATTTAAACTGCCATAGTTGGCCATTCACATATGATATTGTATGTATATTCTGTTAGCATAATAAGTCTTGTCCATGCCTTCACACATTTGATTTAAATCTGTTGAACAGTATAGTAGAAAGCCTTCAATCTTTGAGAGGATTCATGTGTTCTTAAATGAAAGTGACTCTTTCAATTCATCCGACTTGATCCTCTTTCTCCTACATTATTGAGTATTTAAGTTACCAAGATTACGCCCTTTATAGCCAGGGAGTAATTTCTTGGAGTGATAACACCATCCACATACAATACCAAATAAATCAAATGATCACCAATTAATTTAAAATACACATAGTGATCCTCTTTTCTTCTTGTGAAGCCAAGTCCCAGCATACAAGTATCAAATTTTTGATACCACATCCTTAGTGATTGTTTTAAACCATACATATACTTTTTCAGCTTGCATACCAACTCCTTGTTTCCCTTCACAACAAATCCTTCTAGTTGCTTCATATAGATTTCTTCTTCCAGATCCCCATGTAGGAATTTTGTCTTCACATCCATCTATTCTACTTAAAAATCAAATGCAACGGCAACAAATAACAGAAATATTATAGAAGTTAAATTGGAAAAAGAAGAAAAAATGTCACCAAAATCAATTATGTCAACTTGGGAATAACCCTTTGCTACTAATCGAGTTTTGTATTTCTCCACTTTTCCTTCTGCATTTAGATTATTTTTAAATACTCATTTGTTACCAATGGGATTTCTTCCAGTCAACAACTCCACTAGATCCTAAGCCTCATTCTTATCCAAGGCTACCATTTCTTCATCCATGGCCTTTTGCTAGATCTTTCCATCCTCTGAATCCACTTCCTTCTTGACAGTTATAGGATCATGATCAGTAATATACAAAGAAAAATTTGAACAGAAATAAGATGGAGTATACCTTTCTGGTAGCCTTCTTTCTCAAATCGATCTCCTCAATATCGAAGTATGAGGATCTTATTCTTCTGATTCATGTTCTTATGTAGAGTCTGATTCATCATCCTTTAAATCAAACTCTATTTTCTCTGGTTCTTCCTTACTTAATAGGAATTCATGTTTAACAACATCCTTAATTTCTCTAAATACCACATCTTGGTTATACACAACCTTCATAGTTTTTGGGTTCCAAAGCTTATAACCTTTGAAACCATATTTATACCCAATAAAGGTACACTTTTCATCCTTCTTATGTAGCTTACTCTTGTTTTCCTTTGGAACATGAACATAGGTCTCACAACCAAATACCTTGAGATGTGTTTGAGAAGGTTTATTACCAATCCATACCCATTGTGGAGTCTTGTCATCCAGTGCTGATGAGGGTGATCTATTGACCAGGTAACATGCAATACCCACTGCCTCTGCCTAAAATTCTTACCCTAACCCGACACCACTAAGCATGCACCTTGTTTTTTCCATCAGCGTCATGTTCATCCTTTCTACAACTCCATTTTGTTGAGTTGTATATGGAGTATTCTTTTTCCTTGCTATACTGCACTTCTTAAATAATTATTCAAATTCATTCCTGCAAAACACTCCACCATTATCTTTTCTCGACACCTTAATTCTTTTATCTGTTTGATTTTCAACAAGAGTCTTAAAATATTTAAACATGTCAAAGACTTCATATTTCTTCTTGAGAAAATATATCCAATTATTCCTTGAGAATTCATCTATAAATGAGACATAGTACATAGCTTTTCCCAATGATGGAACCGACACAAGTCCAAACACATAACTGTGAACTAGTTGTAAAATTCCTTCTTCCCTCGTTGCACCAAAGGGGAATCTTACCTGATTATAGTTCCCATATACACAATGTTCATAGAAATCAAAATCCAGAGAGAAATTAGACATACCTTCAACCATACCTTTAACGTGTAGTAGTTGAATATCTTTCTCTCTGATATGCCCCAATCTTTGATTCCACAACATAACCTTTTCTCCAGACAGTATAGGATTTCTTTCTTCTTCAACTCCAATATCAAGAAAAATGGAACTATTACACCCATCACTAATAGTGCTTCCTTACAACTTATATAGAGTTTCAAATAGAACTCCCTTCACCAACACCATTTATCCTCAAACCATCTTGCAGGTTTCCTTTTCAAATATTGTCTTTACCCCTGCATCATTTATTTTTATTATAGAAATCAAATTTATGACCAATCCTAGGATGTGTAGAACACCAGGTAGTGTTCTAATCCTTCCATCTATGAGCCTCAACTTGAATTTTCCTCAACCCATGATTTGGTTTTCAAGTCATCACCTAGGAAAACATTACCTCCATCATACCTTTCATATTCACAGAACCACTCCCTATGGGGAGTCATATTAAAGGATGCACCTGAGTCAACCAACCATGCCTCATGATATGCATGTGTTCTTGAACAATCCAAGTACACATCCCCTTCTTCTTCCTTGGAGGTCTTTTCTTCTGTAGAAGGAGATTCTTCATATCCCTTATTTTCCTCAACTTTAGATCTACATTGCTTCTTGTAGTGCCCTTCTTTTCCACATCTCCAACATACCTTTACAAACTTTCTAGAAGACTTGGATCTTCCATTAGACTTAGATATCCCACTTGAGGACTTAGATCTATTTCTTTCATGGGAACATCCTCTTGTAAATAATGCACTTGTGCTCTGTCCTTCCATGTTCTTCCATCTCATCTCCTCTGACAACAAGGATGAGACCAATTCATCAAACTTCAAGGAATTTGTATTACTACCTATGACCACAACTATACTATCCCATGAGTCTGGTAATGAGCACAGTAAACTGATACACTTATCTTCATCTGAAATTTTAATCTCAACAGATACTAACTGACTTTCCACAGTATTGAAGGCATTCAAATTCTCATCCACTAAGTCTCCATATCTCATCCTCGGGTTATACAACTTATTTCTCATGAATACTTTATTTACTAGGGACTTGGACTGATAAAACATCCCCAACTTATCCCATAAATCTTTGGTTCTGGCTTCTTTTGACACATTCAGTAATATTGAATCTGAGAGGCAAAGTTGAATTGTTCTCCTCACCTTCTGATCCAATTTTTTCTAGTCATTTGTCGAAGTTCTTGTAGGTGCAATACCTGGATCCACCGTGATCCACTTATCTCTTTCCACCAATAGATCTTCCATCTTGATATTCCACAACTCAAAACTTTGCCCATTAAACTACTCGATCTCTATTTTCGAACTGCTCACCATTTATTTTCACCTAAAAAATCAATACCACAGATCTCCCACTGTAACAAGGGTTATCACAGTCTTGAGCCAAGCCCTTAACCATAAAGGCGTCCCCCTAAAGCCAGCAAAGATCTGATACCAAATGTAGATTTTAACCTTGTACAAAATTTCTCTGCAAATAGATTTTCAATAAAAGAACAGAAAAGGTATAATGGAAAATACACACATTACATAGATATTTTCCCCTGGAAACCTAAACCGGGAAAACCAGCATATTCTATATTCATTCATAGTGATACATTGTTTACAATACAATATACATATAGGATCCAACGACATCCAAAACCCTAACCCAATGACCTGGATTAGTAAAAAACCCTAATTCCTTAACCAAAAATAGAAAACCGTTGGAAAAAACCATGTGCCGAAAATTTTTCCAACAATGTACACGAAAATCGAGGTGACATGAAAAACAAGGCAAAAATGCACCATATTTCCCAAGAAAAAAAAATTCTCGGGGGCACTGCCCCAGAACCCCTATGCACCCGGTGCAACGTAATAGAAACTAAAGCTAGTTGTGCAAAGAATATAACACATACCCAACACACCACTTGTTTTATGTCTTTGCCTTGTTGGATAGCCCTTGATTCTCCTAAACTTAGTCAATCCCCTACCACCTTGAAAACATTTGATAGACGTGGTTTCCAACCTCATGGACTCTTGCAATATTTCATTGTGATGCTCAAAGGTAAGACCATTTTAGTCAATATCAAAGTGGTTGATGTGCCCCTGGATTACAATTTGTTACTTGGTTGTAGTTGGTTATATGTGATGACTTCCATTATCACTGTTGACCAACTTGACTATACAATTTTTCCCCATCAAGGAAAAATTATCATTGTTGACCAACTTGACTATACAACTCCATATCTCCAAAATTTTGCAGCAAATAATGTCTTTTTTTTAGGACACAATAGTCTTGAGAGTGTAGGAGTAGGTGTTCTTAAGGATTCCTTGCTCATGGAGGTTTTTCCTTTGCCTGATCCTGCCACCGCACAAGTTGTGACGTTAAACATGATTTCGAATTAGGTGTGACAATCCTTAAAATTATCTGATCCTTTGGTAATACCCGGTCTCGATGAACATAGTTCTTTTCCTATGTCAAGCTCATTAAAAAATGAAACAGGTGCTTACGAGCAAAATTCATCGTCTTTGTCAAGTTCATTAAAAAATGAAACATACCCCCCTCCATTAGAATCGAGTCTCACTATAGATTGTGTACTTGAACCTTCTTTTCCTCCATCTAGTGAAAATGTTCCTATTAGTAACCAAAATCCTAAACGAGGAAAGAATAAGAGTCATCATAGGAAACGTTGCTTGGGTGGCATGTCTCCAACCTCTAAACATTATGTTGGAGAGAAGCCACTAGCTGTTGTCATGCAAGATGGGGGGGAAATACCTCTAGAGAGACACGTTGTTAGGAGTGATCCTCATTTAGGGGTCATTCCCATCACAACGTAGTAGTTTTTATAGAATGATCTTAGTATTTTCTCTTTCTCGTGCTCGTTAATACATGAGAATGGGTTACCAAGTATACTTTTATCTCTTTTTCAAAATCGTAAAAGCTATACGAAAAAAGGAACTCTTTGGAGTTTAATTTAAGCTCTTTTTAGACTCCCTAAACATGAAAATATTTTCGAGTGAGCTTTATTCCTTTAACACTCATTAAAAGGTTTGAAAGGGCGTCTTTTGAGTGGTAGTTTATCTATTTTTCGGCCTCACGAAACTAATTACGAAAAAGGACTACTTTAATCAAGCATGATTAGAAGAGTTCTCCCCTATATTGTTTTACACTTTTTTCGGGCTTGGGAGATTAAATTTATGAAAAAGTCATCCATGGAGTCATATCTAAGTTATTTTCATACTCTAAACATGAAAAACCATCGATTTTAACTTCTTTGGGCTCGTAAAACTATGCATCGAATGACCTATGTGAGTCCAATCTCCAAGAACCCCTCCCTCCTCAAGTTCGTTAAAAATATGTCGAGGGACTCATCCAAAGGATGAGCTATACCGATCACATGTAATTCTCCTTAACCTCGTTAAAAATGAAAGAGGTACTCATCTATATGGATGGGGGGAAATGAAGGAAGTGGGTTAAGTTTTTTGGAATCCTTTATGGCAGTTATGTTTCTCCCTTGAACATGGCACATGTTTGTGTCTCGTCTTACAGTTGGGTAATCTACTTGTCTCTGAGTCATACCAATTATATGTGTTTTCATACTTTTTTGTTCTAGTCAAAGAGTTATATTATTGTCATCGCATTATGTTCTTGGTAATCGTTGAGTCAATGTTGCCAAGTCATTTGTCATGCCTCACAATGTTCAAGGGAAGTTTCACTTCAAACCATCAATCTGCAGTATTACCAGTTTCCATTTCCTATGTCATTCCATACTCGTTCGATCCACCATCTCACATCACTTTCCTGTGTTAGTTTCATGTCGATGATGGGGGATACATCATGTCCCTCCTTCGACGAGTTTGTTCCTGTCAAATTCAGCACATTATCCGGGAATTAGACTTAGAAACTAGCTAGTACCTTGGGACCTACATGCCTCAATGGCATGCCTCCTCACTTTATACAATGGGTTTACATCAACGACCCTGATCAATCGATTCCATCATTGTTTGACCTCATCTCATTTATTTTTATTCTCTAGAATGTACTAGGGTACCTTGAGAGACATTGGCATCATTAGTGATTTCTCTCGCACTTGTTAACAATTTTCCTCAATGACCAGTAATCAAGTGGTTTCTACCATGTTCGACATCAAATCATCTATTCACATGGCTAGATTTGTACCACATCGGGATCGAGATGAAGACCCTGAGTTGAGAATTCACTCTTTTATGTTCTTTTCCTAGGCTGAGATGGAGATCATTTGAGCAGGTAAAATATTTTAGTACAATCACCATGTTGGAAATCTTACTAATATATATATATATATATATATATATATATATATATATATATATATATTGTTACATAGATTCACGTTATATTGATTCGTGGCTATGCCCTTCTCATCTCGTAGCTCCACTGTGTATTTTTCATGGTTGCAATCAGTTCATGTCATGGAGGTATGGATCCGCATTGTATCTCTAGTGGTCATATCCTTAGTCAGTATTCTCATAGATCCCCAGTGAATTGGTCGGTGACCATGCTTTGAGTCACATCTCGTATTCTGAGCATAGGTATGTCTACCTCAGAAATTGAACATATATTAATATTGTTTGATGATTTTTTTCATCTTCTTCTAGGTTCTCCTACTCCAGCACCATTGCATTGAAGAATTTGTAAGGGGTTTTAGCCATCAGTTTCTCTTCTGACCTCACACTTTAGCGGGCATCTGTTACACACCAAAATGTCACACTTAAGTTACACACCCTAAGTATCGCAAAGTGATGTATGCACCTTGTTAAGTGTCCCATGCATTGTCTCAAGTGTAGTATGCATCTTACCTAGTGTCGCATTCACTTCGTTGAGTGTCGCAACCCCTTGAAACCATGAATGAAATTTTCCATGACCCCTAAGTCACATTTGAGGAATAAACCCATCATTTCAAGATCAAAACAAAAATTTTTCTTGGAAAAATCGACCATTTTTTTGGCATTTATGAAGGGTGGTGCCCCCCTAGCCATGCTGGGGGAGTGCTACATCATGGAATGGCACCCCCCTTTCCATGTTAGAGGAGATCCACTGTAGAATATGGCACCCTATGTTCAACTAAGGAGGAGCATCAGTCTTGTTAGAGGGAAAAAGAGGATCCTCCACCTTATTTTGTGGGCCATCTCTCTTGGGATGAGGTTGGTTATGTTCAACCCCCATGCTATGGCTTATTATCATAGGGGCAGACCCAGGGTTCAACGCTTCAACAACACACCAACAAAACACTAACTACCAGCCCTTTCGGAAACACATGCGAAGCAGATGAAATCTCACCCGAGGTAGATGCATGGGAGGTTGTAGGACTTAAGTGTCTACAACCAAGTTGGGACACAGATATGTGATTACAATACTTAACAAAGCACTTAGCCAACAATATGAATTAGGTTATGATCCTCATTTACATCACAGATTTAACCCTTATTACAGATCGACACAGTAACAATCAAGATCTAACACTTTCAATCATTTATCACATAACATTAGTTTAGATATAGCATTCATTCACATCATTAAGCACTAAGCTACAACATCAGATGAATTCATTATACATAATAACAACAACATTAAGCAAATAACCACATAAACACATCGCACAAAGAACATCAAGACACAGGATATACGTGGTTCACCCCAGTGTGGGGCTACATCCACCAACTTCTTCTTCTTCTTTATTAGTCTTTGATTTCCTTACATTCATCTGATCCTGTGCACAAAGCCATAGAGCCCAACTCCACAATGGACAAGAGATATGCACACTGCGCACTAGATCCACCTTCCTCAAAATCAGGTCAAGGCACAGAGGCAACTCCTTAATAGCACAAAGCACTTATGTCTTCTTGCACTAAGCCAAAACCAAGCTATCATGCACATAGCCACCAGTATTCATGCACTAAGCCAAATTGCCCTCCCCTCTACATTGCTTAGCTATTACTTATGTATACAATTACAATCAAGGCCTAAACATGGGTAAACCCATTGGCCAACATCCCATAACCCTAGTAAACCCTTTGCTGGGTCCACAAGCCCACAAAACCAGCGAGATCCTGTGATCTCTGCTCCGCCTGGGCGCAACACCTTCGACCAGCCTGTCGAAGTCCCAAAATTGGTCAAACATGACCAATTTTTCCTCAAAACTTGGTCAAGGGATAGCATGGCTTCACCTTAGGATCTGATCCAAACCTTAAGAATCCATATCCTCAACCATATCCTTCATTTTCTCATGGTGGTTGTGCCTCTCAAGCCTATATATTGAAGAAATTTCCAAGGTGAAGGGGGGAAGTAATCAGTCAGAGTATCATCATTTTGATCTTGATACATCCGTGCAAGGGTTGGATGAGGAGAGCTTGGAGAGGTTGTTGTTGCATCAATCGTGACCTGTAAGTATCTCTTTTTGGCTTTCCAATCAATATATACTTGGCCTATTTCCTTCAAGTTTATGGCTTGTTACATTTGCTTGTCTATTGTTGCTCTAATATTCGTAGATAGACTTGTATTATATAATTTGGTAGAGTAGGGAATAGTTGTTTTCCTTTGTTGTCCATTGCAGATCTAAATTTGTGCCAAAGAGCTTGGAGATCAAGCCCTGATATTGGAGCAGCGAAGACAAACGTCGAAACAGGTTCATCACATCCTTTCTCTCATTCTCATTATGATTGGTTAAGATAAGTTTATAGGGACATTAGTGTCTACTTGTATTGTTTTTTAATTGGTATAGGGGTCTAGTAATCCAAGGGAAGTTTCATTTGTCCACAGACGCAACATTATGAAACAATGTGCACAATACAAAATGGGTTTGGCATGCACAGTTAATCCTTGGTTGGCACAAACTCTAAAACTTAGCTCCACTTCATGCATATGTTTTAGCACATGCATGTCCATTCTTTCCACAATGAAAACAGTGAAAATCAAATCTCTCACCTTGATTATGCTTTTCCCCCTGCCTTTAAAATACTTATTTCCATGTATTCTCTTACTACCTTCTACTCTAAAATAATCATGTGATTAATTATTCCCTTTTTTAGTAAGGCACATAGTCTCTCTAGTGGGATGAATTGTCTTCTTCCTTAAATATTTTTCACATTCTGCAATTTTCTCCACCAAAGAATCAAAATCAAGGGACTTCAAATGGCCACTAGCTTGAAGTGATTCAAGATAGTGTAAATATGTGGGGTAGAGGGATTTGTCAACTAATGAGATGTCAATTGTTGGGTTCAAGGTTACATACCCATAATGAAAGTAGGACCAGGGTGCACGGTAGGACTACAACTTCATGTGACTCTAAGATACACTAAGGGTATGGTCGACATGCAAAGTCAACAGTTTTGAGAAATGGTCGACATGAGTTTATAGACTTACTTTGAACAAAAGCATCATACATATGAAGGACTCTGACAACATAGACTTGATGATGAAACTTCGTGATGTAGGAGGCATCAATCCAAATCTCCATTGAGACTGGAAGAATAACAAGTCGGAGGAGTAAACTCTAAGTAACAAGCTTAGCTTCCTGAGGTCATGCTAAACCCAAGCTTTGGATGAAAATGGACTCAAAATTTTGTGCTTTGTTCAAAGGCAACACGATCGCTGCCAATATGAGATAATATTATTTTCCCACCCATCTTTTTTGTTTTTTCATAGGCAAATGAATGTTAAGCTGCAAATTATATAAACAAGGTTTTGTTTGGCTAGTGATGCAAATTGTTGAGGTAAGAGGCTTATAACGAGAAAGCGGGAACTAACAACAGGCTCAATACTGCAAGCAATAGATAATGGAATGCAATTACAACTTTACTCCAAAAAGTGTTCTTTTTCGTAAATTTAGTCCCCTAGGCACAAAAAAGTATAAAATAATACACAAGACAACTCTTCTAGCCAATGTTGACTAGAGTGTTCATTTTTCAAAATTAGTCTACTTGGTCCAAAAAAAGGTTAATCTTACACCAAATAGACGCTCTTTGAAAGCCATTTAATGAGTGTGAAAGAGACAAGTTCACTCGAAAATCTTTTCGATTTTGACAGAGTCGAAAAAGAGCTTAAACAAGACTCGGTGGGAGTCCCATATGTGAAGGTCAAAATGCTTGTGAGTAAGAATATGGGGTTTGAACGCAAAGTCATATCAGAACTATAAGGGACTCCTAGTCTTATGGAATAATTTATGCATGAGCACCAAATGGCACAAAGGTTCTAACTAGGGAACTCATGTTTGGTAAGCCTCTACCACTCAATAATGACACTTTTAGTAGCAATAAGAAGTTTATGTGTCGTTAATAAATGGGTTCCTACCTAAGGCATACGAATCACAGTCATAAGATAATGCAAATATGAAAAATAGAGTGACAACCTATCCTATAAGTTGGTAAAAGAAAATACCTACCAAAGTCACGAACGGACGATATGACACTAGAAATCACAAAACATCCCTGGACAAAACCACCAAAACCAACTCCTTTCATTGCACTATTAGTCCACTAGGTCAAAAATTAGCATAAACTATATAAAGTGGATAAAATTTTCTACTAATAGTAAAAATAAACAATTTTACCATACCAATTGAGTTTTTCACCCAAACAATGCATTTTAGACCATTTTTCCCATGATCTTCAAGTGTCAATTGTGGGAGCTACAGTCAACGAAATTGACAACCGTCTGGACCCACTAAGTTCCCTTCCCCTCCTCTTCATTTCTGGTGGTTTAAAATTCCAATATAGTCCTTAGTTTTTTATTTTAAGAGGGTACAATGCATAAACTAGGGTGTACGAGAGATATAGTTCATCGGGTCGTGTATGTGGAGACATTTATGCGGGAAAAGCAAAGCATGGATGTGTATATGTGGCCCTACATGCGACTGTTAACATTATAGCCCGCAAACAAGTTTTTTAATGAATTTAACTCAAAAAATGATTTTCCTTTGGCAAGGTGGTGCTTGAATGGAGAGAGAGGGAGCATGAGGAAGCAGATGCAGAAGTGGAAAGAGATGCGGGGGGAAAACTAGCTCTAAAAAGATGTGGTCTTTATAAATTTTGGGCTCTCAAAGGAATGAGGGATCAAGTGAGGATACTCCATATGCTCGTAAACTATTGGGATCTGGAGACAGAGACCTTCAATATCGATGGGAAACCATTGAGGATTGAAGTAGATGAAATCTATTTTATCACAAGATTGTCTCATCGAGGTGAGGTATTGAATCTCAAATCCTGAGAGGCTAGGGGTGATATGAACATAGAGGATTACATCGCCCCCCATTGTGTTGCAAACGCAGATAAAGTAGGGAGCCAACTCCCCATCAAGGAAATTTAGAACCTGATTTTAAAGATCGTCATACTTGTACTCACATGGATCTCAGGTTCAGCCTCGTTACATCAAGCATCAAGGCCACTAATGTTTTACAAATTTGAGTGTTTAATACCCATGGTTTATGACTGGTGTACCTCATTGTTGGCTAACATGAAGATCCAGCTGATAAATTGCAAACAAGGGAGAAAGAGAAACCTTGGGTTTGCATCCATCTTGTGTAGATTTTACTTTGAGCGGGTTCCAGGCTTGAGACCTAGAGTAGAGATCATTCCACATAGACTGTACGATCCAACCATGTCACGGTGGACCGACGTGATGAGGTATTTAGGAGGTGGTAGGGTGCCAACCCCCTACAATGATGAGTTATTTTTCTAGTGACATTGATAGGTTATAACCATAGACGACTACCCCTATGTTGGGATTGACTACAGAGGGGATACAGATATGCCTTTTCCACCAGACTCTGCCTTCGGTGATATAGATATGAGATTTTTTTATATATTTCATTTTTTTTGTGTTTTTCAAAAAGAATAAAAACACAAATATTTGTGTATGGTATCAAGTATTAACAATTATTTTGTTATGAAGATGTGGGTTTGTGACGACCATATGGATTCCCACAACTTCAATGGAGGAACCGGGGAGATGAGCATGTGGGAGGATATGCAGAGAGAGTGTTACAAAATGTGCAAGGGAACTTGTCTCGATTGACACACAAGATTTCTATGGTTTAGGTGGAGGATCTACCAGAGGCTATGCAATGGCAGGTGGTGGGTGTGCACTGTGCATGGATGCAACTCTTCCGGCGTCTCGCAAACGTCGTATTGTGCTATCATGATACACATATGGCTCCACAGTCATAGATTCCATGGTCATATATCTACTAGCCATATATGTATTTTGAGGGTGTGAGCCCCATTTTGTACTATGACACAATAGTTTTTGAAGAGATGAAATATAAAAAACATTGGTCATCGGCTTTACTTATATATGTTACAATCTGTACATTGATGAATGTATTTTATTTACTTTATTTATGTGACAAATACCAATCTAAAACATAATTAGTATATGCATTGGATACATAATTATAACTTCTAGTTATGTGATTATAAGTAATAAAATCAAAGTATCGTTCCAAAACTCGTACCCGTAGGAATCGTCGAAGTAGAGTAGGATCTCGCACATGGTAATAGTCGTTCAAATGACATAAGACTAACTAGGAGTCTAGGTGAACATATAAATATTGAACACCATGTGAAATGGAATCCCGTAAAATCTCTATAATGGCACTATACTCAACCACATTATACATTGATGGCTCCAGATGAACGCCACTTGAAGACACCAGTTGACCTTCGGGTAACTGAATGACCCAAGTGGTGGAATCCATGTTCCATGTATGGCGACTGGAACTGTCTACGAATCCTAAGTAAACCGAAGACTTCGTTGATATCTTTCAAACAAGGGAAAACTTGATAAGCAAGTCGATGAAAAAGGGAAAATATGTATATACACTAAAATGCACTACTATACACAAAGTCACGCCCAATATTGAGGTCTCAAGCATAATATCTTTTAAGGTAGAGCCCATTTATGGGCTCATCCAGAATATTCCCTTCACAATCCTCCAATTCATAGGCTTCTTTCTCTAAAACATGTCACACAATATAAGGACCATGCCACATGGGGTTGAACTTGCCTTCCCCTAATGGTTATTTGGCTTAGTCATATAGGAGAACCAATTCACCATCAACGTATTGTCGAAGATAGATAGACCTCTCATACTAAACCTTAACACATCATTTATTCACTTCAATAGTCATAGAGGCATATTGACAATGTTCATCTAGATGCTCTAGGTGAACGAGGCATTCTTCAAGATCGCATTTGTCAGGTAGGAGCTCAATTGTCAGTTTGAGGGAATGGATTTCACATTCAATCAGAAGGATCAACTCCACACAATGTACTAACTAAAAAGGAGAAAAATCAGTGGAAGTCTTAACCAAGGTTCGATATTCCCAAAGCGCAGGGAAAAGCATTAGATGTCAGTCAAATTTACTCTAGCTAACAGTTTTTTGCAAGTTGGTCTTGAGATATTTATTCACTGCCTCTACTTGTCCATTTTCCTAGGGATAGTAAGGGGAAGAATGATTGTGCTTAAAACCTAGTTTTGATGCTAACTCCTTCATCGTTTCAATCTGAAAGTGACTACCATGATCAATAACAATCTCCTTTTGGATTTCGAATTGGGCTATAATTTGGTTGAATACGAAAAATGTTGTAGTTTTACCATTGGATTTAATGGTAGGCATGGCCTCTACCCATTTAGAGAAGTAATTCATGACCACAATAATATGTTGATGCCCCCCAGTCGAAGCTCGGTTACAGTGAAAAAAATACACCCCCCACTTGGTGAAGGGACCGATGGTGATTACCGGGTGAAGAGGGGTTGGATGTGAGTGTATTTTCCGAGTGAACATCTGGCAGGGATGACACTTCTGACCGCTTCAACACAATTTTTAAAAATTGACGGAAAAAAATAACTTGCTCACAATATTTTTTGGGTTGTCACAAAACTGGATAAATGACCACCACAAGCCCCATTGTGACAGTCATTGAGAATCGACTCAGCTTCCTCATGATCCAAGAAATGATGAAAAATATTATCCACTCCTCGATGATACAAAGTGTCTCTGACGATAAGGTAGTTTTTAGCTTGATGGCATATACGTCATCAATCTTCTCTAGACAGATGTTGGGATAGCTTCAAGGTTTGAAGATAAACTAGAATGTCTCCACACTAGGGGTCTGGAGACGAGATAAGGAAGATATGTTCATCCATGAAAAAATCATTATGAATAACTTCCTCATCCAGTCAAGAGAAGTATGATATCAACTTGGAAAAAACTAGCAATTTCTTAGACTTCGCCGAAGCAAAATCGAGGTCAAATTCTTGTAAAATAACAATCCACTTATTGTATTTTCCCCCTATGGTATGTTTGGTAAGGACATATTGAAATGGATTGATATCTGCAAATACGGTATTTTTTCAAAGTAATATATAATGTTGTAATCTTTGAACTTCATGTATGGTGGCCAAGGGTAGTTTCTCGACCTGAGAGTACTTATGTTCAAGACCAACTAAATTTTGACTAAGATATTAGACAATGTGCTCATGGAGCTCATCGTCCTCTTGAACCAGAATCATACCAACCATCCCTTCAGATGCGGTGATATAAAACAAATAGTATTTATTGTAGTCTAGAGGCTTTTGTAGAGGCATCGATACCAAGGCTTTCTTAAGAGCATCAAAGGATTCTTGAGCTTGCTCATCCCATATAAACAAAGTTTCCTTCAAAATACGCATGAAACCTTTAGTTAAATTGGCATAGTTCTCTATGAACTGACACAAGAAGTTATCCTTCCCCTGTAAACCCTGAAGTTGTCAAATGTTGCACAAGGTAGGCAATCGAAGTATTTTCAAAACCTTCATAGGATCCACCATGATCCCATGTTGAGAGACTAAGTCATAAAAGATGGACATACCTAACACAAAATATGCACTTGTGAGGGTTTAAACGGATGCGATAATAACAACATCTCTCAAATACCAGTCGAAGGTGTGTAGAGTGATCTACTCTCTTGCGAGAGTGGCCAGTGAGATCATCAAGGTAAGCTTCGACAATATGTTTGAGATCGTGAAAAGCAAAGGTCATGGCATATTGGAAGGTTGCTTAGGTGTTTTTAAGGCTGAAGGGCATTTTCTGGTATGAAAAAGTACCACAAGGAAAAATAAATGTCATCTTGTGTTGATCCTCGGGTTTTATTTGAATTTGATTATATCCTGAAAATATTTCCTTGAAAGAAAAAACTTCACTTCCCATGCACTCATCGAGAATCTGGTCAATGAAAGGAGTCGAAAAGTGTCTTTAGGACAAGCCTTGTTTAGGTCTCGAAAATCCATACATACATGGATGGTTCCTTGTTTCTTATTCATGGGAATGAGGTTGGATACCCATTCAGTCAAGGGAACTAGGTAGATGAAACCAACATTAAGTAGCTTCTCTACCTTTTCCTTAATAACAGGGGCCTTCCTAGGATTGACATCCCTAAGACATTGTCAAACAGTTCTAGCATCCGGATAAGGCTTGATCTCATGTTCAAAAATGCTAGGGTCAATCCCTGGAATCTCTTCATATGAACAATCGAATATGTCATGAATTTCTTTGAAGAGATCGATGTAGATCTAAAATTCTTCAGGCGAACAATTCGCACCGATATATACGTTTTCAATTTTGCTAAGAATTCGAGAGATGTAGATCGTGATGGTAGGAGAAATATTCACCATGTTCCCTTCGACATAAATACCATGCGTATCAAGTGGAACCATGGCGTGACCAACCATCTCACTCAAGGTAGATCTAAAGTCATCTTGTTCGATCCTAACAAGTTCTAGGAGGAAGTAAGAGCGATGATGCATATTGTCCCATGGCCTATCGGGACCATTCATGGCCTCTAAGATGGCTTCATCCAAAGGTAAAGTATCGTTGAGGCATTCATGTGAACAAGATGATTGGGTGGCCCATATGGGCTCTAGAATGAGATCCTCCTCATCCGTCTAGGAGGAGACAGGATCTAGGTCAGTAGTAGTATTAAAAATAGCTTGATATGCAACCTCTGTCGTTGACAGTGGCATTGGCATACCAAAGTGTGACTGACCTTCCTAGGACATGGTCAGGGAAGGTAGGGTCCAAGGATTGTTGAAATATGAAGTATGGAAAGGAACTAACCTCATCAACGAAGAATACCTACTGGACATGTCATAAATGTGATGGATTGGTGCCACGAAATCAAAGGTACCCATGAGAGAGGAATACATTCTGACACTAATATCCTCAGTTGTCGATTGAGAATTGTCGATCACTAGGATCAAAGTTCCAACTGATGCATTAGGACTGTCATGCGCAAAGGATAATTGATCAATCGTCACTATTTTCCTTTCGTGAAGAAAACATAACGTGCGGAAAATAGACGACACGACTACGATCATGGCATAAGTCCAATTATGCCCTAGTAGTAAATTATAGTCAAGGGGCGCATCAACCACCTCGACATCCACCTCCACTGCCTTTCCACCTAAATGTACCATAAAAGAAGGAAGAATTTTGTGGGGTTGGAATGAACAACCATCAAATGTGTTCAACATAGTCGTATATTGAGAGAGAATTGAATAGTCAATGGCTTTCCAACAGGTTAGGGACATCACTCATGTTGCAACACCTTCATCAATTATAGTGCTTTTGATGGTATATTTTGTGTACTCCACATTGATTTGAAAGGCTATGTGGTAAGGCAAGAGAGGCTTAACATCTGTGACGTCAAACTTAATAAATTTCAAGCCACACAGGTCTAGAGCTCCAAAAGAAGATAAAAAAGTATTCCTCTGTGAAGGACACATATGGAGCACATCTAAAGTCGACATTGCAAAGGGGGTTTGACCCATATTTTAGACAATTGAATAGTTATGGGAAGATCTGGCATTAGGATTGTGGGAAGAGTGTTTCAGTACTCATTTCAAAATACGAGGTGGAGGATATGGATTTTTTATCTGCAAAGGTGTTGTCGGGGGAGGGGGAGACTCTCGAACTGTAACAGTCTATGCAGAACTGTAATAACGATATCGAGTGACTACATCAATCTGAGACTTGACCATATTAGCACAGATATGGTCACCTTCATGTGTCGAGGGGTTTTGATTCCCGCTCGATGGATTTCTGGTGTTGCAGGACCCCGAAGCCATGTGTTGATTATGCGAAAATGGATTGGTCAGCATAGTGGGCGGTTAAGATAATATCCTCGAGGATTCCTCAAGTTTGGGGCACATATGGGTAAGGTGATCATATTTACAAAGTTTACAAGGAAACTCAACCTTCTTTTTTTCTTTCTTTCCCTCACCAACATCACTATTCGATCTATCATTGTTAGTGTTGTCCTTGGCTTTGTTATTATTTCTCCCACCCTTACGATTATTACCTCGTCCTTTCTTTCTATTCCCTCCTAGTTGTTGGTTAACATTTGGGTTGGTCACTGACTGTACATAATGCACATCCATTGACAGAGTGGGAGTGGAGGACAAAGATGAAGCTTGTCCTACTACAGATTGACTTATAGAAAAATCCTTCAACTGGTTCATCACCACATCTGTAGACTTAGAATTTGCAGAGCCTATGATACCATCAGCGTTAGGCCCGAGATTTTGTCTAGGGTCATAATTTGACCGCGACGCATCATGAATAAATTCATATAACATCCCATATTGAGCATATATGAGGTCCAATTGTTGGTCTTTGGGAAATAGCTTCTTCCTCAAATGTTACTTCGGATGTAGAGACATCCTTCGAAATATAAGGCAATAAGGACTTAAGGAACCATTCCAACAGGAACTCTGGAGGAGCATAGGATTTAATCAACCTCTTTTTTCTATGCCACTCTTGAATATGGTCTGATATATGTGTGGCCTTATCTTGGCGGAGGGTCGACAAAAGTTCTATGTCGACATCGTAACGAAATGACAACTGGAAGTGGTTGAGAAAGATCAAAACCATCTAATTAAAAATTATGTATATTCCCCTGGTAGCTCAATGTACCATTTTTCTACAACCCCCATGAGGGTGCGTTGAAACAGTCTCAAACGAATAGAATCAGCATTAAGATAATTATATGAGCACCAAAGATGAAAAGTAGTAACATGATCAAATCCTCATCAGTCTTTCCCTCGAATTTTAGAATGTTCGAAGGATTCTTGGTGGGGACGAGGGGCTATGACAGATCGTGTTGCACCGGGTCATTCATTAATCTCGAAAAATTTGGAAAATTAAGCATGGCCAGGAAAGGGAGTCGGGGTTGCGGCATCTGAGCCCATTTTCCCGGGAAATATTGGTGTTGATGGATTGTAGACTATCCAGGGTTCTGGTATACACCATGGCCCTGTCTGGTAGGGTAATATCCTCCTCCAAACTTATTCATAAAAAGTTGTATGGGAACCATACCTATAAGGACGACTTAATGAGGGTTATAAAAATTTCCCCCAGTTGGAGTGGCTCCACGCTAGAGGTTTCCCATAGCATGATACTGACTCCCTCCGGGTGGAAATCTGGAGGATAGAGGTTGGTTTGTCATAACAAATGTGTTTGTTGGAATCGACGTGGAGGAGGAAGGGGGAAAGGAAGGAATATAGGAAGTAGATTGTCTTCCCGGTTGAATACTCCATCCATGAGCATTGAGACTAGGATTAGAACCAAGAGGAAAAGGAGGTTGGGTTCCAACCGCAAGATTTGTTTGGTGAATATGACCTCCACCAAACGAGAGAGGTGTATGCAGAGGAGCCATGCCTCCAGGTCCAAGACTAGGATTTTCATTATTCGCTGGAATGGAGGATGAAATTTGTGATGTCATATTTGGCATACCAAAAGAGAAAGGGTTAGAGACCGAAGGTATGGACTGAGAATTTTATCCAGGCGTACCAAAAAGAGACTCGAAAGGGTTTGTTATTATGGGTTGAGTAGCAACCATAGGATGGATAGGAGTAAGGACAAAAACCTTCGGTACTACAACCATAGTGGTTGAAGGATTCAAAGGAGTCCCATTAACCACAGAAGGTATGGGAGTCGAGGGAGTCTTAGTGTCATTTGGACTCAACTCAGTACCCATAACTGGACAATCAAAAATATGGTTGGTGGAGGTATGTGTACCATGTTTAATAACTTTACGCCTTTTAGAATTCAAAGACTCAAGATATAGTGGTAACTTTAAAAAATGACGAGACCTACAAGGAAGTTGGTCTGGCTCCACGATGACTCAATACTCAAGATATAAAACCAAGTCCTAGGGCTAACTAACAATCAAATATCACACCAAAATAAACAAAATTGCCAAATGCACACAAACAGGATATAGTGTTGAAAAGGGGCCTCCCTCATTAGAGTAGGTATGTCTCTCCCAAGAGGGGCTTGAGACTCCCTTCAAAATATTGGAGGTATCAGAATTAGTTATAAGGGCCCTCGTGGGCTTAACAACACAGTCATTCATATCCCGCCAGAGAGTTAATCCTCCATAAAGGTTGTGTGTTGTCCGACTCTTATCTGACTCAGGGTACCTAGGGAATAACCCCTACAAGTAACCTATGTGGATACCTATGTCAAGCAACTAGAGCCACCATGATATAACCAATGTGCAGGCGAACAATCGTAAGTCAGGTCCACCGTATGGGAAAAGTAACAAATCTCAAAATCTTGAAAGCACTACTTCTCACAGAGGTAAAGTTACTAGTAAGACCCCCAAATACGAATATATCCCAAGAAGTATCTATGGTGCTAAGAAGGTATTAGAGGGTTATCTATGCAACCAACGTCGCCCGACCTCGTGCTTAACTCTGGTGTGAACGGAGCGTCCTGATGTCACTAATTACACAATGGATTTCATCACTCTCTGGTCAGACACATATATTTAGTTTAATATCCTTGGAGAATTTTTCTCACAAAATATTATTCCAAGGACCTATATCCTATATTGTTTGTGTACTTTGAAAAATAAATCATTTCTAATCAATTTTAGTTAATCAACATTACTTTTAATGGATTTTTTTTACTCAATAGATGTGGTCATGAAACTGATGATATTATGACTCAACATATCAAAGAAATGAATATGAACATAATGCTAAGTCTTAATCTTAAATTCTCAAAAGATGGTAAGCTTTTCAAATGCAACTTTCAATGCAATTTCTACAATTTCAATAAAATGAAATATTTCCACATATGTCAAGATCAATACTAAATAACCAAAAGAGTAAATGCCATAATGCAAAATGAGAAAAATATTTTTTGTATTTTTGATATAAAGAAATCAAAATGCAATGATTGAATAGCAACCTGATATACAAACCCTACTACAAGCAAAAAGAGACAAGCCAAGCAGGATACCAAGAAGCAAACACTTATACCAATATGCAAGGACAACCAATGAAAAAGATGATAAGAAACAATATCGCCTGAAAATTCAACAGTAAGAAGGTTTCCTATCACTCTGTAAGCACTCAACAATTAGGATAGAGACCCAAGAAGACTGAACAACCAACCAAACTCACCCAGCAAACATCAAACTCATCCAGGAAGCCTAAAAAGTTGATGTACATGATTTTTCAAGCAAAACCCACATATGTACGAGCCCTATAGAAGGAAGACTCGCATATGTACGCGTTTAACAAGGTAAAACCACTGTATATGTAGTAAAACATTGCCAAGGCAAGGATTAGGCCAAGAAACTCAGATGCAAAGTAAAAATAGGCTATCAAGCAATCAGGTGACAATAAAACTCGGGCTAACAGAGAGCAAGTCAAGGAGAAAATCACTCCAAACCCCAAAACAAAAG
This sequence comes from Picea engelmannii, assembly GCA_009831015.1. Taxonomy (NCBI): domain Eukaryota; kingdom Viridiplantae; phylum Streptophyta; class Pinopsida; order Pinales; family Pinaceae; genus Picea; species Picea engelmannii. The sequence goes on along the minus strand of ML794837.1, from coordinate 3,026 downwards.
ATCAATCCCCAGTATGGTCGTCAATTCTGTTATGCAGAAAATCTCTTTATGGAATGGGGTAAACCACAATAGAAGGAATGACTACAGAAATCAACTCTAATCCCAAGTATGTTATATAAATGAAATTCTAACAAGACAAGATCAAGATCCTATATCGTTCAGATGTTCGATGACGACCATTGTTGAGCACACAACTCAAAGCTTTATACTTGCAACTTTTCCTCAACAACCAAGATACGCAAGAATATGGTGATAATATATAATGTTAGCATATAAAATAGCATAACCCATTAACAATCATGACAAATACGTCCATGGAATAATAATTCAAATATTTTCAAGATATCAATTGGACGAGAAAAGAGTATTTCTATTAAAATAATCAACAGAAGTAGATAGGCGACAAACTTCTATGTCAGAACCAAGAAACTAAGTCCCTTCCAGTTGGACCTCCACCACTTCAATATTCCACCAAAGGCAATATCATATAATTGAGATAATGAGGTTCTCCATCAAAGAAGGAAGAGCTTGGGGGTTGAACAATGAGTTCAAATTTTAAAGGATAAAGGGATGCAGACTCAATGTGTAGTGAAAATTTCTCCAAAGTATCTTTTCTCTCAAAATTTGAACTCTCCTCCTCTCCACGACTTGGATATGGCTAAATTTATAGCATTCAAGTGGAAAGGAAGAGCCAATTCAAAACATTTCTAGTGTATGGAAGGTCAAGTATCATGGATCGTGTGATGTGATATGGAAACCCGACACAATTTTTAATTTTGAGCACCAAACCTGATGTACATGGATTGTAGTGGTGCAACTTATGTATATGCATGCTATCTAACTAGTAGGGCTCTGGGAAGGTACAACAAGGGACTTCAAGTCTACATAGTGAAATGGAAAGGCCATCTAAGCAAGTTGCATGGGGTGAGGAAAAATTTACTATAATAGCCAAAATTCAAGACTGAAGAAATAATTCATTGAGCCTAGGTCTTTCATTTCAAATTCAGTGGCAAGATTTTTCTTACAATCTGTGATGAGGTTTTCTTCATATGTCAAGAATGGGTCATCCACATATAGAAGCAATATAACTGGTCCATCATTATCAATCTTTAAGTAAGGGTTAGGATCAAATTTACTCTTGGTAAAGCCCAAGGTCATCAGAAAACTATCAATCTTGCCATACCAAGCTCTTGGAGCTTGCCTCAACTTGCAGACATGAGTCTTCGTGTATTGTACTTAGAAACCAAATTTTCACATCATATTGCACCAACCTGGTACACTTTCTTGAGTGCAACTCAATCTGCATAAATCATGTGTTGGTTCTATGTGCTTTCTGTAAAGCATTCTTTGTCTCACTGTGTGAGAGTATGTCCTCTATTTTTTATGCAACTGTTCCTTCTGGATCCAGGACTCTGCACCTGCAACTACAATTTATAAAGTTGAGAATAACTGCTCTATTATCACTATAGTTGTTGAACTCTGAGAGTAGCTCCTTTATTCTATCATGGAAACAACTTCATCTGAAACTAAGAGTGGTTGATATTGAAGGTAGATTTTCTTCTTTCATGGAGACAACTCAATTTCAAATGCAGGGACTGCTCCCTCTGAATCTCATACTGTATCAGAATCATGGTTGTTCTAGTTGTCTTCACGAACAATGTAACTATATTTTCGATTATTGGAGAAAGTGTCTCGTCATAGTCTTATCCCTCTTGCTGGGAGAATTCTCTGGCCACAAATCCGGCTGTATACATCTTTATATTGTTATATGTAGCATGCTTGATCTATTAGATCAATCTTGGAAGTCACTGTTGACTTTCCTTCTAGTCTCAAGGAAAAATCCATATCCCAGTCCTTCTGACTAGCTTCCTCCTCTATCATTGAAACAAGGGAAACTTCTCAAGAGATTTCATGTCTCTGAAGCTACGATCTAGTCTTTTCAACTCATGGCATCTGTTTGTCAGTCCTATAAAATGTCTCTATTTCCCATATGATCATTTCTAAGATCAAGATTTCTTTGGGTCTTGATTTCTTCTATGTCTACAAAAACTTCAGAGCCATATGCTTCCTCTGATATAGCACATCAATGGCTTTGCATCCTGCAAAGTGTCATGGGCCCATACTGGTCTCTTTATGGTTACTACATTGGTTCTGGGTAGGCCCTTATGTCTCTAATAACTCTTCCTGATGATATGAAGAGTGATCAACTGCATTAGAGGGATTTGGTACGTCATCTTTGGAGCCTTCTACTCCTCATGATATGTCTTCATATGAGATTTTTTATATCTAGCAAAAGTAACTTCTTCTTCTTATTCTTCTTCTTCAGGACATGGATATATATGGTCATGTATATAGCTTTTTTGGCACAAGGGTAGACCCAGGGTTCAACTCTAACATGTCACCAACAAGCCCTAACTACTGGCCCTTTCGGAAACACTTGCAGAGCAGATGCAGTCTCACTCGAAGTAGCAATAGGGGGTTGCAGGACACAAGTGTCTACAACCAGAGGAAATGTAAATGAATCCAAAGAACAACACGCAAAGATCTAGTTATTCTTTACCAAGCTTGAACCTACTTTGCACAGTTATATCTCAAATCTAACACAACAACATAATAAAAGTATGACAAACAACAAAGAATACAACATCAACCATAGAGAACAACAAGATATACGTGGTTCACCCCCTCCCTAGGGCTACGTCCACAGAACTGTGTTTCTTGATATATTATATGAAAACATACAGTTCTATTTGTGCACTTATCTTGCATATCTCTCTCTCCTTCTCTCCCCTCCCTGCGCACCCAACTGCAGGGTTGATCTTCGCACCCAACTGAAGATCTTACAATGCCATAACCCTATCACCTCACAATGCTTCCCTCTCAATAACAACAATAATCAACAAACATTAACCAATAATAACGAACAATGAACCCCTCTTCTATCATCTAGGTCCTTATTTATACATTACAATGACTCTCAGATGACCTTAGATCGAAGTCTAGGTTCCAAAAACCTAAATTCCAAA
>ML794836.1:994946-1008302 GCA_009831015.1 Picea engelmannii | reverse complement strand
ACTGTGCATGTGTGTGATTGTTTATTTATTACTGCTCATTATTGGATAATAATTCTACATTGATATAACATTTGAAGAAAAAGGATTATAATTACATTATTACTAATTCACCTCCCCTCTCAGTAATCCAACAAGTATCACATAGAAGACCATAAAGAGTAGTGTAATGAGTTTCTTTGCCAAGTGTTTGATTTAGGCGACTTATCCATATGATCCAACTTCTTATCTCCAGTTCAAGATAAGTTTAAAGATGAAAAATTTAGAAATAAAGCATGGAAAATGCATTTTGACAGAGCCCATTCTAGATTAGGCAAAGGGTCAGGCATTGTTTTAAAATATCCAACAAAAAAGACTTACAATTTTTCATTTAGACTTGAATTTGATGCAACTAATAATGTGGCAGAGTATGAGGCACTTTTTCTAGGCTTAGAAATCGCTAAAGACATGTGTATCAAAATTATCAACATAAAGGGTGACTCAGACTTAGTGATTCTCCAAGTAAAGAACAAGTATGCATGAAAAAGTGAGAGGCTTGAAGATACAAAAACGCTATATGGGATTCCATGGAATTATTTGTTGTCATAGACCTTATTTCTATCCCAAGAGATCAAAATAGCTTGGCTGATAGTCTAGTTGTAGCAGCGTCTACGCTCCATCCCTAAGAATATATAATTAAAGGTGAAGGCAATTTGGAGATAATATTTAGGCCATATGTCCTAGATAATGTTGACCATTGGTAGGTTTTCAAGGATGATGAACAAATTCTAAGGTTCATCCATAACATAGAAGAATTTTCAGATTTTAATGTCAGCTACAAAGAAGAAGGCAAGAAATATGGTGAGGAGGAAAATCCCATGAAAAATCCAGTTCCCAGAGGTATAGATTCCCTAGAAGAAATTTTTGACACGCATGACATGTACAAAAATAAAAAGGAAACAATAAAACCTGACAAATATATTGAAATAAACATTGGGACAGAAGAGTTTCCAAGAATGATAAAAATTGGAAAAGGAACCACAAAAAAGGAAAGAAAGGAATTGATCAGTTTAGTCTGAGAGTATAGGGATGTGTTTTCTTTCACCTATGATGAACTTAAAGCATACAAAGAAGATGTGTTTCAACACACTATCCCTCTCAAATATGACACAAGACCTTTCAGACAAAAACTTAGACGAATAAATCCTAAGTTGGCACCTCTAGTTCAAGCCGAGTTAAAAAAGATGTTGGATGTTGGAATCATTGCTCCAACCAGACATTCATCTTGGTGTTCCAATTTAGTTGTTGTCAAAAAAAAGAATGGGGGGATAATATTATGTATTGAATTTAGAAACTTTAATATTTCTTGTATTAAAGACAACTATCCCCTACCCAATATGGAGACCCTACTTTAAAGGGTAACTGGCTCTAAGATTATGTCTATGTTGGATGACTTCTCAAGCTATAACCAAGTTTTGGTGAGGAAGGAATATTAGAACAAGACTACCTTCACCACTCCTTGGGGAACTTGTGAGTATCTAAGGATGCCTTTTGGCCTACTTAACGCATGTGCCACCTTTCAAAGAGCCATGGATTTTTCCTTTCATGAACTAATGGGAAAAATCATAGAAATCTACCAAGATGACCTAACAATATTTTCCAAGAAAATATCAGACCACATAAGTCATCTCAGACATGTTTTTGAAAGATGCCGTGAATATGGTATCTCCTTGAACCCAACTAAGTCCATCTTGGGTGTTGATGAAGGTAAGCTTCTAGGTCATATTATAGCAGAAGATGGGGTAAAAATGGATCTTGAAAGGGTTGAAGCCATACAAAAGGTCCCTTTACCCCCAACCAAGAAATCCCTTCAATCCTTTCTTGGACAAATAAACTTCGTTAGACGGTTTATTCCTAACTTAGTTGAGTTAATGAAACCACTCCTTAAGTTGCTAAATAAAGATGGTAAGTATGAGTGGTCAGAAGAAGGAAATATTCCTTTTAAAACTATTAAGGATGCAATTGGAAAATCACTAGTGCTAATTACTCCAAATTATTCAAAGTATTTTCAAATCTTTTCCTTTGCTTCTGAGGATACTATTGCAAGGGTTTTTCTCCAAAAGAATAATGAGGGTCAGGAGAAACCCATTGCATTTATGAGTAAGGCATTGCAGAATTTAGAACTTAACTATACAAGCATGGAAAAGAAAGCATATGCCCTAGCCAAATCTCTCAAACATTTCTGATTCTACATTGGGTATTCAAATATTGTGGGGTATGTCCCTCACGCAACAATAAAGGACATAATTGGACAACAATATTGTTTGGGAGATAGAGTAAAGTGGGTCTCTAAAATTCAAGAGTATGACTTAGAAATTAAACCCACTAAGTTAATCAAAGGTCGGGATTTATCTCAAATGCTCACCAAAGGAAATGAACAAGTGTTGGACTTAGTATTCCAAAATCAAATTAGGCCAACCTTGTCATCAAAGCTTCAAAAGTTAGAAAAACATGAGTGGTATGCAGATATCATCTACTTTCTCTCAAACCTTAATTGCCCAAGTCATTTGATTGGTCACAAGAGGAGGGATTTAAGGTTGAAAACGACAAAGTATTGTATGATTCAAGACGGCTTGGGGTGGAAGAACCTTGATGGAGTGATATTGAGGTGTGTTGATGAGCTAGAGTCTAAGAAAATCTTGATTGAATTCCATTCAATATTTTGTGGTGGACACTATGCGACTAAAACTATCGCCCACAAAATTATAAGAGTAGGTTATTATTGGCCGACCATTTTCTCAGATGTACACAAAATGGTCAGGGGTTGTCAGCAGTGTCATCTATTTTCAGGGAAGAAAAAGATAGCACCCTTACCTCTTCAGCCTGTTGTTGTCAAAGCTCCTTTTCAATAGTGGGGGCTTGATTTTATTGGTCAGTTCAAAGACAATTCAAGTAATGGTTTTACTTGGATAATTATAGCCACTGACTATTTCACTAAGTGGGTAGAAGCAATACACACTAAGCATGCAACCAAAAAAGTAGTAATGGATTTCCTTGAAGATAGGATAATCACTCGGTTCGGTGTGCCCGCCAAAATTACCACTGATAATGCCAAGGCCTTCAGTTCTACAGATTTATCTTCTTTCTGTTTTAAGTATGGCATTGTGTTGTCCCACTCTTCAAACTATTATCCCCAAGGTAATGGTCTTGTTGAATCCAACAATAAGAACTTGATGAATATTCTCAAGAAAATGGTAGGGGATAATAAGAGTTCATGGGACAACAAAATAAAGTTTGCATTATGGGCAGACATAATAACTAAAAAGAGTTCCATCGATAAAATCCCCTTCGAGCTTGTCTACGGTCTTGATGCCACCTTTCCAATCCACCTTAAACTTCTAGTGTATCAGTTTGTTCAAAAGTATGGTATAGACAAGGATTTCCAATAGAACATGATTGATCAGTTGATAGAGTTAGACGAAATCAGATGGAAAGCTTTGGATCAGAGCATAAGGAATCAAAGAAAAGTAAAAAATAATTTCGATAAGTCTTCACAACAGAGAATCTTTTAGGAAGGGGACACGGTCCTTCTTTGGGACAAAAGAAGGGGAAATCCAGGGAACCATGAGAAGTTTGATAGCTTATGGACAGGTCCATATATTATACAGAGTTTAGTTGGTAGGAATTCATTTTACTTAAACATGTTGGATGGTGCGAGTTTGGCCCTTCCAGTCAACAACCAACTTCTCAAGTTGTTCTTCACAGAGGTCATCTGATGCCCATGGGGGAATCTACTGTGTCATACTCTCTAACCCTTATGTTTGTACATTATTCTTTGTCTTTTATGTACATCATTTATTTTCTGTATTATATGCACATGTATACTAACAATTTCATTGTATTATATGCACATGTATATATGCCTTGTTGTATTATATGTATTTGTACTTGTATATTGTTGCAAATTGTGTTTAATGTTGGTTTTATATGGATATGATTGCTGACATGCATCCATGATGCAGGAAGCGTAGGTATGGATTCTCGCATGGTCTCCTACAGATCCGTAGATCAACCACACATTCCCACATGGAGCCAATGTTATCCACTAGTTTGCACAAGCTGGATTTCCTGAAGAGCCGCTAGAGAATGAGCAATCGGTGCTCATATTTGTAGAGTTAAGAGTTCAGCTGGTCTTGTAAAAGACCCCTTTTTTCCGCATTTCCACCATTGTAATAAATGTCCTAAGTATGAGATATTGTAAAAGGATATTGGCCACCCAAGACCAAGAGTGAGCACATACTTTGGAGTTTTTTTTTCTACTTGTTAATTGTTTTGTCTGCTTGCCTTAGTGAGCGATTAAATAATTTCTAATTTTTTTCACTAAGAAGACTAAGCTCCAAAGCCGGAGTATGTGCTGGCAAGTAGGTTTTGGCATGAAAAACACAATGTCTAGTGTCTAAATGTATATAAGCTCATAATTGGACATATTGATTGAGTCATCTGGAAATTATGGCTAGGTTTGATAGGTTTTTTTAAAGTTTTTAGTAAATTAATTAAATTCCCACAAAATTGGAATTTATTAATTCTGAGTCGATAAATGTAAAAAATATGGCATCAAACATTGTCATATGTCATATTTACAATCGTTTTCCATTCCAAAACACCATGTAAACCCCTATTTCCCATCTTTTTAGGAAAAAGAGTGATTATTATCACTAAAAAATCAAAATTACTCGAAAAATACGGAAAAGGGATAATTGAATTAATCTCCTAAATTTTAGGAGAGCTGGGGAACATGATTGAGACATGTTTTTTCATGTGCCCAGATGACTGGAGGCCCTGGGCGAGTTTAACTGAGGTAGGGACCACTTGATTGAGGTGACATGGAGTTAGGAGGAGATCCTAATGTGGGAACTCGACCCCTTCTCCTAGGTGGTGCATTCCTAGAGCATGGCGCATCTCCTAAAGGGCCCACACATTCCCTAACTAAAACCTTCACTCCCCCTCACTCCCACTCTCACCTCCCATCACTCTTCTTCAATACACATTATCTTCCATCACTCCACATCCACTACACTCATCTCCTATTCACTCCCACGCATCTACCCATTCACTAGTGTGCCACTCCCTCATTCACCCACGCATTACCTAAACCCTAAACCTAACCCTAGCGCATGCTCACTTAGGAATTTTCACCTCAAATGTTATATAAGAAAGGGTCGACCTCTCCTCAAGTTAGTTCTCTCTTGGGCAAGCAAGCTATTGTAATATTGTTGTAATCATTTGGAATAAGTAAGACTTTGGAGCTATTTTGTTGTGGACTCAAATGTGTGGATTTTTTGACCTAAATGCAAATGTTCTCATGAGGTAACATGTATTTTTTACATTTCATTTTTGTGGTTAATTGTTGAAGCCTTGTAGGTATGCTAACATTGATAGGGTAAGAGTAATCTATCTTGATTTATGTTACTGCTTCTTTACTTCATAGACTTTTATACTGCATGCTTTATTTTCAATTAAATTAACATGCATATGTGAGTTGTGTTGTGTAGGGAATATCTTTAACAATTTTGTTGCAGGATTGAAGTGTATAGTTACAGGTTCCTCAAGTTTGGAGGATTGATAGATGGTGGTTTCCATCATCTTCGTCCAAAATATTCTAAGATCAAGCTCCCTCTTCTTCATACCAAGAGAACCCCATAGCCCAAAAGTTCCATGCTCAGACGAAAGCTCCAGAAAAAATTGATAAACTTCTTTTCCCCATTATTTTCTTTGATTGAATGCAACTTAGAACAAGTCTATTTTTCATTTTTTAAACATCTAAAGTCTGGATGCATGTTTTGCTAGATCTAAGATAGAATTTGTCAATTTTCAAAGGATAGATCTAGGCAAGTTTAAGCATTTTTTTTTTATCTTTTCACCTCGAATTTAGATCAAAATTTTTGCTTGGTTTTAAATTTCTGATCAAGCTAATTGGATGCCTTATGTTTGTTTTTTTTAAATATAAAATAAAATCATTCAAAAGATCCTAAGTTAGGTCCATGCAAATTGCCCCAAAGGCCCCAACAAATTTGCAATTTTTCCTTAGAAAAATTTCCAAACATTTTGATAATTTTTTTTTATTGTTTAAAATTTTTTTTTATCATATTATAACTTTGTTTAATTATTGTTTTCTTGCAGCAAATACAGGTTCAGGAGGAGATTCTGCCAATTTTGGGCAAAATCAAGGCTTCTGGGGCACCCTGTGGGGTTTCAACTTCGTCCAACGAAGTTCTCTTTTCTCTATCTTTTTCTTGTATTATTATAAACGATCCAATTATAAGGATACATTTATTTCTAAAGAGGCTAAAGGCCTAAAGAGAACATTGGTTCTCTGTTGTAATAGTGCAATAAAATCGGGCCCTTTGCACCCAGTTTCTTCATCCCCGTTAAGGGGATTTGTGTTGTGGGTTTTGTTTCTTTTTTGGATTGATGCATGCTTAAAATCTGGTAATCACATACACAACTCAAAAAAAACATTATACACACTACAACACTCTAATCTTTATGCATTTTAACCAAGTCTTAATCTATCATGCATGCTTAGCTAGCTTTACTTCAAGTACTTCCCTTTTTTAATCAATCTTGCAACAATGTTTAAATTTCAAACAATATCTTGTTAATATTTTTTCAACTACAAAGTAGGGTACATACATTTAATTGTTGCAAATTCATTTCTTTACACTTCCAAGTGTTTGTACAAGTAATTTATTTACAAAGCAGGGTGTGTGACCTATCTATTTCAAGATTTTATCAAGTAATTGAACCTTGCTAGTTTAATAGGGCAATCTCTTAAGTTGTTAGTTCATTGGGAGGAAAAGGCCTGAAAGTGACCTATGAAGTAAGATGTTTTACCATGTTGTACATCCAACACTTTTGGTGAGTTTACTGGTGAGACCATTGGGTTTCGATAAACTCTCAGCAAGTCCAAGCAAAGAACACGATTTCTAAGGGGCCAAACACTCTTCACTAACTAAATACAAAATTTACCTTAATAAAATATTTGATCTACACTTCCCACGACCCCCTTTAAGTCACTGGTTAAAAGTATATTCAATTTACCTTATGTGAGAAGTTACACTTATGCATGTTGTCTAATCTTCTTTTATGCTCTTGAATATTTCAGATGTTGTATCCTTTTGATTTATGAATGTCTCATGAGCAAAGTATTTTTTATGATCATAAATGCTAAGTGTTGAATGATCTAATTTTATTTTCAAGCAATAAACTCTTAGATTAAAGTGTTTTTTTTCTTTCTTAGTTTAGAAAAGCCTTAGTTTTTTNTAGGGACTACCCCCCTTGGTTTCGCTAGGAGTTGGCCTAGACAGAGGAGTTGAGGATCAGGTGACAACACCTTGACTTGAGACTTGCCCCCAAGGACACACCAAGTGGATTGAAGGTTTCTTCCACGTTACCCCAGGTGTGTATTAGGACGGAAATAGTTCCTAAAAATGAATACTCCCTAGTTATTGCGGATATCCCTCATGGTTATAATATCCAAAACATTGGATATGATACTGAGCCTTATACTTACCAAGTTTTCAATAAAGTGGTTATGGGATTTACGAAAGTTACAACATCACCATTTTGGAGATTTCTAGTATTTCATTTAGACACACAACAAGGATTAGTACAATTAAGCTTCAAGGGGAAAGAAAAGACAATGATGTAATTTATTTGGTAAGATATTGAAAGTGCATGTTTAGAAATTAAGAGTAGAAAACAATTTTATTAATTCACAAGTTAATTAAATTTGCACTTATTTATGTTACATACACAAACGGAATATTCAAAGCTCCAATAAATAATCATTTAAACGTGATTTTTAGAGTATACATCTTGCAACCTGTTGGAAGCCACACATGATTTTTTGATATTTAACACTTTCGAAAGAGATTACACTTTTTGTAGCTGCCATCACCTCAAATTTGTAAACATTTTTCTGAATTTCAAAATGATTGATTAAAGCTTACCTTATTAATCTTTATTGTTTGCATTTTCGTTTGTTTTATTTTTAATTCATGATTGTAAGCATGAATTAAACATAAAACTTGGCTTGGTTTAATAATTTTGTGCCTTATAAATATCTTTTAAAAATCCACCCATATGTAATTGAAATTCAAGTCTTATGAAATGGTTGATTAATCCATTATCGATTTTTTGTGTTAATATGGTTGTTATGAATTCAATGATTCGATAGTTCATTTTTGAATTGTTTTGATGCATGAAGAATCTTGGTTTAAATATTGATATTATTCTCATGAGTTTAGTGGTCGTATCAACATTCATGCCAACAAGTACATACATGTTGTACTTGTGTTTTCACCTCACCTTGTTGGCTCAAAACATTAATGAAACTATTCATTATCTGCATAGGGTTTTGTACTCTGTAGGTTTGGAACTCATCGCGAGAGATGGTAAGGAATTCAATGAACCCACTGGTTTTCATTCTCACCCTTTCCCCTATCTGAGTTATGATAGCCCCCGGGCTCTGCTATTTTCATACTTCCACTCTCCATTCATACCTGTTTCTATTGCTCACATGTTGGGAATCTAAAGCTATACTGAGTGATTTTTGTTGCATCCTTGTTACAGTGGTCATGGCACCCGTCGATTGTATAGAGTCGAACATATGCTAGGCCTTACTATCCCATGATGATGCTATTGATGAATTAAAGGATCATGGTTGGGATATATTCCTCAAGAAGTTCGAGGTTATAATCTCCAGGTTGTGAAAGCTTTCGCACAAACCTTCCACGGTTTCAGAGCTAAGATTGGAGACATAAAATTAGAATTGACAGAGGATTTCATGAGAAAAGCAACATGGATCCCATCAAAGGGAAAGAGGTGGTTTAAAAAATCCATAATAGAAGAGGTCCTGTGGATTTTGTTTATGACCTCCCATAAAACCACTTGTTGCATAAAAGGTATTCCTATCGCTCTGTTAAAACCTAGATGGCATAGTTTACTATTAATTTTGAAGCAATTTTCTACGTGCGAAGGTCGATACGGTCCACTTTTTCTATACCATATTCATTTTCTTATGAATTTTATAGGTTTCAAGTTAGATATGCCCTTTTACCTACTGATGAGTCTCTACAAAATGTCTAAGTGTCACAAGTGACATGGTATCAATTCGATCCTGTTCCACCATGGACTTGTTAAAAAATTTCTGGTGTATCATCTGTCGAACATAGGTGACAGTTGGGAGACCTTTATGATGGGAAATGGCTTCACTCGGGCTGACCCTACAACCAACCCTCTTTTAAATGCAAACCCTAACTTGAAAAAGCTAGTGGTTGAAATCCATCTCATTAATTCAATTAATGAACTAGAGTTTATTGATAAAACCCCTCTATATAAAGGATCACCGTGTAGGTTTTCACCTGTTAGATCTCCAGAACAAGTGACTGTCGAATTGAAGGGAAATTATCCTCATGTGCCTGTGAACGATGCTAGTTTGAACGATAATATTAAATTTGATGAAAAGAAACTCTGTACAGGAAGGAAACAACAGTGCATAGATTTGGTTTTTAAGAATAAGGTCGGTCGCCTAATCTCTAGAAAAATAGGGAACAAAAAGGATATTCACTTGAGCTTGATCGATCCAATCGAGATCGATGAGGGTTTATATCCCGAGGTAGAGGATTTCTTAGCTCAAAAATATCCAGAAGGTCAGTGTTCCAGGAGGGAGGTTATCACCCATGTTGAACCATATGATTTTGTGACCAATTTACCTCCATGTCTTAAAGGTAAATAAGGCTTTTCAGGTACTGGGCACGATCTAAAACAAATAGAAGGTAAGAATGAAACATCCCTGGTCGACTGTGTCTTGCTTCAATATGCCATCTCCCAGGTACACGGTGATAATTGTCTCAATTGGGTAGAGCACTACTATACCGATGTTCCTCTCTTACAGGCCTGAATTAGAACCTTGACTGCTCAGAACGATCTATTGAAGCAAGAGAACCTTGATATCAAGGCACATATAGAGATGAATAATAAATGAATCAAGAGGTATGGAAACATAGTCATTAAGAATACGACCAGTGTCAAACAAATTATAAACTCTGAACTATCTGATCCATCTTTGGCTAATTTTAATGTTAAAACAATTTTATTTTCATTTCATTCATTTATGTTATCTAAGTCAAAATAAGTAGATTTGAATTTTGATTTCATTTATTAAAATTAAGACTGGCTACAGAATCTATGATTCTTTAGCCAAGTCCCTTTTTAATAATAATTAGTTATTAGTAATTTATTTTCTAATTTATCAAATTGGTTTTGCTATTCTTAGGAAATTGGATATTGTGTTGTTGATTGCTTGGAGTAAATACTTTCAATTATACGCTTAAATGATCAGTAGTTTCTCCTTCTTTATGTTTTATAAAACTTTGATTTAACCAACTCTTGTATGAGTGGTTTCCAATTCATTATTTTTGTAATATTACTTGATTTTGGGAGATTCAACTCTATTCTGTGTGATATAATTATTTGGATCCTGGATTACTTTAAATATTGTTCACTCTTGTGGTGAAAACATCTTTGATTCGAACACATTATGGACATGTAATTCCCAAGAATGTATGGACAAGTTGTTCACATCTCGGCTTTAGACCAACGTGAGACTATTCCATTACATTTTTCCTTTTATATTATGGAATATTAATATGTTAAACAACTTTAGTCTTATTAGCATATAATGTTTCATTTTATTGAACACTTTAAATTATGTAGATAGTTTGTTGTTCATATATTGTATCTGTGATCACTATTTCATTTTAATATCATTGATTTAGGCTTGATGTTAAATTGATGTGTTATATGAATGCTTCATGTTAAATTTCTTTTACTATAAGCACTCATAATTACAAGGTCACTAGATCTATATGTTTATTTCTCTGCTCTTATATCATTGCTTCGAAAATATCTTGAGTTTATTCCAGGAATATTAGCACAAGCCTATTACAGGTTTCTCTCACAGGCAAGATAGCTGGAAGTTTGAATTGTGCAGGGATATAGACACATTATGTGACTAATCTCAGGTTAGTTTTATTCATATTCTATTTCTGTTATTAGTTGATTTATTAATGAAATAAGATAGTTTAAATTGGCTGTGACCGTTATTATGTTCTTGTTTCAAATTATGTTTTATTAGTATCTTTAGAGTTCTTACATTTTTAGACTATTAAACACAAAATATAAAAATATGTCCTTTCTTTATCTACTTTGTAAACAATTGCAAAAACATTGATTTCACAAGACATCCACCAAAACTTGCAATTTGTAAATACCCTGTTCATATTTATGTTTCCGTTTTAACACTTATAAATAATTAAATTCATGTACATAGTATCATAGTTATAGATTTAGAATAGTTTATTTCTTTTCTTTGTTTTAGGACCCTAGTTATCTAACAGAGACATTAAACCTGTCATGATAGATCATACCAAACGATTTGGGTTAATTAGACAACCCTGGTCCAGATCTATCCTTCTAGTTGACGGTGTGTCACTTATGCTCACCAAAAAATGGTGCTAGAAGGAGGGCCTAAATTTAATTGATGGCATGTGGAGGTCACAAGACTCCTCCCCCACACATTTTCTCCCCTGTCGTAACACGTAGTCACTCAGAAAATAATGTTACACTTGAAACAAAAACTACCTCAAATGATAACTTTGAGATTCCCGTTGAACCAATGACACCAGTTCCTCAAGGGGCCGATGTCCAAGAAATTGTTCGCTAGTCACTCATAAGAACGCATAGTGCCTTAGCCCGTATCAGACAACCTGGTAGGCCACTAAATCAACCCCTTGATTTCTTGGACATCCGAGAACAACTTCAAGGCATTAGTCTGCTCCAAAACTTGTTAGGTGAAAATACTACCAATCTTACCGAAACACCTATCCTTGGAGCTAGAGGATTCGGTATTCCACCTTCCCCACCTGATTCATCTCCATCCTCTCTAGGAGGAGAGTCTTCAGACGAAGGAAGTTCTTCATCAGAACTATCACAATCTTCGACACCACCAACTCCCATGGAAAACCAAAGTAATATTTCCATACCTTGGCTCGATCAAGATGTCATGGTTGTACCCAGACCCCAACACCCATTACCAAAACAACCGGAGAAATGGCTGTCCAAATTTGATCTAGATTCAAAGCAATCTGTTGAGGATCACATCAAAAAATTTATGTTGGCCATTAAACTCTAGAGTGTTGAACATGAGGATGTAGTATGCAGATTATTCCCTTATAATTTTGAAGTAAATGCCTCCACATGGTATTTTTCTCAACAACCCCAAACCATTGTCTCTTGGGACAAGTTTGAAACTTGTTTCTTGGAAAAATTCAGAGATGATAAGTCTTTGGAAGTCTTGGTTATGGAACTCTCCGGCTTAAAAATGAATCCTAAGGAAAAAGTGAAAGATTTTAACCAAATATTTCTTACTTAAAAAAATAGAATCCCTACAGATTCAATGCCCGCTGAAATTTTAATCATTGCATATTATGCTAAAGCCTTGCACAATAATATAGCCATATGGGTTAAAAGGTCTAAAAAGAACACATTGCTTGAAGCCTTTGGGGAGGCAATTCAAATTGAAAAGGATATATTAATATTAAAAGACAATCTTAGCAGTGAAGCTGAGACAACTTCATCCTCTAAAAAGAAAATAGAGATCCTTACTAGGCCTCTTCAAACTAAAAATCAACCAGAAAATTTAGACTTAGAAAGCTTGCAGAAAGCTTTTCAAAAATTGTCCAATCAGGTTGTTGACTTGAAGAGATCAACCGAGGAGGCATCAACAAGCAAAGGAAGTTTTAAAACTCCTTTCAAAAAACCATTTCCTCCCAACCGGCCAAACCCGACCACAAAAGGTCTAAATTTCAAAAGTTACAGTATGATTTGCAAACCATCTTAGAAGCACATGATAGTTCTTCTTCTGTCCCTCCTGATAATTCTGAATATGTAGTAGAGGAAGAGGTACCAGAAGAGTAATATTCATCTCCTCCTTTTTTTGGTCACCTATCAGATAGTATTTTTCAAGCTAACTTCGAAATTGTCCACCCCTACAACACAAGATGCAAAATGCAAAACAAACCCCCTTCTGAGGTGAATAAAAATGTGTTTTCGAAACAATCAAAACAAGATGAAATTAAACAAAACATAGCAGCCCCAGTTTTAGAATACGATTTTATTGAAGATCTAAAAAAATTGAGGGCTAATATTTTTGTTTTTGAGCTGCTAAAATTTCCCCTTATTTTGCAGAAAATGCTTCAAAGTATCGCTGAAAACAACAAAAAGAATGATCCCAACAGAAAAAAAAAAAAAAAAAAT
>ML794836.1:981237-994906 GCA_009831015.1 Picea engelmannii | reverse complement strand
AAAAAAAAAAAAAAAAAAATCAGCAGAAATTTATTCAAACGCAGCTAAGAATGTCCCAACTAAGAAGACATCTCAACCTCTAGACAAAAAGGACTTAGAAGAAAAAATTGTAGCAAATGTAGATAAAACTGTTTTAGGGACAACAACAAAATATCAACAGAATTTTGTTGTCAACATTCGGAAAAATGTCCCCCCTTTTTTGTTAACCTTTTAAATTTTTAATGGGAATGTACATAATTATATGGTTAATTTTGGTGCGTCGTCAAACATGATGCCTCTATATGTGTGCCAAAAAATTAATTCAGAAGTTAAACCTTCTGATCTCAAAATCATTCAGCTAGATCGAACAAACGTTAAGGTAATTGGTGCTCTTAAGAATGTTCTGATTAGATTATCGTCCAATCCTAAGGTTCATCAGATAATTGACATCATCGTTGTTGATATCCCTGAAGTTTATGGTTTGTTCTTAAGCAGGGATTGGTCAGAACAACTGCATGGTTACTTTGCCATAGATTGGTCTCACTTGTGGCTGCCTGAAAATGGACAGCCCAAAAAAATCAAGATAAATAGAGAACTTTATTTGAAGAATACTGTAACAGATATAAATTATCCAAATGAGCCATTCATTACATCTACAAAATTATTTGAAACACAGGGAATGAATACCTTCTTTAGTAATTTCATGACCAAAATTTCTTCTATTTCTAATCCTGGGCAACAATCCGAAGTTATAATCTATACTCAGACATCGGCCTTACCAAGTATGCCAAGTACTACTGAAGATGCAAGAATTTGGTCATTATACTTTGACGAATCCAAATCCAAAGAAGGAGTAGGTGCAGGTTGTGTACTCATCGATCCTACAGGTAATAAAACTTTTATTGCTTGTCGGCTAGATTTTGAGTGCACTAATAACATCGCCGAGTATGAATCACTTCTACAAGGACTTAGGAAATATTTGGATATGGACGTGCGGAATTTGATGGTATTGGTGATTCTAAAATCATGGTTAAGAATGTAAGAAATGCCATACATTGCTTATCATCACATCTGAAAAGCTACCAAACTGAGGTATGAAGTTTGATGCAAATTTTTTCGGCATTTAACATAAATTCCATTCCTAGATTAAGTAATTCAGAAGTTGATTTATTGGTCAATTTTGCTTCTAAACTATTTCCCACTGAAGGTATTTCCCCTAATGCGTTTTCAATTGAATTGTTGTTCAGGCTGTCGATCCCAGATAACATCACAAATTGGAGAGTATTCGATGATGACCAGTAGATCATCAACTTTCTGCACATGGAAGATACCTTCCAAGGTGTAGTCATTGATGAAGGCACTCACGATGAAAACCTCTGAAACTTCACAGTAATATCAGATCCTAGATCTCCTGAATCGACATTTGATCTGGTAAACTCTATCCCAGATCTGTTGTAAGACTAGAGAAATTGTATGATTTGCATGATAAATTTAGAGGGACAATTAATTGTAAAATGAACAGTTCTTATTTGATTTATGAGACGGTTAATTTAGGAAGAAAGGAAAATCCTCAAAATATTAATATGGGAACAGGATGTTTCGAGCAAGATCGATCTACTTTTCTAAAATTGTTTTAATAATTTAAATATGTTTTTGCCTGGACGTATGATGACTTGAAAACATTCGACCCCAATATCATACAACATGTCATCCCCATGAAACCCTAGACACAACCTTTTCAACAGAAATTGAGGAAGATGCACCCTAAAATGGAACCCACTGTTTAAAAATAACTGAATAAATTGCTAACTACAATGAAAATTTTCATGGTGAGGCACATGCAATGGGTGTCTAATCTAGCCCCTGTAAGGAAGAAAAGTGGTGAAATTCGACTTTGTGTCGATTTTCGAAACCTAAACCGAGCATATGATAAAGATAAATACCCTGTTCCTCCAATGGAACAAATTCTCCAACAGGTTTTTGTTTTTGAAAGACTATCTTTACTAGATGGATTTTCGGGATACAACCAAGTCCTCATGTCTCCCTCGGATCAGCTTAAAACCACCTTTTGCACCCCATGGGGCACTTATGCCTATAGGAAAATGCCTTTTGGACTGATAAATGTTGGCACCACTTTCCAGAGAGCAATGTACATTGCTTTCTGTGGCCTCATTAACCAGTCGGTCGTGGTCTACCTTGATGATGTCACTGTATTCTCTAAAATAAAATAAAAAAAATCACTTTTCTCACCTCAGAGCTATCTTGGAACAATGTCGCAAGTTCGACATATCCCTCAACCCTAAGAAATTGGTCTTTTGAGTAGAGAAAGGTAAATTTCTTGGGTTTATAGTGTTTAAGGATGGAATGATTATTGACCCTGAAAGAACCCAAGCTATTACTAAGCTTCCCCCTCCTTCTAAAAAACCCATGTAGTCCTTTTTGGGCAAGATTAATTTCTTTAGAAGATTTGTCCCAAGCTTCTCAGAAATGGTAAGACCATTACATAATTTAATTAAAAAGGATGTTTTGTACCGTTGGGGACCACAAGAAATTCAGGCCTTTGATTCAATTAGAAAAACAATAATAGAAGCCCCTTCTTTGATGAGTCTCGATTTTTCTCAAGATTTCACTCTTTATACCTTTACTTCTGACCGATCTTATGTTGTTGTGTTAATGCAGAAGAATGCTAAAAGCAATGAAATACCCATTGCCTTCATGAGCTCAGCTTTCAAAGGAGCAGACCTTAACTACCCAATAGTAGATCAACAAGCGTATGTTGTTTTCAAAGCAGTAAAACACTTCCGGTCATACTTGTTGAAATATAGAACCAAGGTTATTGTTCCTTATCTAGCTGTAAGAAACCTGTTAGTACAAAAAGAACTGGGTGAGAAAAGGGAAAATTGGATGACGTCATTACAGGAATATGACCTCAAAATAACCCCTGCACGGATTGTTAGAGGTCAAGGCCTGTGTCAATTAGTGGTTGATTGAGTTGAAGAACAAGAAATTCAAATCAACACCTCAACTTTCAATCAACCTGATGAAAAACAGATCAGTTGTGCATAAGTTACTGGCAATTCTTGGTATGAGAATATCAAGTTTTATTTGACACATGGATCTTCCCCCTGTAATCTTGATCCTAAAAACAAAAGATCACTTAGGATTAAATCTGCATCTTTCCAGTTAATCAATGATGTATTGTTTTGAAAGAACTTTGATGGTGTTCTTATGCGTTGTTTAGAAAAAGAAGAATCAGAAAAAATTCTATCTGAACTTCATGCAAGTGAAGCCGATGGTCATTTCGGTGGAGATACCATTTCCCACAAAGTGCTAAGAGCTAGGTACTATTATCCTTCTTTGTTTAAAGACGCCCATGTCTATGTTGTAAATGCATAATCTGCCAAAAGGTTGCAGGATGGGTGAAAAAGGTAGCATTCCCTTTGCAGCAGGTTACTGTAGACTCCCCTTTTCAAAAATGGGGTCTTGACATCATAGGACCTATTAATCCCTCTTCTTCTCAACAACAAAAGTATATTCTTACAACAATGGATTATTTTACTAGATGGTTCGAAGTTGTACCTTTAAAAGTGGTGAACACAAATCAGGTAGTATCTTTCCTTAACTCTCATATCATCACTCGATTCGACATCCCCGAATGTTTGGTCTTTGATAACTCCTCTTACTTTTCATCCCTTGATATGAACATTTTTCTCTGGAAAAAAGGATTAAACTGAAGTATTCTGCAAGCTACTAGCCTCAGGGAAATGGCTTAGCATAATCAACAAACAAAAATTTGATCAAGATTATTAAAAGTACAGTTTCGAAAAATCACAAAAATTGGCACAATGCACTGTATAATGCTCTTTGGGTTGATAAGGTAACCCCAAAAGCCTCTATTGGTAATTCCCCTTTCTTCCTCATCTACGGAAGAGAAACAATTCTCCCTCCACATGTCTTACTTCCCTCCCTCCAACTGTCGCAGAAAGTTCAAGAATAGGAGTGCCCTCCTCTAGAAAATCGAATTAATACCTTGGTAAAATTGGAGGAAGTGAGAACACAAGCAAAGTAGAAACTGGATCATCATCAACAAATTGTAAAAAGATGGTTTGATTCAAATTCTTCTTCAGATAGGAATTTCAATGTTGGAGACTTGGTTCTCAAATGGGACAAAGCTCACGTGGGAAAGGGGGAACACTCCAAGTTCCATAATCTGTGGTTGGGTCCATTTGTAATTTTTGAAAAATGGGTCCCAGCTCTTTCCGTCTACATAATTTGGAGGGACAGCTAGACACTTTCCTAGTGAATGGCTAGGCTCTCAAAAGGTATTTCACCTAATGATTTCAGATCCACCCTTTTGTACATATTTTTAATTTTCTTTTCTGTTTTTAATTTTGGTTCTTTTCATTTTACTTGATTTTGATTTATTTTTCAAATAATTATGTCTGAGTCACCATTTCATTTGTGGAAGGGAGAATCAGAATTTGTATTCATGAGAAGCAATTGACGACTCCTCAAAGCACCAATTCTGTAAATGCTAAAACTCATATCAGCAAAAGTAATTTTTGTTCAAAACAATGTCGGTTTCTCTTTAAAATTACGAGAAGACGCGATTATCATCAATAAAACTCTTAACGTTGTCCCTGTTTTAAAGAAAACAACTCAATTATACCTTCCGGTCCTCGAGATGGTTTCTTAATAGAAATCTAAGTGTTCATATCATGATGAAGGCCATTAAACGAGAAAATAAGTTGCAAAGGATCAATTTTTGTTTTCAAAATCTGAAATTTTCAGTATCACCCCGCTCTCTTGAATATCATAAAGTTTCTGCAAATTTATAAACAAATTCTAGAGAGTTAAAAGCACTGCAAGGTGTGGGAAGTGTTTGTAAACCCACCGAGACACTGAACAGGTATGCTGGTAGCGGGTAAATGCATGCATGATGCCAAGGCAACTTCGCTGGGGTACTGAAAAGGCCTATTGGTAGTGAAGCAATGTCGGGTTTAAGAAAATTTTCAGGTATGTCCTTTTGAATTGATAAAAAATAAATATGTTATTTATCATGAATGGATGACCCTTGGATAGGACATAGGTGTTAGAGTGGGTTAAATGACATCCCTGCCAAGGCTATGGACGCCTGTTGGCAGTAGTGGCCCTGTCAACAATATCGGAGTAGGTTGCCTAAACGTCATTTCACTCGTAATCAAGATTTGATACTAGATCACATTCTTGACATAAATACATCTGTTGTTGGACTACGTTATTCTCTGAGTGCTTGACCTGTTGTCAACTGCTTCTTAAAAAATTATTTCATCTGATTCCTCGTGATGCAGAGATAATTGCTTCGCCCAGTACGTCGCCATTGTTAGTAACCACACATGATTTTTTTATATTTAACACTTTTGAAAGAGATTACACTTTTTGTAGCTGCCATCACCTCAAATTTGTAAACATTTTTTGTATTTTCGAAATGATTGATTAAAGCTTACCTTATTAATCTTTATTGTTTGCATTTTCGTTTGTTTTATTTTTAATTCATGACTGTAAGCATGAATTAAACATAATACTTGGCTTGGTTTAATAATTTTGTGCCTTAGAAATATCTTTTAAAAATTCACCCATATGTAATTGAAATTCAAGTCTTATGAAATGGTTGATTAATCCATTATCGATTTTTTGTGTTAATATGGTTGCTATGAATTCAATGATTCGATAGTTCATTTTCTAATTGTTTTGATGCATGAAGAACCTTGGTTTAAATATTGATATTCTTCTCATGAGTTTAGTGGTCATATTAGCATTCATGCCAACGAGTACAGACATGTTGTACTTGCATTTTCACCTCACCTTGTTGGCTCAAAACATTAATGAAACTATTCATTATCTACATAAGGTTTTGTACTCTGTAGGTTTGTCACTCATCGCAAGAGATGGTAAGGAATTCAATGAACCCACTGGTTTTCATTCTCACCATTTCCCCTATCTGAGTTATGATAGCCCCCAGGCTCTACTATTTTCATACTTCCACTCTTTGTTCAAACTTTTTTATGTTGCTCACATGTTGGGAATCTAAAGCTATACCGAGTGATTTCTATTGCATCCTTGTTACAATGGTCATGGAACCCGTCGTTTGTATAGAGATGAATGGATTGCAGGACTTACTATCCCATGACGACATTATTTATGACTTAAAGGATTGTGGCTAGGATATATTCCTCAAGAAGTTCGAGGGTTATAATCTCCAGGTTGCAAAAGATTTCGCACAAACCTTCGACGGTTTCAGAGCTAAGATTGGAGACATACAATTAGAATTGACAAAGGATTTCGTGAGAAAATCAACAGGGCTCCCATCAAAGGGTGAGAGGTGGTTTAAAAATGCTAGAATAGAAGAGGTCCCATGGAGTTTGTTTATGATCTCCCATAAAACCACTTGCTGAATAAAAGGTATTCCTATCACTCTGTTAAAACCCAGATGGCATAGTTTATTGTTAATTCTAAAGCAATTTGTTATGTGTGAAGGTCGATACGGTCTGGCTTTTCTATACCATATCCGTTCTCTTATGAATTTCATAGGTTTCAAGTTAGATATGCCCTTTTACCTACTGATGAGTCTCTACAAGATGTTTAAGCGTTACAAGTGACATGGTATCAATTTGAGCCTATTCCACCATGGACTTGTTAAAATTTTGTTGGTGTATCATCTGTCGAACATAGGTGACAGTTGGGAGACCTTTCTGATGAGAAATGGCTTCGTCCAGGCTGACCCTACAACCAACCCTCTTTTAAATGAAAACCCTAAATCAGACAAGCCAGTGGTTGAAATCCAGTTCGTTAATTCAATTAATGAACTAGAGTTTATTGATAAAGCCCCTCTATATAAAGGATCACCGTGTAGGTTTTCACCTACTAGATCTCCAGAAAAAGTGACTGCCGAATTGAAGGGAAATGATCCCCATGTGTCTGTGAATGATGCTAGTTTGAACGTTAATATTAAATCTGATGACAAGAAACTTTGTACAGGAAGGAAACAATAGTGCACAGATTTGGGTTTCAAGAATAAGAAGATCGTTTGCCTAATCTCTAGAAAAATAAGGAACATAAAGGATACTCATCTGAGCTTGATCGATCCAATCGAGATCGATGAGAGTTCAGATCCTAAGGTAGAGGATTTCTTAGCTTGAGAAGATCCATAAGGTCAGTGTTCCAAGAGGGAGGTTATCACCCATGTTGAACCATATGATTTCGTGACTAATTTACCTCCATGTCTTAAAGGTAAAGAAGGATTTTTGAGTATTGGGCACGATCTGAAACAAACAAAAGGTAAGACTGAAACACCCCTGGTTGACTGTGTCTTCCGTCGATCTGCCATCTCCCTAGTACACTGTGATAGTTGTCTCAATTGGGTAGAGCGCTACTATACCAATGTTCCTCTCTTACAAGCCCAAATTAGAACCTTGACTGCTCAGAACGATCTGTTGAAGCAAGAGAACCTTGATCTCAAGGCACATACAGAGAGGAAGAATAAACAAATCAAGAGGTATGGAAACATAGTCATTAAGAATACGACCAGTGTCAAAGCAATTATAAACTCTGAACTGTCTGATCCCTCTTTGGCTATTTTTTAATGGTAAAACAATTTTATTTTCATTTCTGTTATCTAAGTCGAAATAAGTAGATTTGAATTTTGATTTCATTTATTAAAATTAAGACTGGCTACAGAATCTATGATTTTGTAGCCAAGTCCCTTTTTAATAATAATTAGTTATTAGTAATTGTTTTTTTAATTTATCAAATTGGTTTTGCTATTCTCAGGAAATGGGAGATTGTGTTGTTGATTTCTTGGAGTAAATACTTTCAATTATACGCTTAAATGATTAGTAGTTTCTCCTTCTTTATGTTTTATAAAACTTTGATTTAACCAACTCTTGTATGAGTGGTTTCCAATTCACTATTTTTGTAATATTACTTGATTTTGGGAGATTCAACTCTATCCTGTGTGATATGAGTATTTGGATCCTAGATTACTTTAAATACTGTTCAATCTTGTGGTGAAAACATATTTGATTCGAACACATTATGGACATGTAATTCCTAAGACTATATGGAAAAATTGTTCACATCTCGGCTTTAGACCAACGTGACACTGTTACATTACGTTTTTCCTTTTATATTATGGAATATTAATATGTTAAACAACTTTAGTCTTATTAGCATATAATGTTTCATTTTATTCAACACTTTAAATTATGTCTATAGTTTGTTGTTCATATATTGTATCTGTGATCACTATTTTATTTTAATATCATTGATTTAGGCTTGATGTTAAATTGATGTGTTATATGAATGCTTCATGTTAAATTTCTTTTACTATAAGCACTCATCATTACAAGGTCACTGGATCTATATGTTTATTTCTCTGCTCTTATATCATTGCTCCGAAAAGACCTTGAGTTTATTCTGGGAATATTAGCACAAGCCTGTTACAGGTTTCTCTCACAGGAAAGATAGCTGGAAGTTTGAATTGCACAGGGATATAGACACATTATGTGACTAATCTCAGGTTAGTTTTATTCATATTCTATTTCCGTTATTAGCTGATTTATTAATGAAATAAGACAATTTAAATTTGTTGTGACTGTTATTCTGTTCTTGTTTCAAATTATGTTTTATTAGTATCTTTAGAGTTCTTAGATTTTTAGACTATTAAATAAAAAATATAAAAATATGTGCTTTGTTTATCTACTTCGTAAACAATTGCAAAAACATTGATTTTGCAAGACATCCACTAAAACTTGCAATTTGTAAATACCCTGTTCACATTTATGTTTATGTTTTAACACTTGTAAATAATTAAATTCATGTACATAGTATCGTAGTTATAGCTTTATAATAGTTTATTTATTTTCTTTGTTTTAGGACCCTAATTGGCTAACAGAGCCATTAAACCCATCAGGATAGATCATACCAAACGGCTTGGGTTAATTAGACAACCTCGGTCTGGATCTATCCTTCCAGTTGACGGTGTGTCACTTACGCCTGTCAACACAACCTGGACAAAAGATGAATCTTGTAATTCTATTCTTGTCAATGAAAAGGATGGAGAGACTCCTAGTAGTATATTGTTATACAATGTTGTGGTTAGAAAGCTAACATATGAGGAAAAATATTTGAAAGGAGAGATGGTTAACATTTATCAAAAACCACAAGCATTAATTAATTATCTTATAGATACATTTTCAAATGAAGGAGATTGGGTTTTGGATTTGTTCTCGGGTTCAGGTAAGAATTATGATCTAATATTTACGAAATCATACTTCAATCTTATATTATTTTTAATTTGTCTTTTTACATTATCTAACTTCATTGTTTATTTTGTATTTAGTGATTAGGTACAACTTTAGTGTGTTACCTACAAAAAGGATGAAATCGCATAGCCATTGAAAGTGACCCAATGTAGTGCAGTTTTATTCAACAAAGAATTAATGTTATTCCAGCTATTCCAGATGAAATGCAAGAAGTTGGCTTGAGGAAAGGAGATTTTAGTGAATCAAAGGTGGAAAAATTTTCAAAGGAACCTCAAGTACCATTAAGAGGAATGATCGAAAAGGATCACTTTAGAGAACTTGCAAATATCAAAGAGCCAATGGAAGAACAAAATGACACAATGTAAGCACAAAATGACGTCAAAGAAGATGATAATGTGTTTGTTGAGAATGATGAATTTGGGATATATGATATTGTTGATTAGTTTTAAGATTCCCTTGAAGACGATGCTCAATTTTGCAAATTTTTGATGAGCTAAAACTGTAATGTTTTGACTTTCAAAATTTAAAATAATAATAAAGATGTATCTATTGTTGTTTTGTGATGAATCTTTTTATTGTTTTTTTTTTTGTTTTATTTGTATGTGAATCACTATACATTGGAAAATTTTATTAAATGTTGTCATTTTTTACTTCAAATGTATAAAAATATGAAAGAAAATTATAATTTTTTATAAAATTTTGACTTTTTTTGTTCAATTATGTCCATAAAATAATTTATTTGACATGCTATTTTAAGTAATATGTACCAAAATGTATAGGTTTTTTAATTATATATGGCTACAAAATGTGTATTTTTTTGCTAAATATTAAAAAATAGTGTTATTAACTACAATTTTTTTCGATGTATTGAAGTAAAGGTAAACAATGTGTTAAAAATGATATTTTTCACTATATTTAAAAAATATCGAACAATAAATTAATTAAGGAGACAAAATTATATGAAAAATAGTAACTTCAAAAATGTAAATGGTAAATTTTTTTTTATAAGATTGAAAGAAGCATGAAAAAATAACTAAAAACACCATTGAATAAAACAAAATTAGAAAAAATTTAAAATAGATGAAAAATTGGCATTTTAAAAAATAATATGGAAACATTGTGGATGGAAAAATTTAAAATATCAAAAAACCACCTAAAAATGGAGGGGAGGTGCTATCGCTAGCACCATTTTTAAAAACAGGGTAAAAAATTGGACCCCCCCAAAAAATAAGAACTATTTAGATTTCTTGTTAAGTTGGTAACTATGTTAAGTATACAAACTTCACCCTAGACTCATGACACTTATCTATCAGTATTGAGATATGTCTCTCTCCCACCTGAATTAAGGGGAAACTCCCTCTGCAGCTCACCCTCTGAGCCAATTGACTCTCTTTGAGATTAGGCTCACTCTGGGTCCGGATGTGATAGCATCTATCATATTGAGTATTTATCATTCCTTTTCAAATCACCATGAATAAGACAAAGACCACACTAGGTTCGTTCACCACAGGTACACCCCTGTGAGTGAATGTCAGCCCGATGTTAACTAACACGTGGAAAGCACCTCGAGTCCATATTATCCCTTGTAATGATCAAGGAAGGACTACACCTGGGCCCATTTACCACATGTACGCCTTTGTGATAAATGCATCCTATTTCCCTTAGTTTGCAACCCAATCTAGGAGAAGGTATGCCTGATGCTTACTTGGGACATTCACCATAGGTGCACTCTTGTGGGTGAATGTCCGCCCGATGTTTCCACACACTGGAGGAACACTAACACATTGAATCTAATGTTCTTTGAAGAATACATTTGGGCCATTCACCACTAGTCAACTCACCATGACCAATCCTAGGAGAATGTTTGCCCAATGTTGAAACATCAACACTCCCTCTTATCTAGGGAGGTATCTTTCCATGATGTCTTCATATAGTAGTCCATTGACTACTCTGCAATCAACTGGTAGCACACAACTACTGCCATGTCATCGGTAGCTTGAATCATCTATCATGGTCTCTGCGATCAAGAAACAAAAAACTGCTCCAAGTGATTTGGTAGTCTCCATGACAATCAACTATTAGCACGCAATTACTAAAATTCCATCCAATAGAACACATCTGTGTTGATCCATAGTAGTACATAACTACTATCCAGTGGTACACAACCACTGCTAGTAGCACACAACTATTGTCCAGTGACACACAATCACTTCCAGTGGTACACAACCACTGTAGTATCACACAACTACTTTCCAGAGACACACAGTCTCTTCCATTGGTACACAACCACCTTCGTAGCACACAACTACTATATAGAGACACATAGTCTCCGCCATAGTTTCACGACTACACATGTGTCCCGCAGTTGTCATGCACTCAACAAAGTGTCACGTGACTACAAGGACCATTCTTCCTGATCGGGTTTCCATCTGTTCCATGGGAAGAATGTCAGTCTTGTACCAACCTCCCTAATCAGGTCACCATATGTGCCATAGAGTGCGAACCATTCATGATGATTAGGTCACCATCTGTACCACATGAGAATGTTAGTCTTGGACCATTTTCCATAGAAAATGTCAGTCCATGATATATCAACAATCTATCCAACTTGGACCATTCTCCATAGGGAGAATGTCATTCCAGTAACACATTGACTATCCACAATGCAAGAATTTCAACACTCCCTCTCAACCAAAGGAGTAATCTCCACAAGCCCCAGTTTTTCCTCGAAGTATACAAAATTCCCTTTGGACAAGAGCTTCGTCATAATATCTTCTATCTGCTCATCGATGGAGATGTACTAGAGCTTCACTGTTCCCTTTTGTACCATGTTAAGGATGTAGTTGATATCCACAAGACTTGAGCTAGCTCATCCTATAAGGGGTGGTCAGTTCCTTGGGGCTGATCAAGCTAAGTCATCTTAGACCATATTTGACATATAGAGGTTTTCTCATGAAACCAATGTCTAAGACATATCGAGGTTCCCTCATGGAACCAATGTCTCACAATAAATATAGAGGCTTCCTCGTGAAACCAATGTCTTGGTTCCTTCATCTGACCATATGAGGCATGTCAGGATGAAGTCCACATTCCCTCCTACTAGTCCATACAAGACCCTTTGGGGAGAATGTCTCATGATGTTGCCTCAAACATCTCTAGGACACATCGAGGTTCCCTCATGGAACCAATTGTTATAATATGATGGATGTGCTCATTTAACCATAAAAAATATTAGTATTGTCACCCAACCATAGGCCAAAGCCACCCTCTAAGCACCTTAACCTTGACAGAGAATCATTCTGGAAGCAAACCATAGGCTAGATAGCCAAACAAAGGTGGTGCACCTTTCTCCAAGGATAGTGCACCAAACACGAGCTGATCAGAGAGTCCAAACCACAATCAAGAGATAGTCCAAGCCAAAACCGAAATTTGCTAGCTGCAGTAGCTGCAACAACAAATCTCCTCCAAACTTGCGCACAACTGGCCAATTGCAGTGCACACAAGTGTTACTTCTGTAGTTGTGAGAATGCCTGCCAGAATGAAGACTGGCCTCATGTATTTATACTAAATCTAGTAGACTGTCTGGGCCGACTTCTCATTCTGGGTACTAATTCTTTATTATATATTATTTCCTTTAGCCAACTTCTTCTCTTAGAGGCTAATAACCTAATACAAGTCATTCCCTTGAGCTGACTTGTCTTCTAGGTTTATTAACCAATCAATTAGGGTTTCTTCTTGCTTCCCAGAATATTATATTCTTGTCAGGTTTAAACGTGGAGGTAAATACCTCCCGCTGCTACTATAATATCAACACTCCATCCTAGCTAGGGAGGTATTGAAGGTAATGGTCTTGAGAAAAAACATACCATTCACCCGGTAGCATCAACATAGTCGTATAGACTATCTCATGATTATATCATGAGCACCATCATCACTACCAATGTCATCAACTGCATCATCTCTCAAAACCATACTCCATCGCAGTAATCAGACATGATACTGGATAAGTCACTCACTCCATAGAGTGACACAAGAACCATTATTCTAATCTGGGCATATGTCCTAGAAGAGTAAATGTCCTGGACCATTTTCCATCTGGGAAATCTCTGTCCATTAATCATCCATCTAGCTGATAATAATTTACAACACTATTGATAGTCTTCAAAGCAATCAAAACAATATCATTCAATAGAACACACCTGTGTCTATCCATAGTAGTACTCAACTACAATCCAGTGGTACACTTGTTATCCACATTTTTGGTTATCAAGATGATGACATGATAATGACATGGTGATAGAAGATCTAGCTCTTCTTTAAGATCATTTTCATGAAGAAAGTTACACTTGTCAGTTTCTCAAAATCACTCTTTTGAAGATAGTACGCAG
>ML794836.1:966775-981137 GCA_009831015.1 Picea engelmannii | reverse complement strand
TTCATGCATGATGAGCAAATGTGTGTGTGTCAAAGCTAGAAGCCGTTGAAAGGAGATCTACGACATCAAGGCTCAGGTTGTATTTCTTTTCTTTCAGTTAACATAATACATGAGTATGTCCCTTTCCCATAATGATGATATCACATTATTACATGATTCCTTGATCACATGTATAGTCTAGAATTTTGAATATATTAATCTTTTGCTGTAATTGGTTTGTGTTGTTCTAATTGGACCACGCAAGAGCATTGTAGCAGAGCGAGGATCAACAGAGATAAGGAGAGCTTTCATAAAGTAAGTACATCATCCTTTTTCTCTTGTCCATTCAATATTTTAGAACTAGGGAAAGAGTAGTATTCTGTCTCAGTTTGTTCCAGATCTAGGTGGATCTGTGGAGATTGGTCTGTGTCCGCACTCACGAATTTATCCTAGAACAACACTACCACACCAAGTAGAAGACAGATACTTTATCAGTGATGTATAGTCACAATCAGTGGAACACAATCCACCACAGTAGCATACATCTACTGTCTAGAGACATACAGTCTCCATAACAATCATCTGATATCAACCTGCACAGAAAACATTGTTATGATATAAACTGAATCATCTAAGCCATTCTTCCACTTAAATCTGTGAGATATGGAAGAGCATCTTACCTCATAAGGTCAAAAATAAATGATGAGCTATCTGGACTATTCTTCTTAAGAAAGGAAGTATAATTGTCCTAATTTTTGAGCCTGGACCATTCCCTATCATGGGCCATTCCTCCAACACTAAACAAAGTGCAACCTAGAGAGAATGAGTCTTCCCTAGGGAATGCCCGTCGCTGATTGCTGAACCTGGACCATCCACCTATCTGGGCCATTCCTCTGGCACTAAACAAAGTGGAACCTGGAGAGAGTGGAACCTGGAGAGAATGAATCTTCCCTAGGGAATGAATATCCAGACCATTTCCTAAGGAAATGAATGTCCTGCACCAACCTCCAAAATGGACCATTCTTTGAAACTTCCCACAACTGTGAGATTTGAAAGAATGATTGTCCAGTGAGGCAGACCAATCTTCTTGACCACTACTAAGAGTGACTTTCAAGAATAGAGACTGTCCTAGACCATTCCCCATGTTAACCACAATGGGAAATCGTTGTCTATGGTACATCAGAAATCCATCGAACCATTTTCATTATGAAAATAACCGTTCGATTTGGACCATTTTCCGAACTGGAAAATGCTTGTCCGTCAAAAATCTCAAACCACTTTCTGAATTGGAAATGAACTGCTCATTCTAGACCATTTTTTGAACTGAAAAATGACTGTCCATAAATCAATAACACATCAGTGCTCCCTCCCAACCTAGGAGTCATCTCTTCCTTTTTCAATAAGGAAGTTGTCTCCACGAGCTCCAGCTTGAGTACACAAACTCTTTCATCTTGGACAGATGCTTTACCAAAATGTCCCCTTATCTTCTCATCTGTGGAGATATATATATTGGAGATCCACTTTCTCTTTTTTGGACTTCATCACAGAGAATGTAATGCTTGATATCAAATGTGATTCGGTCTTTCTGGAACACTGGTTTTTCTCTGAAGGCTTCATATAGCTCTGATCAATAAAGTATATCATTGTTGGATTCATCTTTGTTTCCTGCTAGCTCATAACATCGTGGCAAGGGTCAAATTGGAACATATCCAAGTGGTTCTTCTTTTTCCATCACGAGAGTTTTTCATGGATTAGAAATCCATCATCCTGAGCTTCTGAGTAACCATTATGATACAATATCTTTGTTATAGAGAGTCTTCACCACACTTTTGTTGTGTATTGGAGGTTCTCCAGCAAGTTGTCTTCTTCCATCTGCATACAAGGGTCTCTTTCTGGTATACCTCAAAGCCTTGAGGTTTCTCTACATGCGCTCTTTGTTCAATTATTATGGAGAATGATATTTGCATTCATCTGATGTCAATTCCAACCCATGGATATTGCGAACGATATAATGGCTCATGTAGAGGTATATTTGGTTTACTAGAACAAGAAATCATCATAGTCTTCTCCCTCCATCTGGGAGAACCCCTAGTTCTAGATCTCTCAATGCTTACATTCATAAGTCTTCCATAAACTGTTCTTCATCAGTTCCTTTGCTTGATTTCTTTTAGTGTGTTTAGATCAGGTTGGTAGTCTTGTGATTCTCGATACAATGACTAGTTGTTATGGATTTTCTTTCTTTCTTGGAATCTTCATGTTCTTCTTCATGTTTCTTTTTAGCTCTTGGGTCCATGGAGTTTTCTATATATTCCATGCCCTGAAGATTCCAACTTCTTCCTTTCAACATAGGATGTGGATGGAAAACCAGAGATACTTTAAGGCTTCTTTTTGAAGAAGAATTTTTCTAAAGTCATACTAAACACGTAATGCCTTTTCATGACTGTTACCATGGATATATACTTCATCATTTTCAATAGATCATAGGATTAGCTCCCTCCTAATTCTTGCTTCATGTATGAAATCATTCTCTTCTTTCGGAATATATAATCAGCTCCCTCCATCTAACAGAGTCCACGCTTTCGTTTGCATCCTTACTGCAAAGTGTCACAAACCTTTTTCCAATTTCCTCTTGATAGCTGACTTCTTTCTATCTTTACTTCTTCTAGTTTTCTTCAAGATTGATTTTGATTTCGGCTTATCTTACAGTTGTTACTTATGTAATAGCTTCCACATGAATTGTTACCAAGGGTTGTTGATGTACTTCATCCTTTCATGTGTATTGCCTAACTGTAGTCATTGTGATAGCAAGTCCTTATTTTGTTGATCTTCCATAGGTTTAGTTTATTTTGAACATCTTATCTTCTAAGAGATAGATATGCAAGATATGTACAGAAACTATGTAAACATGGTATGTACAAGAACTGTGAGGAATAATGTTACCTTGTCTTAGAAGAAGATGTTTTATCTTTCTTAGTCTTCTTTGAAGATTCCTTTTCTTTGGCAACTGATGCTTCGTGTGTCTCCTTAATTTTCTTTAGCTCGGGACAATGATTCTTGTAGTGACCATATTTTTGACAGTTGAAGCATTGTATTTCTGACATATCTTTCTCTTGATTTTGCTTCTTCCTTGAGCCAAACTTCCTTTTGTTCCTGAAATCCTTGAACCTTTCTATGAAGGCTCGATCATCGTATTTCTTTTGAGGTTTCTCTTTTGCACTAATTCTTGATTCTTCTTGTGCACAATAAGTCCAAATTTCTTCAAATGTAGGATACGCCTTCCTTGTGTTCATGCTTGCGGAAAATGCATCCCATGTCTTGGGAAGACTGTTGAGTACTATATTTACTAGTTCCTTCTTTGAGATGATTTCTTCAATAACTTATAGTTGATATCTTAATTGAGAGATCCTCACAAAGTATGATGTTATGTTGTCATCATCATTCATCTTCATGTCACGAGGCTCATTCTTCAGACTCATTACTTGTCCAATGTTTCTGATTGAGAAAAGGTTTGTTAGGGCATCGTACATCTTCTTAGATGAATCAAGATGGGAGATGTAGGGTATCAAGTGGTATTTTATAGATTCCACTATGATACTCATGGCATTGATGTCAGTTTCTTTAAACTTCTCCATAACTGCAACGTTCTGTGATTCCTTCTCTTTTCCTTCTTCAAACTCTGGTTCTACGATCTTTCCTTTCACGATATTCTTGGTGAGGATGAGGTCAATCCTTTTCTTCCACGCTCTGAAGTTAGAAGCCCCATCTAACTTGTTTTCTGACTTCATAGAGTAATTCATGGCTGCTTTGACTTGGTCAACCCTAGATTTGACCAAAAACTCAAACTTGACGTCTTGGCTTGATGAGAGTACAAGGAGGTGCGCTAGGCTAGGGGGCACTAGTCTATCCAGAAATTAGGTCAATCCCTTCACTTAAGGTGCCTCAATGAGAGGTTTAGGGTTTCTGCAACTGCACCTGCTAGTAACCCTAGTGACATTTCTTTAGTAACTACTCCTGCTAGAAACCCTAACGATAGTTCTTTAACGAGCTTAGTATCCTTATGGATATGATCCCTTATAGTGGTTAGACTGAATGAAGGAGGTGTGGGCCCATAACCTGTTAGAATATGATGGATGTGCTCGTTTAACCATAGACAATATCACTATTGTCACCCAACCATAAGCTGAAGCCACCCTCCGAGCACCTTAACCTTGACATAGAATCATTCCGGAAGCAAACCCTAGGCTAGATAGCCAAACAAAGGTGGCACACCTTTCTCCAAGGATAGCACACCAAACATGAGTTGATCAGAGAGTCCAAACCACAACCAAGAGATAGTTGAAGACAAAACCAAAATCTACTAGCTGCAGCAGCTGCAACAACATCTCTCCTCCAAAATTGTGCACAAGTGTTTCTTTTGCAGTTGTGAGAATGCCTGCTAGAATGAATACTAGCCTCCTGTATTTATACTAAATATGGTAGACTTCTTGGGTCGACTTCTCATTCAGGGTACTAATTATTTAGTATATATTATTTCCTTTAGCCGAATTCTTCTCTTGGAGGCTAATAACCTAATACAAGTCATTCCCTTGATGTGACTTGTCTTCTAGGGTTATTAACCAATCAATTAGGGTTTCTTCTTGCTTCTCAAAATATTCTATTCTCATCAGGTTTACACATGGAGGTAAATACCTCCCACAACTACTATAATATCAACACCAATGTCACCGAAGACATATCGAGGTTTCCTCGTAAAACCAATGTCTTGGTTCCTTATCTGACCATTTGAGGCACATCAAGATGAAGCCCACATTCCCTCCTACTAGTCCATAATATAGGACCCTTTCGGGAGAATGTCTCATGATTTTTCCTCAACCATCTCTAGGATACATCGAGGTTCCCTCATGGAACCAATGTCCCCCAAGACATATCGAGGTTTCCTCGTGAAAACAATGTATTGGTTCCTTCATCTGACCCTCTGAGGCACGTCATGATGAATTCCACATTCCCTCCTACTATTCCATATAGGACCCTCCACGAAGAATGTCTCATGATGCTGCTTCAAACATCTCTAGGACACATCAAGGTTCCCTCATGGAACCAATGTTCCTCAAGACATATCAAGGTTTCCTCGTGAAACCAATGTCTTGGTTCCTTCATCTTTCCATCTAAGGCACGTCAAGATGAAGTCCACATTCCCCCCTACTAGTCCACACAGGACCCTCTGGGGATAATGTCTTGTGATGTTGCCTCAAACATCTATAGGAAACATCAAGGTTCCCTCATGGAACCAATGTTCCTCAAGACATATCGAGGTTTCCTCGTGAAACCAATGTCTCGGTTCCTTCATCTTGCCATCTAAGGCACATCAAGATGAAGTCCAAATTCGCCCCTACTAGTCCACACAGGACCCTCTGGGGATAATGTCTCATGATGTTGCCTCAAACATCTATAGGACACATCGAGGTTCCCTCATGGAACCAATGTCCCCCAAGACATATCGTTGTTTCCTCGTGAAACCTATGTCTTGGTAAATTCATTTGACCATATGAGGCACATTAGGATGAAGTCCACATTCCTCCCTAATAGTCCCCACATGACCCTCTAGGGAGAATGTATCATGATGTTGCCTCAAACATAAACACTACCTCTCAGCGAGAAAGACATTCTATGCCACACCAAGCTTGTCTCGGAAGTAAACAAAACTTTTCTCTAGAAAATGGCTTGGTCAGAATGTCAACAGTCTTCTCATCAATAGAAATGTACTGAAGTATAACAACTCCTCTCTGCACCATATCTCGTATATAGTGATATTTGATTTCTACATGCTTTAACTTGTCATGAGAAACTGGATTCACTGATAGTCTTACTCAACTTTGATTGTCACAGTGAACCAACGTAGGCTCAAGAATCTAACCAAATAAATATGCAAGTAGCTTTCGAAGCCATACTGCTTCATGGACTGCCACACTAGTTTTTATGTAATCTTCCTTTGTTGTATTGAGTGCTACCGAATTTTTCTTCCCACTAAGACAAGAAATCATAGCAGAGCCCAATCTGAAACATACACCAGAAGTACTCTTTCTGTCACTTCCACTCTTTGCCCAATTGGATCCTGTATATCCCTACAGTTGTACATCACTATTTGAGACATATCTTAAACCATAATTTAGCATTCCATGCAAATATATCAAAATTCGCTTTGCGTCTATCCAATGCTCATGTCTCGGTTCCACCTAGAACTAGCTTAGAGTGTTTATTGCAAAGAAAATATTCAGCCAAATACATCAATGATCTGATAAATTGTTGGTACATAGAAGGATCCACCACTTATGAATCATAGTCTCTCAGTTTCTTTAGGTTCGTCACTATGGGAGTGGTCATGGACTTGCAATCCATCATCCCAAATATCTTGAAGAACTATGATAACATACTACCCTTGACCAAGGAATATCTCACCTAGTTTTTTCCATACTTCTAATCCCAAATAGTAATGCATTAAGACAAAATCCTTCATCTCAAACTCAGAGGCCATCTCCCTTTGTTACCGAAGAAAAACCTATGTGTAGTCTACTTCATTTGCTACTCCCTCTCTGCTCTCTGACCATATCATCATTTTCGACCAGATTTTTCATATGAGATGATATAGTATATTTCAAAAAGACACTACGAAGGTGCCTTACTAATGTAGAGACATAATCGATGTTTCCCTCGTAATGCAATTAAAGGTAGTTATCTTGATGGATATGTTGATGGTGATGGTTGTAGTGGCACGTCAATACCTACAAATACGTTGACAGATCGTGAATGCACGATGAATGATGAGTTTTGAGTTTGAAGAATTGTGTGTATAGCTTGTGATCCAACGCTAGCTCAACACCGACGTGAGAACAAGTCCAAGAAATGTTGTCTATCACATTTTTCCAGAGCCTAAATTTCTCATTGAATATTACACCGGGTATCTTTGTCACCACATCATGAACATTCGCGACCCACATAATTCTAATGCCCAGTTCATCACATCGATCTCTGAAAGCAATATTTCCAATGCGGGGCCTTGCAAATGAATATGCCATGATTGGTATTCCACAAAAAGATTCATAATGGGAGAAATTTAGTTCAAGCTCGACGATATCAGAAGCACCTAGCATAGCCAACACATTTCCCATGCTATGTATTTTTATGGTTATGCTAAGATCTTCTCCCTTGTATTTATGTAAAAGTCTCACAATTTCACACATAAGCTTCTCTCTTGCACTTCCATGGTTAAACCTACATGAATAATCGTGGGAAGTGTATATGCTCAGAAATCCCATCTCCACCTTCACATCCTCATGAGAGTCTAATGGATTAAAACGAGGCAGACTTAGTGTATGCATAAAATTAGCTATCCATTCCATCCATGTTGCAGTGCCTCTTAATGCCACCACAATATCTCTACATCCATGACATTTGATCTCTGTGTCATCGTCTGACACTGCCATGTAACCAATCTAGTTAGATCCATCTCCGCCTTCAGACATATTCTTCAATAAATCATTCATGTTAATATTCGGTGTGGTCACGCAAATTTATTTTGTGTTAAATTGTTGTATATCTAGGATTCAAAGATTCCTTTAGTGCGTCTTCAGCCGAAATATTTCTACCACACACAAAGGTTTTGATGCAAGCTATCTTCTCTCATTTTCTCGAGCCTCCCGTGAGGGAGTCAAGCCCAGTCCTTCTCTGATACCATGTTGATTTTTTCTATATGATATAATACGATATGATATATGATCGATGTATTATTACAATAATGAGTGTTCCATATATATAGAACATATGGTGAGCATCCATGAAAGGATGTGTCCCTTGGATAATAAATAACTACTTGTTTATTATATATATATATATATATATATATATATATATATATATATATATATATATATATATATATATATATATATATANCCCAATGTTGTCCAAACATCAACAATCACGACTCTCAAACTACAATAACAATCTCCTACCCAAATAATAATGAGAAATACATATTCTAAGACTAAGGAGATATACTTATGTTAAGACTAAGGACTAGAATCCCTATCATTTTGTGAAGAGAAAGGGTATCTTGGGTCTATGATAACCATGTATAGCTTGAGTGGTATCTTTGTAGTGAATCTTGTGTAAAGATAAATGGAAAGTAGTTAAAGAATAGAAATAGAGAAGTTTAATGGTCAGAGATTCAAGTTATGGAAGCAAAAGATAGAATATATTCTTGTAGATAGAGCATTGTGAGTTTTTGTGGATCCAAGAACAAAACCCACCAGTATGTTGGAAGAATAAGAAAAGGAAAGAAAGGTGATAAGTACAATTTGACTCTACAAATTAGAATTGGTGTTGCTGAATCTCTCTAGAGAAGACAATGCAAATAAGTTGTGAGGTAAGTTAGGGAATTTGATTTAGTCTAAGTCCCTGGAAAATAGGTTGTTTCTTTGAAAGAAGTTTTATCATATTAGGATGGATGATGGTGACTATGTAATGGAGCATCTATATTCTTTTAATACTTTGTTAAGTCAACATGTCTATAGTGATATTAAGATGGAGGAAGAAGAAAGTGTAGTATCTTGTTATGTTTTTTTCCAGAGTCTTGGGATAATTTGGTTGTAGTAATTAGTAGTACTACTATAAGGTACCAGATGTATTCTAGTATGTAGAAACAAAAATATTTTAGAAAATGCCAATGGAACAGAGAGTAAAAACACCAAGAACCTTTTAGTAAGTCCTCTTACATTTATTGCATTCACACTAGGCCTTATTTACTAAAAGTGGCCTTTATACATAACAATACTTATCTACTATTATTCCCCTTAGGTAACTCCTTAGGTACCCCATATTATTCCTTGTAGCTACACTATATTTGGGATAGGTCCCAAATAAAGGGTGTTGGGAAGGGGGTCGAGTCCATAGAAAAAAAAGGCTTAAAAATTATAGGTACCATGACGATCAGGGAGAAAAGAGGAATCCAAGGGGATATCTCCCAAATAAGGGTGCCGACGGGACCACTATACTCATTTGTTTTTTAACTTCTGTAGAGTTATACTTCAGCCTGAAGAATACTGTAGTGACAAATTTCCCAAATTGTTAACAGGAAAATTGTGTAGGAATGTCACAACTAGAATGCAGGAGGCAGGGTTACGCGACAATATATCTATTTTGTTCCTTTACCAAGGGTTAGGGTTTTTAGGGTTCCTATAGACAAGGGTTTTCCCTATGTTATATCTCTCTGATATCGTGCATGGTCTAAAAGTAGTACTTGACCCAATATCTTAGGGAACCAACTAAGGAGGATCAACCTTACCCTTAGTTGTACAACCTGATTACCTAGGTACTAGAGAGTATCTTCCTGAGTGTTGTTCTCGGTGTCACTACAACAATCAGGAGATCGATTGACTGATCTAATGTTTGTTTTAGGAGACCTAGGGGACTCCTGATAGACCTGACAGTACGTGGGAGTGATGGTCGTGTACATATTATGTTTGATGCGGTACTACTTAAACGGGTACCAACATGGGTTACAAAGGTTCCCAACAAGGTGAAAATTTTGTTTTGAGTAACATCATGGAACCGTCTATATTTCATGCATGTAGTTTTCACCTGCTACAATTTTACTCATTGGAATATATATATTTGTGCTTTAAAGATGCTAACATAACACATCTCTACCCTAAAACAAATTCCCGCTATTTCCGCAGAGGAAAGATATTTGATACGGCTTGTAAGGTGCCAGATGTATTATAGTAAGAAGAAATATAAATATTGCAACAAATACCAACAAAACAATAAAATAATGAGAATAGAAACACCAACAATAATACCTTTATTGAATGAAAGAAATGTTCACATGCCTCTTCAAGGGGTAAACCTCCAGCATAGAGGAGCTCTATTACAATAATTCTTAAGACAAGTCTTTCCCATGCCTTCTACTCTTATTTATACTAATTCTATCTTGTAAAGAACATTCTAGAGGAAGATCTTTCTAGAAGCAGAAGCTTCTATTAAGTCTTCTTACATTATACTTGTTCACATTATTAAATAAGCCTTATTAACTAATGTCGACCTTTATTACATAGAAAATATATTATTCTACCTTTGTGAGGGGTTAGGGAGGTTAGGTCCCTAACAACTACTAAATCCACATTAAAGTTTGAGGATGTATTTGCATCCTTGTTATCAATGGAAATGATGAGAAAATTTCAGGGTGTGGCCAAGGATGTTTTATATGTAAGAGGTTGTCTCCAAGAGAGGAAAAATAAGTCTTTGGGGGTATATCTATATATACCGATAGATCTAAATCCTCAAGACAATCTATAAAGAAATGATGGAAATGTGGTAAAGTTGTGCATTGTAAAAAATATTGTGAATATAAAAATGTCGATCAATGTAAGGGATCTAATGATGCCCCTTCCATAGAAACACAAACCTCCATGGAAGGAGGTTTACTTGGCATCTACAGGTACACATTTAGATCATGACATATGGTTGATCAACTTGGGTGATTCATTTTAATGAAAAGTACAATGGAGGTGATATTTTATTAGGAGATGACTCAATAACCAAGATCATAGGATGTGGAAGGGTCAAGAGTGAAATTGGGTTGAAACCTGCACTTAGAATCTAGCTAGAAACAATGAACAACAAAATTTCAAAGTTAAGAGAAGAAGAGAAGAATTGTATTTAAACAAGTGAGATATTGGAAAAACACACATGATGTATTCTACATGGCTGAACTAATGCGCCATTGTAGTGATCTAGAGAGATGTGGACACACACTAATAGAATCAAGAGTGAACTACCACCTAGTCCTAGTTAACCAACGATGTAGTC
Source organism: Picea engelmannii (assembly GCA_009831015.1). Lineage (NCBI taxonomy): Eukaryota > Viridiplantae > Streptophyta > Pinopsida > Pinales > Pinaceae > Picea > Picea engelmannii. Next base: position 970,292 of record ML794836.1, on the reverse strand, counting down.
ATCAGTTAACTGGTTCACAAACGTTGAGTGGAGAGAATATCATACATGCACATATGGTGCACCCTCTTAGTGTCATGCATGTCAAGTGTGCCCTCTTGGTGATGATACCAAGGTGAGCATGCAACATTTGGTGAGAGACTTGACTTCACTTGTCTAACCAAAGTACAAATGAGTAATTACTAAAGAGGATGTGGTGCCCTCATCTAAGGGATAATATCTCATAATAGGGGCATCCTCAACATAGACTAATAAACTTAGGAAAATAAATACTAGGTGGGTATGTAATATCTACAACAACCCCTTGAAAACTACTAGGGAGCACACAATGAATGGGTCCCGGAAAGAAGCCATGTTGGGTACCCATTTTACAATGCATCTAAGTAAAATAAACATTGAAAAAGAGGTAAAATGATAAACCTCTTGGGAAAACCCCCCCTCAAAATACAATGTTGAAAAAGAAAGACAAATGTTAGGTAGTTGTGTCCTTCACTCCAAGAAGGTCACGTTGAAAGTTGAATTTATGCTTAGTGAAAGTATTCATGAAGATGTTAGAAGTATGTTCAGAGGAAGGACAATACTGCAAGTCCATGATCCTGTCATGAATCAACTCTCTGATGTAATGCATGTGGATCATGATGGGATTTATTCTCCATTGTTGCATTGGGTCTCTACAAAACTTCATTAATGTGCTATGATTGTCACACCAAATGACATTCAGATGATGGAACTTGACAACAAGATCAATGAGGAAGTTTTGTATCCAAAGTTCATGAATGGTAATGTTGATTTCTTCTCTATACTTGGACTCTGTTGATGATAAAGAAATTGCTAATTTCTTTTTACTCGACCAAAAAATGAGATCGAATCCCAAACTAAGAACGTATCCTAAAGTGGAATCGTGATCTGTGTATCTCTAGCCCAATCTGAATATGTATAGACAATGAGGTCCAATGTAAAACATGTTGCATAATGAATCCCATGAATGATAGTACCCATTTACATATCAGAGGATGCACTTGAAAACTTTCCAATGTAGCTCATGCAGCTCCTACATGTACTTGGAAACCACTCCCTTTGCATACGAGATATCTGGACATGAGTGAGTGAGGTATAGGAGGCTTCCCACTATCTTTTTATAATTGGTGAAATCCATCAATGGTGTATCCCTGCTATCCTCGAGCTTGACCACCGATAAGAAAAGTGTGGTTGTTGGTTTACAATCTGTCATGTTGAACCGGACCATTAGATCTTTACCATAATTTTCCTGAGAAAAATTGATTCTTGAAATCAACGAAGAGTCACAAATTCTCATCATAAAAACATTGGGATATGATTTATAACAAATAAAATTTTGAGAAAGTAAGTAAGAATCCATCTTATCATACTACGCTCTAGGTGCCTACTTGAGGCCATAGAGTGAATTTTTGAGTTGTAAAACTAGAGAGTCATATACATACCCTTGCGCTTTCTTCATGTAGATATCTTATTCTATATCTATGTGAAGAAAGACATTCTTCATGTCCATTTGGTGGTGTTACACATAAAAAATACTCACTTTGATAGTGTCGCAAGTGTCATCATTACAAAGGTCACAAGTGTCACATTTTGCTCACAAGTGTTGCAAGTGTCAGGGAAGCATACTGCCATGATGCCTATGTCATGCCTGTAAATGACGTCAAGAGGACACTTGGCACATGTCAAAAAATTGATTTGGAAGAGGAGGAAAGGTTAACTGGGCTCATGAACCTTTTGCCATCTGAAAACACTCAAAAAACTAAGTTTTTGAAGGAGAGCGCTCCCCTATACCTCTTCTGGGAGTGTTGACGCCCCCCCTTACACTGTCTGGGAGCGTTATAAAGCTTCTTTGGCCCTTCTAGGGGAGTGTTGGTGTCTTTAGGAGTGTTGGCGCCCCCCTTAATCCTACTGGGGAGCGCTACAGCGCTCTGATGGCCCTTTTGAGGGAGCGCTGCCTATTCTAGGCAGTAGTTAAGTTGTTGAGATGAATGGGGGAAGGATCCTTTCATTCTTGGAAGGCAGTTGGATTCGAATCCCTAGTCCATCCATGATCTTAGGGAAGATCCTTAACTGAAGGAGAAAAATCCTCAACTTCCCCAAGGATATCTCAAGTGGTTAAAGCCTCTCCAAGGCTATATAAGTGAGCTTTCTCATGGTGAAAGGAGGACTGGAAAGGGAGAATCACACCAAACTTATGATCTTATAAGTGGTGTTGGAACAAAGATAATTTGGGAGAAAGAGACCTATGATCTCATAGGGAGCAATCGGTGAAGCTATCATCATTCAGATCGTGGATCTTTTGAGCAAGGGTAGACAAGGAGGACTTGACAAAACTGCTCCAATTCATCTATGGTTGTAAGCAATGTTTTGTCCTCATTAATATAATTTGCTTGGCCTGTTTCTTTCTAATTCGTGTTCAATATCACATGAATTTTTCTCTTTAGTAGATAGACCTATTTCGGACTAATCTTGATAGAGTAGGAAGTAGTCGTACTTTGTTTGTCTACAGGGCTTATCGAGGAGCGAAAGATTGGATCTCAACTCAGAGCATGCAGGGACAAACACCGGTAAAAGGTACTTCTTTTCTCCTTCCTCCTCACATGAATTTTTCTCTTTAGTAGATAGACCTATTTCGGACTAATCTTGATAGAGTAGGAAGTAGTCGTACTTTGTTTGTCTATAGGGTTTATGAAGGAGCGTTAAGCCCTAATATTGGCTCATTACCCCTTAATTGGGGCATATTAGATTATTAATGTTATTTATTACCCCTTAATTGGGGCATATTAGATTAGTAATGTTATTTTATTTATGTCGGCTTTAGGCCATTAGTTGTAATTATACCTCCTAGTCTCCTATATATACCAAGGAGACATTTTGATTTTGAATCATCTTGTACTTGAACATTTAAGTGGGGTAAAAGGAGGTTTCCCCCTCAAAGAGGCTTATTATATGAAATTATCTCTTTTTCAAGGCGTTGAGTACTTTTCCTAAGGTTTTTCTATGCTATATTGATGTTTGGTTCTTAACATATGGTATTAGAGCTCAAGGTCTTGGGGTTTCGTTGCTACATCTGAGACACCGTGGAATTTTCGCTATAACTTTTTTTCTACAATGTTTCAAAAGGAACGGATTGGAGGATATTTATTAGATGGATCAAGGTATGTTGGGCTCAAAATTCAAATTCTGAGGCCTTATACTTTTGGAGATAAAGCCTGTACAAGATAGGGTTTTGGAATCATCCTAAAATGCATCATTGCGGAATTTTAGCTATAAAAACTTTTCTGTAACTATTCAGACCCTGAAATCCATACAAAATTTACATAAATTAGGAATGTATCTATGGTAAAAATTTTAGCTTCTGGGTCATCTTAAATTTGTAGATACACCCTGTGTAAGATAGGATATCTGACTAGTCCTATTGACTAGTCTCAAGAAGGTGTTCCAGGTAAAACAATCATAACTTCTTCCTAGAGTATCCAAATTGTGTGGGACTAGTTTCATT
>ML794836.1:936564-962398 GCA_009831015.1 Picea engelmannii | reverse complement strand
TTAGTTGTAATTATACCTCCTAGTCTCCTATATATACCAAGGAGACATTTTCATTTTGAATCATCTTGTACTTGAACATTTAAGTGGGGTAAAAGGAGGTTGCCCCCTCGAAGAGGATTATTATCTGAAATTGTCTCTTTTTCTATGCTATATTGATGTTTGGTTCTTAACAATAGACATATTTCAGACTAATCTTGATAGAGTAGGAAGTAGTCGTACTTTGTTTGTCTACAGGGCTTATCAAGGAGCGAAAGATTGGATCTCAACTCGGAGCATGCAAGGACAAACACCGGTAAAAGGTACTTCTTTTATCCTTCCTCCTCACACACTAGTCCACCTAGATCTAAAAGGAAGTCAGTGACCATGATAAGCACTTTCTGTCTTAGATTTAAGAGTCTATCTCTTTGAGGAGATCTACCTATCCACAGGGAGATTTTCCTTCAACAGAAATTGGCGACTCCGCTGGGGAGCTCGAATCGAAACTTTTGGTTTTGATTTTTCCTCATAGACCTTGTCTTTCCCTTTGGTTGTTTTCTGACCTTGTTCACCCCTTCATATCTGATTGCATTTTCTGATTGACTCTTTATCCCATCACACTTAGCTTGCCTGTCAAAATTTGATCAAAATTTTGGGTTTTTGGACATTTTTATGAGTTTTTTTAGCCTGGCGCCCCCCTGCCCATGTTAGAAGAGCGCCAACACTCCCTGGAAGTGTTGGAAAGAGTGTTATAACGCTATGGTGTCCCTTATACTAGAGCGCCAGCCCTTTTTGCCCAAAATCTCTCCAAAAATTGCAATTTTTGGAGGTCCAAACCCTGTTTTTTCACTTGCTGAGCTACTTTGTGATTCAATGATTATTCATTTGACCTTTGAAATGCTTCCTCCTGAGAAGTAAACACCTTTTTTCTCATATTTTATGCCCTTCTTTATTATTTTTGAGTTTTTTCTGTTGAGAGTTTGAAATCAATCCGTTGTTTTTTTTCTCTCCTATTCGACTGAGCGAGAACTCCAGTGAAGGACATTTGAAGTCTGTGACTCTTCTCACTTGGTTTTTTGAAGGTCATTGTTCTTTGAACACCTCATTTTTGTGTGAATTTTTTGGTTTTTGCTTTGTTATCTTTGTTTTCTGTTTACTTCTTGCTTTGATCACAGCAAGAGGGTGTGTGTTGTGTGTGCAAAATCTGATCATACTTGTCTAAATCTCCTTGATCTGAAAAGGTAGTTGATAGGAGAAGTTTTTGCATTGAATTAGTTATCATTCACATACAAATGAGAATACATATTAGTGCTTGATTTTCATGTCAGAAGGCGTTTTTGAAAATGTTTTAGCATTGCATTGGATTCGAGTGAGAACCAATTGATTGAGGATGTTTCATATTAGTGTTTGAAAGTGAAAATGACCCCTCTTTCCCTTAAATAGGTGTTCATTGAAAAGAAATGATTTCTTATCATCTTTCATGCATCTTTTTGGGAATTGAGTCCTCATTCCATTAGTTTCACTTTTGTGCACCCTTTGAGTAAAGAACAGCTATAAAACAAACGCTAATTAAAAACTATCTAGAACATTTTTTATTTTTAGGATCTTCCACCAACAGTAGACTAGGGTTAGCACTTTGGATTAGGTTGTGAGTACAACTGTCCAAATTTTTCAAAACAAACATTAGCATCCTGATTTAGGGAGAGTCAAATCCAATTGTCGTATTGTTTTTCTGGGATCCCCCTCTCACACAGGGGTTACGCACGAGGTTGCATTCGGGTGAGTTACGAAGATTTTCCCTCTGTGGTTCAACTATTTGTAGTGGTCAAATCGTATATTGGGGGTCACTTGGAGGTATACCCATGATTATGTGTGGGAGCCTTTAGGTTTGATTTCAGAGTTGTTATCCTTCCCATACGTTCTAGATCGGACTATTGACTGTACCCGCCCAAGGACTCACTGCGAATTGGTATCTTTAGTTGCCATAATATTTAGGTACTTACACAAGGTGACGGTGAAGAGAAGTCTCACTGTACCTCGAACAAACATTGGTCAAACTCACTCGGGCTCCTTGGAGGGTAAATCCACAATTACTGTGTGGAAACTTGCACCAAGGCGTAAGTCCATTAAGCAAGTCGCCATTGTAACTGTTCCACCATATCCCAACCCCTTCTTGACTTGATCATGCGACGTTGGATTTCATCACCAACTAGTATGGTCATCGAGAGAAGTTTTGTTTGCTTGGTTGAATCCTAGATTTTTTTAGTGCATGCTGTTTCTTTTCATTAGTTGGCCCTAGATTTTTAGTGTGCTCTTCTATTCTCCACAATTGAGCCCGTAGATGATAAAGGTCTTCGCCGATCACGTAGGATGCAAGGGCTGCCTCCCGAAGGCTATAAACCCTTACCTCCTAACCCTCCAGAAGACAACTACTGTAGAGAGGTAGAAAATCCATCTGACGTCGGAAGTGCTATTGCTCCCCCGTTAGATAACCCAGAAGATGCTTTGGACATAGTTGAAAATCCCACCACACCTGTGTCGTTATCTCCTCTCGAACCACTTTTGGTTCATTTAGACTCCCTTGGGAATGTCATAGACAAAGAAGTCCCACGATTACCGGAGAGGATCTTTACCGAAACATATATGGGATCCACGAAACCAATCTTTGGTGATGAGTATAGGACTCCTGTTCGTCCTAGCACCGCATTAGAAACCAATCCCACACCTGCTTGTTCTGTATGGAGGACTTCATCGGGACGCGATCTCTATGAACATTTCAAATCTATTCGACAACCCTTTCATTCTCATGACCCTCCTAGTGAAACAAGACCATCCAGTCAAACCATGAATCACCCAGTCGATTAGGTTATTCACTCTACTGCCACACCAACACAAGTCCATCCTAATGCTAGACTCATCACCCCTACTCATCCCCAAAGCACTTCAATCTCTACCCCTGTTTCTACAAGCTTTTACTCTACAGCTCTGCATGTTCCACACGATCCTGCTGGGACATCTTCTCACCCGAGAATGCAGACCCCTGCTAGCCAAACACAACCAGCTAGAGGGAAACCACCATCCAATGAACCATTTCCTCCTGGAGGACTACCTTTCCATGGTGAGCCTACCCCTCCCGGGGGACAGTCCCTTTTTCATGCTCCTCCTGGAGGGCAACCTCCGTTTGCCAGTTATACCCCGGTCGTAAATCCACTATTGGCAGGGGGGAAGCCCTCGTTTGCTGGAAACCCCTCACAATCCTGGGGAGCATCCTCAGGAGGCACTTTTACTCAACCCCACGTTGAGGGGCACTTGTATAATAACCCACTCGGAGGAGTATCCAATATTTTTCCTCCCGGAACATCTTACAAGCAATCTTATCCAGGCAGTGTCCAAAATACCACCTAGAGTTCTCCAGGACCACAGTCTTATCCTCCTCATGGGCCTCATGTGTATCTGCCTCTGGGATATACTCCTTACCATTCTCAAGGGAAAAATGTTTATCCTCCTCATGGGTAAATAAATAACCCGACCTCTAATGTTCAGAACCCACCGGGTTATGCCCATGTTTCTCATGCACCATCGAATCCTTCTTACCCTAGCCAACAACAACCGTATGTAGGAGGACCTACTAGTTACAGCTATCCACCTAACCCAGTCTATGGTCCTACTGGTGTTCCTATGCCACACCAGTATCATTCGCACATTAACCGACAACTACCTTTCCTTGCAACTCTAGATCTCCCAGACTTGTCTCGGTTAACTAATGATCCTATTTCTCATTCACTGGTTTGGCCAGTCATTCCAGCTAAAATTCCTTCTGATATTCTGAAATTTGATGAAAACCCTGGAAAACATCCAAACAACCATGTGATGAATTTCCATTTGTGGTTTTCATCAAACTCCCTCATGGATGATTCTGTACGTTTGCGTCTTTTCCAGCGGACACTTACCGGTTCGGCAACAAAGTGGTATATCAAACTACCACGTGCTTCTTTTCATGACTTCAATTCCATTGCCATGTCTTTCCTCATGCACTTTCAACTACCTATTCGCTACGAGACAGGTACCGAGCTCTTGACCTCCCTTCGTCAAACCAACTCCGTGCATATCTCTGACCATATTCATGAGTGGAGGCGACGACGAAGGATGATCAAGGCAGTCATTCCTGACATGCTCTTGGCAGAATGGTTTACTAAATCATTGTTACCCCCGATCGCTCGCGATGTCGCCATGGGTGGTGCGGTCACAGAGGAACAAGCCATCGCTCGGGCTTAGTATTTAGACTTGGTTTATTCCCAATCTGGTACTTTGTATGATTTACTTTCGAATGCTTCTCGAGCTAATACTGATCCTTCTAAGCCATCATCCTCATCTCATGCGGATGGTGTTATCGATTCCATCAAAACTCAATCTCTTTCCAAATCGACTACACCCTCCTCTACCTCCCCCCAAACTCATATCTCTGAGGTGAATGCAGTTCAATCTGCCCCTTCACAACAATCTGGAGGTAAGAAGAAGACAAAGAATAAATCAAAAAATCATAATGAACAACCTAAAAATCAAACACCTGCTACTGAAAAGAAACCACAACGGAAACTGAAATTCCCGTGTATCATTTGTGTTGATGATCACTACACTCAAGATTGTTCGCTTCGCAATGAAGTGGCCAAACTTTTCTAAGGGAAGTCACAACCCGTTGTGCTTACTCAACCTTTTCCACAGCAACAATCCATGGTTGCTCAAACCCCCTCTCCTAGGGGAAGTTCTAACGATCCTAATGATGAGGCCTCGTCAAGTGCACATATTTATATGTTTAATGAGATCAATTTGACCACTCACTCTAAGACCTACGACACACCAGGTAACCCTGACAAAGGAAAAGATACTAACGGTGCCGACACTTTATTGGATCCATCATCCTTCTCCATTAGTATTCCATCAGTTAATCCTCCGTCTGGACCACTTCAGATTGAGAAACCCACGGTCGACTCTATCTTACGCCCTCCTAAGAGCACTATCCGCAAAGCTACCTTTAATCCTAGTTCACGTGCTGCCCAAAACTACAACATTGTTGAAGATTTGGCTCAAGCACCATGTGCTATGTCCATGTTAGAAGTTCTACAACACTGCCCCAGTCAACGTAGAACTCTCTTGACTGCTCTTGGCACTGTTGATCCTGAGTCATCCAATCAGATCATGTTTAACCTGGATAATTATGCGTCTCGACTCTCCCACCAACTTGCTTTCCAAGTTGATGTTGGTGTTCACAATCAACAAATCCATTGAACTATTCTGGATGAGGGAGCATCAACTTGTGTCATGTATTTAGCGTGTTGGAAAGGTTTAAAATCACCATCACTCAACAAATCCCCAACGATGTTACGCGCCTTCTATGGGTGAGGTTTTCATCCCCATGCGCTTTTACAGTCCCGGCCCATCCAATTGGGTGGAAAAACCGTCACTGTTGATTTCGAGGTGGTTGATGCTCCCCTCGATTACAACTTGTTACTTGGAAGAAGTTTTTTTTATGCTATGACTGTCATTGCCTCGTCAGTCTTTCGATGTGTACAATTTCCTCACCAGGGCAAAATTGTCACTGTTGATTTCTGCATGACCGATGCTCGCGCTCCCGCTACCAACAATATTCCTTTCTCGGGAGACCACAAGATCACGTATGAAAGCATTGGTGTTGTCTTACTGAAATATTATAGCCTCATGGGTACCTTCCCTACACCACTTCCACCGACTACACATCACATTGCCACCGTCGATATGATCTCGACTGCGGCTTATCAATCTTTGGAATCATCTGACCCTTGCATTGTACCTTGTCCTTTGGAATTCGATGCACTAAGTGACACCATGCCACTTAGTCCAGCCGAACCATCATACATTTCTACCCAATCTGCTTCTCCCTCGTCAGATGACCAACATCTATTGGCGTTTGATGTTTCCTTGATGAAATCATGGTTGAGTTCCTTGTCGTCTACGATTAACTACATTTCCCCAACTTTTCCTTTGGATGAATCTATTCCATAAATGTTTCACATTGAAAAGTTACCTTGGAATGATAACTGTCACCAATCCTCATTTCTTCCCCCTCGTGAAGAAATTCGAGCAGATATACCGTCTATCTCCCCTCCTGGTGTTGATTTTTCATCATCTCCCATGATTTCAATCTCCGACGATTTGGATCCGGTAGTGGACATGGTGATTTCTTCGGTAGGATTATTGGAGCCTGATCTCCTTACTCCTATCACGGCCCTCAACATGTGTTCCTTCTTGAGTGATTATCTTCCATCCAGCGAAGATCTCCTAGAGGCCATGACCAAGTTTTGTCCTTTGACATGGTACCTTTCCAGAACATTATCCTCTTGGAAGCCATGATTCGGACGAAACCATGAGCATAGTTTCTCTTCTTTGTGGTAAGCTTGTTAAAAAATGAAACAGAGGCCATGATCATAGTTCTTTTTCTGTGTCAAGATCGTTAAAAAATGAAACAATTACCTCTCTTGAACCTTATTTTCATCCACCCTTCTCCTTTTTCTCATCTACTAGAGAAATTGGTGACAACCTTAGAGCTGGTGAATGAATTGAAGCTTGGAGGGCATGTCTCCAGCCTTTGCTGATCATTCTGGAGCTAAGCCACTAGATTTCATGCTGGGGGAATACCGAGCTTAGTCTTTGTTCTTTCTCGTGCTCGTAAATACATGAGAATGCATCCGGGTAGACTTTTATCTCTTTTTCGGACCTGTATGGATACACGAAAAAGGAACCCCCTTGAGTCTCCTTTAATCTCTTTTCAGACTCTCTAAACATGAAAATATTTTCGAGTGATATTGCTTCCTCTCACACTCATTAAAAGGTTCGAAAGGGTGTCTTTCGAGTGGTAGTTTATCTCTTTTTTGGCCTCGCGAGACTAACATTTCGAAAAAGGACAACACTGGAGTCACCTTTAAGTTCTTTTCAGACTCTCTAAACATGAAAAGATTACTGAGCAACCTTGTTCTCTTCATGCTTGTTAAATTATTTGAAGAAAACGTCTGTTGAGCGATAGTTTATCTCTTTTTCGGTCTCGTCAGACTACTTTACGAAAAAGGAACTGAGAGAGTTCTCTTTTAAGTGTTTTTCCTGACTCTATAATCATGAAAAACCTTCGAGTTTTCTATATTTGGACTCGCTAAACAAAACATCGACAGGCCCATATGGGATCGAACCCTTACTTCTCCCAGTTCGTTAAACAAAGGAAGAGGAACTTACTGAAGGTAAGTTTTATCGAGCATGTGTTATCCTCCTCGAGCTTGTTAAATTAAAAAGAGGTACTCATCTATCTGGATGGGGGAAAAAATTGAAAGAAGCAAACCAAGTAGTCTCTTGAGAACATTATCAAGTAATTCTTAGAGTCGCCCTTGAACATGAAACTTTGTCTTTTGCATGCATTATAATCCACTGGACCTCTGCATTGAGCCAATCCTTTGAGTTTCTTTCACTCCTCTGGGTCACCCGACATAAGTCACAACATCCACTGCATCATCAAGTTTTGGTCCATGTCATGTTTCTACTGTCGTGCCTCATTGTTCAAGGGAAGTATCCATCTCATGAGTCAACCGTCACAGATATATTGTCTCAATACCCATGTCAGTCCATGTTCATTTGATCTACCAATTACATCTCTATGTCTGTTTCATGTCGTTGATGGGGGATACATCAAGGCCCTCCTTCGACGAGTCTATTCCTGTCGACTTCAACACATTATCCAAGAATTAGACTTAGAAACCAGTTAGTACTTTGGGACATGCATGCCTCAATGGCAGGCCTCCTCACATCCGACAGTGGGTTTACATCATTGACCTCTGATCAGATGATTCCACGGATGTTCGACTCTAGCTCATCCATTCACATTCGTTGGAATGTACTAGTGTACCTTGGGAATCATTGACATTAATGGTGATCTCCCTCACGCTTGTTAACGGTTTATATCATTGACTGGTAATCAAGTGGTTTCTGCCATGTTCGACATCAAGACATCTATTCACATGGTTAGATTCATACTACATCGGGATCGGTAAGAAGATCCTAGGTTGAGCCATCACTCTGATACGTACTTTGCCCAGGTTGCGATGGAGTTTCTTTTGAACAATGACACATATACTATTACATAGATCCACTTTGTATTGGTCGTGGCTATGTCTTGTCATCTCATAGATCCATTGTGTATTCTTCATGGCTACGATCAGTTCAGGTCATGGGAGTATAGATCCACAGTGTATTTTCAGTGGCTATACCTTTTTATCAGTACAATTATGGATCTGCAGTGTATTTTATGGTGGCCATATCTTGCAATTCTTGATCACCCAAGCATAAGTATTCCTGCCTTGGGTTTGAAACATGTCATAATATTTGTTGGATGTTTGTGTGCAGCTTTTGTCAGGTTCTCTGCGTCTATACCCTTGCTTGAAAGTCTACAAATCATTTCAGTTATCAGTTCCTGTCTTCTAACTTCATTCTTTGGGGGGCAATCTGTTACACATAAAAAATACTCACTTTGATAGTGTCGCAAGTGTCGTCATTACAAAGGTTGCAAGTGTCACATTTTGCTCACAAGTGTCACAAGTGTCAGGGAAGCATACTGCCATGATGCCTATGTCATGCCTATAAATTACATCAAGAGGACACTTGGAACATGTCAAAAACTTGATTTGGAAGAGGAGGAAAGGTTAACTGGGCTCATGAACCTTTTTCCATCTGAAAAAACTCAAAAAACTAAGTTTTTGAAGGAGAGCACTCCCCTATACCTCTTCTGGGAGTGCTGACGCCCCCCCTTACACTGTCTGGGAGTGTTATAAAGCTTCTTTGGCCCTTCTGGGGGAGCGATGGTATCTTTAGGAGTGCTGGAACCCCCCTTAAGCCTACTGGGGAGCGCTACAGCACTCTGATGGCCCTTTTGAGGGAGCGCTGCCTATTCTAGGCAGTAGTTAAGTTGTTGAGATGAATGGGGGAAGGATCCTTTCATTCTTGGAAGGCAGTTGGATTCGAATCCCTAGTCCAACCATGATCTTAGGGCAGATCCTCAACTGAAGGAGGAAAATCCTCAACTTCCCCAAGGATATCTCAAGTGGTTAAAGCCTCTCCAAGGCTATATAAGTGAGCTTTCTCATGGTGAAAGGAGGACTAGAAAGGGAGAATCACACCAAACTTATGATCTTATAAGTGGTGCTGGAACAGAGATAATTTGGGAGAAAGAGACCTATGATCTCATAGGGAGCAATCGGTGAAGCTATCATCATTCATATCGTGGATCTTTTGAGCAAGGGTAGATAAGGAGGACTTGACGAAACTGCTGCAATTCATCTATGGCTGTAAGCAATGTTTTGTCCTCATTAATATAATTTGTTTGGCCTATTTCTTTCTAATTCGTGTTCAATCTCACATGAATTTGTCTCTTTAGTAGATAGACCTATTTCGGACTAATCTTGATAGAGTAGGAAGTAGTCGTACTTTTTTTGTCTATAGGGCTTATCGAGGAGCGAAAGATTGGATCTCAACTCGGAGCGTGCAGGGACAAACACCAGTAAAAGGTACTTCTTTTCTCCTTCCTCCTCACACACTAGTCCACCTAGATCTAAAAGGAAGTTAGTGACCATGATAATCACTTTTTGTCTTAGAGTTAAGATTCTATCTCTTTGAGGAGATCTACCTGTCCGCAGGGATATTTTCCTTCAATAGGTGGATCTCCCACCTCCTTGTTGTTGTGATGGCGACCAGATGGAGTCCATTTTTGCTACTAGAGAAAACGTCTCATCATAATCAATCTCGTGGATTTTTTGAAAGCCCTTTTCCACTAGTCTTACTTTGTACCTTCTCAAAATATTATTTGTTTCTTTCTTCATCATGTAAACCCATTTTCATTTCAAAAGATTCCTATCTGAAGAAAGCAGATCCAAGTCTCAAGTATGGTTCTCACGGTGGGAGTTGTACTCCTCCTTCATAATTTCTTCTAGTAGGGATTCCCTTCCACCTTTGCATAGTTTTGGGGGTCTAAGGATAGAACCATGTAGAAATTCATGGGCATTACTGATTATGTGGTTATGAGTGCATGTGGAGCCTCCTCAAATTTGGATCTTTTCCTCCTTAGATCCACTCGATCCCCCACAAGATCACTTGCTTCCTATAGGGTGGAATGTGCCCATTTGGGTATTGGATATGGATCTTCACATGCATGATCATGATATTCCGAATCCGATTCATAAATCAGATCTGAAATCTGATTTGAGTGGATGGATGCATCATCTCATATATCTAGTACAAGAGGAAGTACACAAGTTTCTGCATGTTGTTCCTGAAAGGCATGCATGGGAATTTCTTCAAACTAGACATTGATTTCAATGATTAACTTGTTTTTTTGAAGTATCTATCAATATGTATCCCTTCACATCCTCTAGAAAACCGACAAAGATGCATTCCTTGCACGCAGGCCCATGCATGTTGTTATCACTCCAAGAGTCACTCCCAGACAACAAATGAGAGTAATCTTGGTAACATAGAAATGTAAATGGATTAAAATAGTTTGAATAGGTGGATCAACAAGAGAATAGTAAAAAGGATGGCATCAGACTGCTGCAAATACATTCCATTGGACATGGAGTCATAACATCCTACATATAAAAGGAAATCAAGTCGCCTACCAGACAAAAGGCTTATGAAAATATGGATAGAAGAATAGAGGGTAAACAAAGAGAAGAATAACCACATAACAAAGATCCTTTTTGTAATATAGATTGAAGAGTGATTGAACAAAAATCTGTGATTAACAAGCAATTACCACAAATCCTTTGCAGCTCATGAATTCATTTGCCAAAGGAAGCTTTTGATCTTCAAAATATGTAAATATTATTCAAGCAAGATGACAATATAGAATGATAAAAAAGAACACAAAGTCTGATAAGCAACTCTCATGAATATCTAATGGCAAAAATTTTAATTACAACAGGCCCTCAAGCTTACAATTAAGCAAATAAATTGTTCCTCTAGCTCTCTCCTCTCTTGGATAATGAATCCAACCCCTTCTCCTCAAGATATATCCTTAATTAAATAGAAAATAGCATCCAAATAACCTTAGGAGTTCGAATCCCATCTCCTCCATTGGATTCTAAGCCTTGGAGATAGGTGGCAACAATCAAAGAGACAAAAATCCAACAAACTACTAATTTTCAGGAATTTGTTGGAAGTCATTAATAAATTGTTTCCACCTCATGCATGAGGCCTTTGATGGAGATAAATATTAGGTGCATGTGTCCCTTGACATCTAAATAATCCTTGAGAAGCCATTTGAATCCTCCTTGACAGGTGGAAACCTCCCAATAAGGCGAATATCAAAACTGTGACCGCTACAGGAAATTAGGTAGAGTCGTTGTAAAACAGTTGGTAGCGCCACCTCTATGTCCAATATCTCTCAAACCATACCACATTTTGAAAAAATGAGAGAGGTTTTTTTTATTTGGAATGTTATGAACAAAAATGTCCTCCATTTTTCAAAAATACCTTCTCAATTGTTCATAATCCAAGTTTCAAGTTAGTGACTCAAAACTGGTAAAACAACTCTACACAATTCGTTTTCTGCCAAAATTTAGGTAGCGAATTTAGGTAGCGCCTGCCTGTGTGTATGCGTGCAATTCGGTAGCATAAATCCATGGGTGATTTTGATGCTTGGAACCTTGTGAGAGTGTTGTCAATGCTTTTTCTTGACACTTGGCACCTTAACCAATATTGTGCTAGCATAGGCTCCATGGGGGATATAGTCCTCCCTGTGAGGCTCTAAGAACTCTTGTAGTTTCAATGCCTTATCCTTTGGACTTGTGGATTCATGCTCTGCTACATCATGCTGAAGAAAACATACTGACAAATTATATTACTCTACTTTCAAACAGAAAGAAAACACAATTTCTCTTGATGGAGCTTATTTATGTACAAAACCTAAGCTAACTGACTTTTACAATGGGCTAGGTGAAGGCAAACTTCCACCAAAGCCATTCAAGAAACTTGCTGACATGAGTCTTTATAATTCCAATGATTGACAATAGACAAGAGGAATATGACAATCTTTTGAAAACATTTCCTATATCTCCTCTGACTGTTGCTGACACAATAAATTTTACAAGTTCCAAAATATTTGAGAAATACAACTCCATATACACACATACAGGGTCATGAAAATGGTGACAAAACACATGGGACTGATAGAATATTTATTTTTCCCCTTCAAGTTGCTTACTGTAAAATGTGGGTACAAGTGGAAGAAGGATTGCAACTAAGGGTTGCTCCTGGTCAAATCTTTGGTTTATGTCTTATGTGACAAGGCCGACCTCTACATCATACTCCATGTCTTCATAGTGATCAAACATAGGATAAGCTTGTTGCTCATCATCACTAGAATATTCATAAAAAATGGGTTGCCCTTCATACCTATGATCAACTTCTAAAACAGTAATTTCATCAAGAATATAATTGTTAAAAATATCCATTTCAGGAACAACAGTAACTGCTGCTTCTAGTTGTTCATACACATGATTTTCATCTGAAACAAAGTTATGAATGTTTTCCTCTCCGAATACAGGAGTATTCTTTATGATTTCATTTGGACAGTGAATACAATCGTTTTCATCTTTATATTCGACAGAGTAATCTAACAAATCTTAAGCACATTCTACATATCCCTCACAACAGTTATGACAAATACTTTCAGAGGGATAAAACCTTTTGCAGTGTTCATTGAATACTTTGTGGAAATCCTTCAAGGATGAAATGCTAGAAGGGGGTAACGAGAAATGCCATTTACGTGCATCCCCATCCAATGAATACATGAAAATTTTCATCAAAATATCTTCATGATGTATGTCAAGCTGGTGCATCAAAGCATGAAATTCTTGAACATGATCAATAGGGATGTCATCCTAACCTTCATAAAATCTAGGCAGCAGATCTTGCCATTCATCAATAAGAGGCACAAGATGTGGATAATCATCTATGGATAAGAAATTGAGTGGGGCAAACCTCCCGGCCAGGATAGCCTTCATAGCCATTTAATTGGTCTCATTCCAGTGGAGTCACCAACAGATTCTGAACAATGGAGTCGCCATGGTGAATGTGCAGTCTTGAAGGTGTCAAACTTCAGTCACCATCTAAATTTGGAGCTGTGCAATGTCATTCTTCCCAGGGAACTTTTCAATCTGCTCAAATCTGTCCTCGACAACGGCGCCAATTATGTTATCACTCCAAGAGTCACTCCCAGACTGCAAATGAGAGTAAGCTTGGTAACATAGAAATGTAAATGGATTAAAATAGTTTGAATAGGTGGATCAACAAGAGAATAGTAAAAAGGAGGGCATCAGACTGCTGCAAATACATTCCATTGGGCATGGAGTCACAACATCCTACAGATCAAAGGAAATCAAGTCGCCTACCAGACAAAAGGCTTATGCAAATATGGATAGAAGAATAGAAGGTAAACAAAGAGAAGAAT
Organism: Picea engelmannii; assembly: GCA_009831015.1. Classification (NCBI taxonomy): domain Eukaryota; kingdom Viridiplantae; phylum Streptophyta; class Pinopsida; order Pinales; family Pinaceae; genus Picea; species Picea engelmannii. The sequence continues at coordinate 948,903 of ML794836.1, read as the reverse complement.
AACCACATAACAAAGATCCTTTCTGTAATATAGATTGAAGAGTGATTGAACAATAATCTGTGATTAACAAGCAATTACCACAAATCCTTTGTAGCTCATGAATTCATTAACCAAAGGAAGATTTTGATATTCAAAATCTATAAATATTATTCAAGCAAGATGACAAGATAGAATGATAAAAAATAACACAAATTATGATAATAAACTCTCATGAATCTCTAATGGAAGAAATGTTAATTACAATAGGCCCTCAGGCTTACAATTGAGCAAATAAATTGTTCCTCTAGCTCTCTCCTCTCTTGGATCATGAATCCAACCCCTTATCCTCAAGATATATCCTTACTTAAATATAAATTAGCATCCAAATAAACTTATGAGGTCGAATCACATCTCCTCCATTGGATTCTAAGCCTTGGAGATAGGTGGCAACAATCAAAGAGACAAAAATCCAACAAACTGCTAATTTTCATGAATTTGGTGGAAGTCATTAATAAATTGTTTCCACCTCATGCATGAGGCCTTTGATGGAGATAAATATTAGGTGCAGGTCTCCCTTGACATCTAACTGATCCTTGAGAATCCATTCGAATCCTCCTTGACAGGTGGCAACCTCCCAATAAGGCAAATATCAAAACCGTGACCGCTACAGGAAATTAGGTAGAGCCGATGTAAAACAGTTGGTAGCACCACTTGTATGTCTAATATCTCTCAAAACATACCACATTTTGAAAAAATGAGAGAGTTTTTTGTTATTTTGAATGTTATGAACAACAATCTCCTCCATTTTTCAAAAATACCTTCTCAATTGTTCATAATACAAGTTTCAAGTTAGTGACTCAAAACTGGTAAAATAACTCTGCACAATTCGTTTTCTGCCAGAATTTAGGTAGCACCCGCCTGTGTGTCTGTGTGCAATTCAGTAGCATAAATCCATGGATGATTTTGATGCTTGGAAACTTGTGAGAGTGTTTTCAATGCTTGTTCTTGACACTTGGCACATTAACCAATCTTGTCCTAACACACATGATCCAAAAATGTGGAAGTGTTTCACTTTTGGTTTCTTGCTACTCCAAGATTCAAAAGGAGTCATGTATTTCACATATTTATGAGGAGATTGGTTTTGTATGTACATGGAAAATTTGATGGATTCAACCCAAAGTTTGGAGGGAAGGCACCTTGTATGTAGCATGCAACTTGTCATCTTTTTCAGAGATTGGTTCTTCCTCTCAACTACCTTGTTCTATTGTGGAGTGTATGGAATTGTGTGTTGTAACTGAATACCTGCTTCATCACAAATATGTTGTACATCCTTGTTTACATACTCCCCCCTATTATCTGTTCATAATATCTTGATCATATTCTTGGACCGCTTCTTTGCATGTGCTTTTAAATCCTTGAGATGCTCAAACACTTCATATTTTTTCCTGAGAAAGTACACCCGCATGTGTTGTGACCAATCATCAATAAAATTCAAAACATAAATGGATTTGCTTATGGAAGGATGAGGAAAAGGCCCCATGAGATAATTGTCAATAAGTTCCAAGGGAGAGGAGGCCCTCAATGACTTTGCTTTCTACAATTTCTCTTGCAAATGATTTCCAAGAACACATCCCTAACAAACTCCATCAAAAAATTGTATGTTTGGCAAACCTTCCACCATCACATGTTTGTTGAGTTTCTACATGTACTTGAAAAGGCCAAATATTTTGTGCCAAATCTTACTATCATCATTAGAATGAGTTATTAGCAATGTAGAATCGGATTTAGCAACAAATTTAGAGATTATGTACAATCTAGATTTATCATCTACATCACCTACAACAATTTTGGAGTTGTCTTCCATGTCAAATATTGTCACTAAATCTAGTGTGAATTCCACCCTTTTCCTTGTGCATGTATGTGTGATTTGGTACAAAGAGAGTATATTTACATAGAGTTCCATAACGTTCAAGACATTCTCAAAACTTCCATTTCCGAGATCCACTCTCCCTTGTCTAGAGACTTCTAGTGGAGAGTCATCTCCCATGCGAATGGGAGGACTCGTACATGTTTTTAGAGATGAAAGGAAATCCATTTTTTCTGCCATGTGGTTTGATGCTCCTAAATCAATGATCCATGCATTTTCAAAAGAATTAATTGCAATCAAATCATGCACATTACCTGGAGTTTCTGGTTCTTTTTCTCTTGGTTGCTTGTTGGCGTTTTCAGGAATGCAATCCCCAAGATTGTTATGTTGGAGTGTTTGTGCCATGAGGTCAATGGTTTTATTCCTGCATGTGGATTCAATATGGTAACCATGATTGAAATAAATTCACTTTGATTTCCATTGCTTTCCATTTCCTACTTTTGAGTTGGAAGATTCATCAAAATGTTTGAAGTTGCCTCCCTTTCTTGGATCTAGATCCTTCTTTCTCTTTCCTTTCTGTTTGGATTTCAAGTTGGATTTCTTATCTCATGCACAAAAATTGCATGCGCTTTTGATCTCTTGATTGTTCCCATATTGATGAGATTGTATATCTCATGTGCCAAGGACTCAATGAATACATCCAATCCAGGCATTGTCCAAGTTGCACCCAATGTAGTCCTTAATGTATGAAACGTGGAGACAAAGAAAACATATCTCGTACCTAACTTTGATAGAATAACAATAATAATTTTCTTTTATTTCTTTGAATTATTGATCCTACATCCTTTTATTTGAATTAGTAAGGATTTGAACGTCATGACCAAGTCCTGGATATTCTCAAAACTGCTTGGATCTAATGAGTTTAACTCAATCTTGAGCATGGGGCCATGTATCTCACCTTGTTTTCCGAAGAGACATTTCAGACTAGTCCAAACCTCGTTTGGAGTAGTGGAAGATTCAACATGAAACAACAATTTGGGAGAGATGGGCATGCAAATGAGACTGAAGGCCTTTTCCATGGAGTTGAAGGATTTTCATTTTTTATTTCCAAATGTGGGTTTAGTTTCTGTTTCCATGGTTATTCGATGCACACATCTTCCTATGAGAAGAAGGATATTTAGCTTCCAATTGAATTAATTGTATGGCATAAGAAGTGATGACTGCATAAATTCCATTCTTTCTAATTTCTTCAATCTTTTGTACCTGCAAATGATTTTTTTTCGCCTTCTTCCTAGCACCTGTGAGTTCTTATACCATGTAAAATTGGGTTGAAACCTACACATAGAATCTAGCTAGAAACAATGAACAACATGCTTGCAAAGTTGAGAGAAGAGAAGAATTGTATTAAGCAAATGAGAGAATGGAAAAACACAAATGATACACTCTACATGGATGAAATAATGTGCCATAGTAGTGATCTAGAGAGATGTGGACACACAATGACAAAATAAAGAGTGAATTTCCACCTAGTCCTAGTTAACTGCCCATGCAATCATTAGTTAATTGGTTCACACAAGTGGAGTGGAGAGAATCTCATGCATGCACATGTGGTGCACCCTCCTAGTCTCATGCATGTCAAGTGCGCCCTCCTGGTGATGATCCCACCCTCCTGGTGATGATCCCAAGGTGAGCATGCAACACTTGGTGATAATACTAAGGTTTCCATGTGAGACTTGACTTATAAGAAAAATAAATGTTATTTAATGGCGACTTCTCCAAAACATGTTTAAAAATTAGAGGAAATCAAGTCTTGTCGTAATATTTTTGAGGTAAAATACAATCCCCCCAAAGGGATCAAGATGGTTTCCAAATATTCAAGAGAAGAAACAAAAGTAAATCTTCTTAGCATGGGAATCAGTCTAAGGGAGGAATTCAAACAATTTATATGAAACTCCAAATAACAAAGAGAAAGACATCAAGAAATATGAAAACTCAAAATCTCCTCATTAAAAAATCAATCTACAATTGGACACGAATATTTGGTATTAATTTATCTAATTATACAAAATATCTCACTAGTGTGTTAGTTTTTCAAGTTACTCTGAAAGTGTTTACAATATGTTTGGGTGTGCTTCATGAGATTTAGGGTACATGGTATTTGATTAGGATTTGGATGGTATGTGGTGTATTTTCACATTCAATATCACTTAGTTAGTGTTTTATTGACCTTAGTTGGTTATTAACATGATAGTGTTCCTTAGGGCATTGGATATCTTCAGACAACTTGGTGACATTCTACATGATAGCCACATGGAGGAGGTTTCTTACTTGGAGAATGCACTGCTTTGAAGAAGTGTTTGGCATTTAGGAGGAGGTTTTTGATCCCTAGATAGCATGGGGTAACTTGGATGCTTTCATGGAGTCTTGGAGTTGAATTGGGGACACTTGGGTTGTGACAATGTGCATGTAAGGGGATTGGAATAGGTGGAATACATGGCCTAGGAGGTTCATTGGATTCATTGGAGGCTTGTAGGTAGAGTGTTGGAGGCTTGTAGGAGGAGGATTTTCATCTGAATCCTTGCTTGTGAATGACATCACCTTAGACCTTGACATGTGCACCCTTGGACTATATCCCTCCACATGTGTGAACCTAAATGTCTATGTAGGTTTCTTGTAAGGGAATAGGCCAACATATGTATTGTTGGCCTCCCTTAGCTCTCATATATAAAGAGGAATGAGAGAGCCATTTCATTTATCATAATTGTACTATTTTATTTTCACTTGTTATCTTGGAGAAAGTGACTAGGGTTCATGAGGAAACCCTAGGAAAAGTTACAAAAGGGAAAGAGGACATATTTTTTGGAAATTTTCTCTTGTGGAATACTAGGGTTTCCTCTTGTTAAGAAGACGTTGGAGATGATGGTATTTCTATATTCATTATTATAACTCTTATGTTAGAGATGTGACTATGAGGAATGAACTTGTTTTCCTCTCTCTCTCTCTCTTATATCTTTTTTGTGCTTTATCTATCTTGTCTTGGAGTCACTGTTGTTTCTTGGAGCCTCTTGGAGCATCTTGAATATTAGGGATTAGGATTTCATCCCTTGAAGACTTGAAGATTAGGGTTTTGATATGAAACCTTAGGTTATGTTTTTCAAAGAGAATACTAAGAAGAGACATCTTTCCTTAGAGGACATGATTGTGTGATTATTCTTGTTTGAGCTCCTTTGTGTGAGCTAGGGTTTTCATTGTATTCCCTAGCTAGGATTTTGGAGAGATAGAGGATTGTACTAGCCTTATGATAAGTCTATGATATGTACATGAAATTCATATTTGTGCATATATATGAAGTTTTCAATCATCCAAAATTGTCTCTATTACAGATTTGATTTTAGCCATATATTTCTTCATGGTTTTATAATTTATATGTCTCATTGATTTGACATAATTTAAGTCTAAAATTGTTAAGTGATTTAATATTTATATTGAAGAATATAGGGTAGACTTGTTATTGTATTTACAACTCCTAGGGAATATTTGTTGTTGTATTTACAACTTCCATAAGTGATTTTCAAATCTATTATATGCATGATAAGATTTCCCTAAAAGGATGAAAATTATTGGTACACTTTGATATTTTTTTCTCTTGAATTTCCTAGTGAATTGAGGTTGTTAAGAGTTGAAATATGTATGTTTTTGTTGTTGATTTTATCATATTTCATAATTACCATAAGGATTAAAATACACATGGTTAAGATCTAGGAAACTTCTAGTTAAGAGGTGAAATCTTATTTTTTTATTAAAATTCAAAGACCATGGAAATTTCTACATGGGTTGACAACTTTTGTGGCTGAGATCACTCTAGGTGTAAGAGGGAGTTGGTATTTTAGCTGAAAAACACACGAGAGAGGTGCTTGACCTTGTTAAGGTTGTTGGGTGTGATACCCTAGGTCACTTAGGACAAGCACTTGGACCCTAGAAAGGGTTTTTTCTACATATATTATTGATTTGTGCACTTGAGAACTATTCAATTTGTTTAATATAACTCTCAATCTTAAAGAGTGGGACAAGTTGGATGGATCTTCCAATTTTGTTCCTTGGAAGCTAAGGCTTCAATTACTTATGGAGGAATTTGATCTTTTGGAGAATGTTGTGAAAATGATTCCAAAACTTATCGATCTGATATAGTTGACCACTCATCAAAATAATGAATCAAGTTTAAGAGAATCATTCTTGATTATATGAAGGATCATTTCATCTCACGCATTGCAGAGAACAAGATAGGTAAGGACATGTTTGGAAATTTGGTTGAATTGTTTCAAAACTCTTGTGCTTCTTGATAGATATTCCTATGAAACCATCTTTCAACAACTCATATGAGAAAAACATATAATTGAGAGGTCAATTGGATTCCATTGGAACACATGTAGAGGACCAAGAGTTGGCGTTCATTTATTTCAATGGACTTGTTCCTTCTTGGATGCCTTTTGTTCAAATTGATTATACTTGAGAGACCTTACTAAAGTGTCCAACGCTTGGATTGATCTTTTTGAAGAAGAAAGTGGATTGAAATCTTGGTTAGAGAAATAAGTGGAAGGAGATGTGATTTGTCTCATTGAGAAGAAGAAAACATGTAGAAATAAAGGCTACAAGAAGGAATGTTTAGATATAAGAAATAAGGATTTCAGTAAAGTGACATGTTTCCAATGTCACAAGATGGGACATTATGCCATCAAGTGGTCATTATAGAAAAAGGGAAAGGAAGATAAAAAAGTTGCAATTGGGACTATAGTAGGTGTAGAGGAGGATCACTCTCAATTTGAGACTATGTTTTCCATGACCTCTTGTTTGTCCTCTAGAACCATGCCTAGTGTTGGATGGTATGTATATAATAGAGTTTTGAGACATATGACATATGAAAGGTCATTACTTAGCATATTTCAAGAGAAAGAGGAAGGCGTGAATGTGGATATTGGTGATGACACTATTTATCTTGTGAGAGGAGTTGACTCCATTTCCTTTCTGATGCCTTCCATTGTTGTTCTTAGGTTGATTGATGTTTTATTTGTAATTTGTTTTTGAATAATATTCTTCTATTTTATTATATGATAGATGTACAATGGAGAGTTTCATTTGAGGGTTAGTAGTGCACCATTAATGACTCTAGTCTAGATAATATGAAGACTTTGGCTAGATGAGTGAGATAGAGTGGCCTTTATAGGTTACTTGTTGATCTAGTGGCACTCATTGTTAGATTTTCCTTATTTTACAGAGCATTAGTGTTACTAGTGTTATTTTACTTAAATACCATTAACATATATATATATATATATATATATATCATGTACTGAGTAGTAGTAGCATAAACACGAGACAGAAAGAACACAAGAGATTTATCCTGGGAAAACCCCAAATGGGGGAAAAAACCAACAACCTTTCTTAGATAGATTATGTTCACAAATAAAGTTTGATAGATAAACCCTAGCTCAAGGCTAGCACAACTAGACATACCACCACAACAGTAGTAGCAACGCTATACCAAGATAGTGAAGCTCCTCAAGGAGTAGCGCACAACAAAGAGATACCAAAACACTGAACAAGAAGAAAATGAGTCACTACAGTTGTTGCGTCACCTTGTCCAAAATTGCACCTTTCTTCTAGGTGGATGAGAGAGTGTGAGTGAGTGAAAAAATGATCCAATATGTCCTCTATTTATATTCTTTTTGGCCACTAGACTGGGTCGATTTCTTATCTGGAAAGGTGCCACTTCATTATTCTAATTCTTCTGGGTTGAATTCTCTTCTGGGGTGTTTCAACATATGTCCAATGGATCTCTTGCTTCCGAAATATTATCTGCATATAATAAGGATCATCTAGGAGGGAAATATCCTACCATAGCTACCAAACATCAACACTCCCTCTTAGCTCGGGAGGTATCTTTCATGATGTCTTTGTCTAGTAGTACATTGTGTTAAGGTTTAAGTTATTATTAGGTTTCTTTTCAATTTACTAGATAACCATAGCATAGATAGGATCACTGAGAGAAAAAAAATCACAAGATACACACCATTTATCCTAGGAAACCCTCATGGGGAAGAAAAACCAGTAAAAACTTCCTTAATATAGATAGCCAATACAATGCCAAGACAATAAACCAAACACTAGACAATATCCTCTACTGAGAAATGCACCTCTCTCTCTTCCTTCTTCTGACAACTGGTAATAGTGACTTCCTTCAATACTTGTGCACTAGATGAGTGAGCTGAGTGAGTGAACAAATTAGGCATTGGCATCCTTTATTTATACAAACTGGCAGATGCTGAAAAGGTGTCTCTTCACTGGAAGGGCCGACTTGTCTTCTTGAGTGGTTAAAACCACTTTAAATTGCCTGGGGGATGACTTCTTAATTTTCATAATACAATTAGGGTTTAACCAATCCACAAAAGGGGATTTGGTCAATTACAATGCTCAACATGATCAATCCACAAAAGGGGATTGATCTAATGAATAATAAATAGAATACTCTTTGTAGTTACAATATTTCAACACCCCCCCCCTTAACAAGAAGGGTATTCTACAACATCATCAGGAGAGAGAGAGAGAGGGAAACAACATCAACAACATTTGGAACATTGACTGACATATCTATAAATCATCCAAAGTTTTTCTCATCATCAATATCATCATTCAAAGAAGGGAGCTGGAATGGCATCATCATCTGCATCAACATGGATTAGTATAACACTAATACATCATCATCAATAACAACAACATCACAACACAAAGGATGGAGCATCATCAACATCAACACTAGGCTGGAAATCTTCAACACTAGTCTGGCATCACATCACGAGGCTGGCATCACAACAACATTAGCACAAAGGTGGAAATCTTCAGCACTAGGCTGGCATCATAGCATGAGGCGGGAATCACAACAACATCAGAATGAAGATGGAAATATTCAGAACTAGGCTAGCATCACAACACGAGGCTGGAATCACAACAACATCAGCACGAAGCTGGAACTATTCAACACTAGGCTAACATCACAACAACATCAGCACAAAGATGTAAATATTCAACACTAGGATGACATCACAACACGAGGCTAGAATCACAACACTACTCCCCCTTTCGAGGGAAGTCCTTTTGGACTACACCGAACTTATCTCAAAAGTGATCAAACTTTACATGAGATAGAGGTTTGTTCAAAACATCAACAACCTATTCATCCGTGATAAAATATTGGATTTTTATGGCTCCCCTCTACACCATATCACAGATGTAATGATATTGGATCTCTATGTGTTTTGACTTGTCATGGAACACATGGTTCTCTGTCATATTTATGAAACTCTGCTTATCACATAGGATCATAGTTGCTTCCATCTCCAGATCGAATAGACCTGTCAACAACTTTCAAAGCCATATGGCTTCACAACTGGCGGAACATGCAACAATGTATTCTTCTTCTGTCGTGCTGAGAGAAATGTTTGATTACTTCCTACTCTACAATGAGATCATGGTTGACCCTAGATTGAAATAACATCCTGAAGTGCTCTTTCTTTCAGAGACACTTCCAACCCAATCTAAATCAGTATAACCACTCATTCTAAAGTCATGATCTCCAGTATAACTGAGACCACAATATAATGTACCCTTAAGGTACCTCATCACATGTTTTGCAGCAACCAGGTGAACACGTCTGGGCTCTACCAGAAACTGACTCAAGGTGCTCACAGCAAAACATATATATGTCTTGGTGTTCGTCATATACATCAACGATCTAATAATCTATCTGTACAGTGTAGTATCAATCAATTCTGACAAAGTATCAACCAGAAGCTTTAGCTTTGTTTCCATGGGTGTATTCATGGTCTTGCACTCCAACATATCAAATCTCTTCAATATTTCAACTGCATACTTCCCTTGGTTAAGGAACATCTTCTCTTTGCTCGGATAGAACTCAAGACCTAAGAAATAGTGCATTAGGCCAAGGGATTTCATCCCAAATTCTGCAGTGAGCTTCTTCTTACAATCAGTGATGATATTTTATTCTCCAGTTAAGAATAAGTCATCCACATCTAGCAGAAATATAACAGGCTCATCATTCATAACCTTGAAGTAAAGGTTAGAATCAGCTTTACTCTTAGTAAATCCCAATCTCGTCAGGAAACTTTCAATCCTTCCATACCAATCTCTATGAGCTTGCTTCAATCCGTACAGATCATTCTTCAACTTGCATACACGAGTCTTCATTTCTTCAACTTCAAATCCTTGAGGTTGTTCTATACACACTTCTTCTTCAATGACACCATTCAAGAAGGCTATTTTCACGTCCATCTGGTGTAACTTCCACTTCATCTTAGCCGCAAGGGACATGATGGTTATGATTGAAGTGTATCTGGATATAGGAGAAAATGTCTCTTCATAGTCAATGTCTTCCTTTTGATAAAAGCCACGAGAAAAAAAACTTGATTTATATTTTTCAATACTTCCATCAGCAACATGTTTTATTTTGAAAATCCATTTGGAAGATGCCACATCCTTTCTCTTTGGTCTGGGAACTATTTCCCATACATCATTCTTTATAATGGATTGGTATTATTCTATCATGGCATCTTCCCATTATTTCCTATGAATGGATATTTCAAAGCAAGTAGGTTCCTTCTCTAAGAGATCACACATCAAAGACATATAACTGGAGAATGGATTGGGTTTCTTCACTTGTCTCATGGTTCCTTCAGGGGCACCATACTTCTCTCCATATTGAATAATTTCCCTTGCCCATGCTGGATTTCTCTTGTGGGAGATATTCATCTGGGGAGGTTCTTGAGATTATATTATGTCATGATCTTCTAGAATATCCTCATCAGGGGAAGTTATGACTTCCCTCACTGGTTTTGCAACTCTGGGAGCTACATGTTCTTCTTCATATACTTCTTCAAGATGGCATCTTATTGATTTATTGAGTGTTGCATCTTCATAAAAGGTTACATCCCTGTTGATCTCAATATGATGGTAACCTGGTATATAAACTATGAAGGCCTTGAGACCTCACAATATCCAACAAATATTCCCTTCTTTCTTGAAGGGTCCATCTTGGTTCTCTTCTATTTTGGAATGTGTACAAATACTGGGAAGCCAAATATTTTGAGATGGCTTACTTCTGGATTCTTTCTGGAGAACATCTCTTTAGGGGTCTTGAACTCAAGTGCACTATGGGACAATCTGTTTTCTACATATACTGTTGTTTTTGTTGCTTCTCCCCATAAGTACATTGGAATATCTTGATCATGGAACATTATCTTCACTGCTTCCATTATAGTTATGTTCTTTCTTTCTACTACACCATTTTGTTGAGGATTGTAGGCAGTGGTGAGCTCCCTCTTGATCCCAACATCTTAGCAAAATTTTGAAAACTCTTTTGAGGTGTATTCTCCTCCATTATTTGACCTGAGTATCTTGATCTTTATTTTATAAAGATTCTCTATCAAGGATTTTAATTCCTTTAATTTACCGAACACTTCATATTTTGATTTCAAAAAGTAAACCCAAGTTTTATGAGAATAGTCATCAATAAAGGATACATAGTATACATACTCACTGATGATTGATGGCATTGGGCCACACACATCTGAGTGAATGAGCTCTAGGACTCCTTCTGCTTTACTGTCTCTCTCAGGGAAAGGTTTCTTGATATTCTTTCCTTGTGCACATCCATTGCACACACCTTCATGGTCAACCTTGAATTCTGGTAGAACTATGACTGCCTTGCTTACATATGGTAATGCCTTGTAGTTGATGTGGGCTAATTGTTGATTAAGGTTGGTTGTCATTGATGTCAACCCTTGAAGAAAGCCCCGTAGCACAAAGGTTTGGGTAATGGACCCAATATTGTTTGATGTAAATATGACTCATTATTTTTTTTTCATGGTTGATAAGAAGTAAATATGGATGAACTCCAAAGTGGTCCCCTTATGGTGAAAGCCCTCACGGGAAGATGCTTTGTGGAGTAAGAGAACCCATGCTTAATTGTGGAATAACGAGATGAAGGAAAGTCAAATTTTCAGGGAAAATATCCTATATGGATAGTGCTTGTCATGTCATTTCTGGTGGTATGTGGAACGTCACATAATTCCTCACGGTTAGAGAGTTATGGCCATGAGTAGTTGGAGACCCCAAGTTTGGGTAATGGACCCAAGTTTGTTTGATGGGTAATGGTACGAGTTATGATATATTTTCAGATAATATTATTCTATATGGATAGTACATGTCATGCCATTTCTGGTGGTATGTAGAACGTCACATAACTCCTCACGATTTGAGAGTTATGGCCTTACGAAGTTGGAGGACCCTCATATGTCATCTAGAAGCCCCCAAAGGTCAAAATAGTCAAAGTGGTTTAAGAGATTTTAAAAGGTAAATAATAAAGTGAAGTGAGGAGTGTATTATAATTCAAAGTGAATACAAAATAAATTATTTCAATAATA
>ML794836.1:918757-936464 GCA_009831015.1 Picea engelmannii | reverse complement strand
ATTTGGATGATGAAATTGATGAGTTCTTTTGGTTGTGGTACATGTTGAGTACATGGTTGAGACAAGTAGTTGATGAGTTGGCACACATACATGAGGTGTATAGTTGATGATGTTGGTACATATTGATGAGTCATAGTTGATGAGTAGTTGAGACATGATTGGAACATACCTGGTATATGTTTGGATGCACTTGTTTATGGTACAGGTTGATTACAGGTTGGTGCATGGTTGATGCACTTTTTTATGGTACAGGTTGATTACAAGTTGAAGTACAGGTTGATGCATGGTTGATGCATGGTTGATGCATGGTTCAGATTTATTGGTACAGGTTTACAGTGGTATATCTCACAGTGATAGTGTGGCAGTGGTTCCATCATTTTACTTCTACTTCAGGGTGGGAGGATGGGGCAAGGACAGGTGGTTGTAGCCACCTTACGGTTGTAGCTTGAGAACATTGGGGGTTGTAGCCGCCTTATGGTTGTAGCCAGAGAATTGGGGAGTTGGAGCTTCCCTCAATTGAGCCTAAGAAACTAGGGGGTTGGAGCCTCCTTCCAGTTGCAGCTGGAAAACAAAGGAAGTTGGTGCTTCCAATGAATGTAATTCTTCAAGACATATAAGAAAAAGCATTCTATGTTTTTCTCTCGATTTGAGTTTCCACGTAAAACACTGGTGTACTGTGTATGTGTGTGATTGTTTATTTCTTACTACTCATTATTGGATAATAACTCTACATTGATATAACATTTGAAGAAAAAGGATTATAATTATGCTATTACTGATTCACTCCCCCTCTCAGTAATCCAACACTAATATTCTATGCCAAAGTTCACATGAATTCTCAATGGAGTGGGTCATGGTTGCTTCTGAGTGATCCTTTAGCTTATGCAAGCCACCTTCTTCTTTTCCAATAAAAAATTCTTCTTCCATGGTTTTTCCTTTGGACCACATAATGAATTATCCATATATGAATGCAACTATGAAGCCTTTCTTTTCTAAGGCTAAGATAGAAATTAAGTTCTTTGTCAAACCTGATACATCCTTCATCATCATTGGGGTCCATGAATCAAGTTTGTAATTTTATTCTCCTACTCCTTTGATAGGGTATTGATAATCATCTCCAAGTGTAACTTTCTGGGGAAACTTTTTTTCTGAAAGGAAAGCGAGAATGTATCTTTGAACTATCATGTAATTGGAAGAACCACTGTCTATGAGCCAAGTTTCCTCACCAGGTGACACCAATCCTGAGAGGGAAGAGATTAAGACATAGTCTTCAATCTGTTCTTTTATCATCTTTGTGGGTGGATCTTCATCTTCAATTGTATGGGCATGGTACCTCTTTTCTCTTTCTGTATTCTTCGTGTCTAGCTGGACAATGCTTAGCAATATGTCCCATCTTGTCACAATGGTAACATTGGTAGGATGGGAAATCTAAAAATCTTTTTCTCTTCTTTGACCTTTCTAAAATTTCTGGAATCTTTTTGGATGAGATTCTTTATGTATGAATTTGTTTTGGGGGTGAGAGTCATTATGATTTTATTTCTAGAAGTAAGACCTCTTTCTTCCTCCTTTAGTATGAGTAGCTAGGGCTTGGTATTCATATATTGATAGCAATGCTTCTCGGTTATCTACTATTGCTTTTTCTTGAACACATTCTTCCCAAAGACTGTCAAATTGTAGTTTCTCCCTTCTGGCAAAAATAGTTTGGATGAATGCATCCCAAGGTCTTGTGAGACCATTAAGGGATATCATTATAAGTTTGTCTTCATATATAGTGTCTTCAATTTCTTCTAGTTGTTCTTTGAATTGTGATATTTTTGAGAAATATTCCTAAATTGTTTCTCCTTTCTGCATCCTTGTATTCTTGAGTTGAGTTCTTAGATTCATCTTTCGATTGATGTTCCTTCCTTCATAGAATCTGGTTAGGGAATCAAACATTTCTTTTGGAGTCTTCTTTGAAGCCACTTGAGGAATCAATTGATCTTTAATAGAATCTACAGTAATTCTTTTGGCCCTAACTGTGTCCTTTTGGTGTTTTTCTTTAGCTGCAACATCGACGGGTTCTAGTACATTTTATTTAATGAATATTGCTAGGTCATTCTCTTAAAGAATGAGTGCAATCCTATACTTCCAGGCACATAATTTTCCACACCTTATATCTTGTCAACAAGCTTAGTGCTTCCAGACATCTTTTACCTGGAGCTAGGAAAATGAACAAAAAATGAAAATGCTCAGAATTTAATTTTGAACTTACCAGGAGGTGCGCTTGGATGAGGTGAGTAGCCTGGTGTAGTTAGATTTTAGAAAATCCATTTTTTTCCCCTTCAAACTTGACCAACGGATTTCTGGAATGGTGCTTCTGGTTTTCTAGTACTTCTGGTTTTCTAGTACTTCTGGTTTCCTGATACTTCTGGTACTGTTGAAAACTAGGGTTTCACTTTCCGGGAGTTCTATCCACTGAAAAGGTGCGTTGAAGGTGCCAATGAGTTCCCTAGGCTAGGGTGCACTTTTCTAGATGATCTTTGGGATGAAACTCTTCTTTAATAGAAATCCTTGATTTTCTTGTACGACAACAATGATGTTTTTCTTTATCCAGTGAAAGATGCTCTCTTCATCTTAGCTCTGATACCATGTTAATTTTTAAGTTGTTATTAGGTTTATTTTCAATTTACTAGATAACCATAACATAGATAGGATCACTGAGAGAAACATAATCACAAGATACACAACATTTATCCTGGGAAACCCCCATGGGGAAGAAAACCCAGCAAAAACTTCCTTAATATAGATAACCAATACAATGCCAAGACAATAAACCAAACACTAGAGAATATCCTCTATTAAGAAATGTGCCTCTCTCTCTTCCTTCTTTCAGAAATTGGTAACTGCAACTTCCTTCAATACTTGCGCACTAGATGAGTGAGTTGAGTGAGTGAACAAATGAGATGGTGTCTTCCTTTATTTATACAAACTGGAAGATGTTGAAAAGGTGTATCTTCAATGGCAAGGCCGACTTGTCTTCTTGAGTGGTTAAAACCACTTTAAATTTCCTGGGGGCCTATTTATTAATTTTCATAATACAATTAGGTTTTGGCCAATCCACAAAAGGGGATTTGGTCAATTACAATGCCCGACATGATCAATCCACAAAATGGGATTGATCTAATGAATAATAAATCAATAATAAATAGAATACTCTTTGCAGTTACAATATTTCAACACACTGACTACTCTGCATTAGTTGGTAGCACACAGCTGCCACAATTCCATCAATAGCTCAAATCATTTGTCACAGTCTTTGCAATCAAGTAGTACACAACTACTCCCAATGTGAACTGGTAATCTCCATGGCAATCAACTAGTAGTGCACAAATACTACAATTCCACCCAATAGAATACGATTGTGTCGATCCATAATAACACACAAATACTATCCAGTGATACATAACCACTCCAAGTAACACACAACTACTATCCAGAGACACATTGTCTCTCTCCTGCAATCAACTGATAGCTACACAAGCTACCACCATGCAATCCAGCAGTCTCTATGATTATGAAACAATCATCTAGGATCACACAACTACTACAATATTCCATTATCCATAATTGTAGTCTTCCATCTCCATGACTATGCAACAATAAGCTAGTAGCACACAACTACTGCAATGCCATCAACCATAGTCAAGATCTGTATGACTATGAAATAGTCATCTAGTAACATGGTTACTACAATATGCCATCAACCATAATCATAGTCTCATCCAGTAGAACAAAGCTACTCCCATAGTCCTCATGACTATGTGTGTGATGTTTCTTCTCTCATCAGGTTCAAAAATGCATTACCCCCTTAATCAGATGACTGATCTAGGGAACCCTTGGCTAAAGGGGTTAGTTGGCATGAGAAGAAACAACAAATCTCCCTCTCAATGAGGATGGACATTTGGCATCACACCAAGCTTGTCCCTGAAGTACTCATACTTCACTCCTGACAAAGGCTTGGTGAGAATGTCCACTATCTTCTCATCTATGATATGTAATGGAGCTCTACAAATCCTCTCTGTACCATGTCTCGAATGTAATGATATTTGATATCTATGTTCTTAGACATGTCATGCAATATAGGGTTCTCTATAAGCTTCATGCAACTTTGATTGTCACAATGTATCAAAGTTGGCTCCAACTCTAGATCAAATATCCTTGCAAGCAACTTTCGAAGCCACACTGCTTCATGCCTTTCCACTCTAGCTGCAATGTACTTTTCCTATGATGTATTGAGTGCCACTGATGTCTGATTTCTTCTCAACCATGAGATCATACCTGATCCCAAACTGAAGAAACATTTGTAAGTACTCTTCTGATCTAATGCACTCCCTACCCAGTCAGAGTCTATATATCCCTGTAGCTTCACATCTTCACCCAAGGCATATCTCAATCCATATCCAGTCGTACCATGAAGGTACCTCAACATATGTTTTGTTTCCATCCAAAGTACCTGTATGGGTTCAACCATGTGTTGACTCAAGGTATTCACTGCAAAACATATATCTGGCATGGTGTTAACCAGGTACATCAAGGATCCAATCAATTGTTTGTACATCATGGGATCCACCAAATCTGAAGATGAATCACTCAAGAGCTTCAGATTTATCTTCATAGGTGTAGTTATGGACTTGCAGTCCATCATCCTGAATCTTTGTAGGATATCAATAGTATATTTTCCTTGGCCAAGGAAAATCTCATCTGATCTAATCCACACCTCCAATCCCAAGAAGAATGTATCAAACCTAGATATTTCATCTTAAACTCTGAGGAGAGCTCCCTCTGTCACCCAACTATGAGATTTTTGTCTCCTGTTAGGAATAGGTCATCCACGTATAATACCAAGATAAGAGGGAATCCATTCTCAACCTTATAGTAAAGGTTGGGATCCACATCGCTCTTGGTAAATCCCAAGCTCATCATATATCCATCTATCATGGCATTGTTACATTTAGAGATTCTATTAATTTCTTTTCAATTTACTAGACAATAATAGCATAAGAAGGATCACTGAGAGAAACAAAATCACAAGGTACACATCATTTTATCCTGGGAAACCCTCATGGGGGAGAAAACCCAACAAAAAATTCGTTAATATAGATTTCCAATACAATGCCAAGATAAAATACAATACCACTAAGAATAACCAAGACTGAGCATGTGCCTCTCTCTCCTTCTTCTAGCAACTGCAACTATATCCAAAACTTGCACACTAGATGAGTGACTGAGTGAGTGAGAGAATGAGGCATCTTGCTCTCATATTTATACTAGCTGATAGGCACTAGGGTTGTGTCTTTTCACCAAGCAGGGCTGACTTCTTCAACTAGTGGTTAAAACCACTTTAATTATCCCTAGGGGATGAATTCTCAATTAGCACCATATAAACATGGTTTTCCCATTCCACAATAGAGTATTTGGTCATACATAAGTCCCAACATGATCAATCCACAAAAGAGGATTGATCTATATAATAATAACTCATTTATATTTAGAATATTCTTCATAGTTACAATATTTCAACACTCCCCCTTAACAAGAAGGGTATTCTACAATACAACGTCATCATGAGAGAGAGAGAGGGCATCAACATCATCAACATCTAGAACATTGACTGGCACATCTACAAATCATTAGAAGTTTTTCTCATTGTCAA
The DNA here is from genome assembly GCA_009831015.1 of Picea engelmannii. Taxonomy (NCBI): domain Eukaryota; kingdom Viridiplantae; phylum Streptophyta; class Pinopsida; order Pinales; family Pinaceae; genus Picea; species Picea engelmannii. The sequence goes on along the minus strand of ML794836.1, from coordinate 930,772 downwards.
TAACATCATCGTTCACATCATGGAGCTGGAATAGTATCATCATCGTCATTCATAGCATGGACCTCGAATATCATCATCATCATCATTCACAACATGGAGCTGGAATAAGATCATCATCATTATTCAAAACATGGAGCTGGAATAGCATAATCGTCATCATCTACATCAAAGTTAGTTAGCATAAAAGCTATAACAACAACATCAACAACACTAGGTTGATACAACATCATCAATAGCACAAGGTTGGAGCAACATCATCAATAACAACACGAGGCTGAAGCAACATCATCAACATGTGGTTGATATAGCAACATCATCAACATGAGGTTGAGATAAAAACATCATCAACATGAGGTTGAGACAACATCATCAACACGAGTTTGAGACAACAACATCGTCAACACGAGGTTGAGATAACAACAACATCATCATATGGAAACAGAATGAGGCAGGTGCAACAAGAAAAAAAATTGGTACTCTGACAGACCGTCCTTATCAGACCTTCAGGATTTGCCCAGGAATCATAATATTCCCTAGGATGTAAAATCCTAACGAAGATACCACGTGGTACTCTGATAGACCGTCCTTACAGAGCCTTTGGGATCTACCCGGGAATCAAAAGATTCCCTAGGATATAAAATCCTAACGGAGCTATCACTACTGACCACAGTTGGCATGTACATGCACAGGTACTCTGACAGACCCTCCTTACCATACCTTCGGGATCTGCTCGGGGATGATCAATCCCCTAGGATATAAAATCCTAACGGAGCTACACGTTGTTGGTTAGGATACCATAGTATCATCATAATCACTCCCCCTTTCGAGGGAGGTCCTTCCAGACTATGCCAATCTTGTGTTGAAAGTATTCAAACTTTAGACAAGACAGAGGCTTGATCAACACATCTACAACCTGCTCATTTGTACCAACATATTAGAGCTTTACAGCTCCCATCTGCATCATATCACGAATGTAGTGATACCAGATTTCTATGTGATTCGACTTATCATGGAACACAGGGTTCTTCATCATCTTTATGCAACTATGGTTAACACATAGAATCATGGTGGCTTCCATCTCCAGATCGAATAGACCTGTCATCAACTTCTGAATCCATATGGATTCACAACTAGCGGAACGTGCAACAATGTATTCTGCTTCTTCCGTTTTGAGAGAAATACTGGATTGCTTCCTACTCTACCATGAAGTTATGGCTGACCCCATACTGAAACAAAATCCTGAAGTTATCTTTCTATCAAAAGTACTTCCAACCCAATCTGAATCAGTATAACCAATCAGTCTGAAGTCATGATCTCCAGAATAACAGAGATCATATTCCAATGTACCCTTAAGGTATCTCATCACATGTTTTGCAGCTATAAGGTAAACACATCTAGGATCTACTAGATACTGAATCAAGGGGTTCATAGAAAAACATATATTTAGCCTGGTATTCATCATATACATCAACGAACCAATAATATGTTTGTACATATTAGCATCAACCAATTCTAACGAAGTATCAACCATGAGCTTCAACTTTGTTTCCATGGGTGTGTTCATGGATTTACATATTCCAACATGTCAAACCTCTTCAGTATTTCAACTGCATACTTCCCTTGGTTAAGGAATATATTCTCTGGGATCTTCCAAACTTCAAGACCTAAGAAATAATGCATCAGGCCTAGGTCTTTCATCTCAAATTCTGCAGTGACCTTGTTCTTACAATTTATGATGAGATTCTCTTCTCATGTCAAGAATAAGTCATCCATGTATAGGAGCAATATAACTGGTCCATCGTCCACAATCTTGAAGTAAATATTGGGATCAACTTTACTCTTGGTAAAACCCAAGATCATCAGAAAACTATCAATCCTACCATACCAAGCTCTTGGAGCTTGCTTCAACTTCTAGACATGAGCCTTCTTGTCTTGTATTTTGAAATCAAATTTTCACATCTCATTTTTACCAACCTGGTACACTTGCTCAGCTTCAACTTAATACACACAATCTTGTGCTATCTCTATGTGCTTTCTGCAATGAACTATCTATCTTACTATCTGAGAATATGTCCTCTACTCTCTCTACAATTGTTCCTCTGGGACTAGGACTCTGCACCTGTAGCTTCTCTAAAGCTGAGAATCACTGTAGTTGTTGAACTCTAAGGGTATTTCCTCTACTCTATCACGACAACAACTTCATCTGAAACTAAGAGTGGCTCAATAATTGATACTGAAATATCTCTTCTTCTTTCATGGAGGTAACTCTATCTGCTATTGTAGTCATGTCTCCATGTCCCGACTAATGTAATGCATCAATTGGCACTCAATCTAAAATATAGGGATTTCTCCCCTTGCATCTCATACTTGTATCTGAATCATGGTTTTTCTGGTTATCTTCATGAATATTGGAACTATTTCTTTGATTACTGGAGTAAGTGTCTCGTCATAGTCTTCTCCCTATAGCTGGGAGAATCCTCTAGACACAAATCATGATTTGTACATATTTATATTGTTATCTGCAACATGCTTGATTTGTTATATCAATCTTGGAAGTCAACATTGAATTCCCTTCTAGTCTCACAGAAAAATCCATATCCCAGTCCTTCTGACTAGCTTCCTTCTATGTCACTGAAACAAGGGAATCTTCCCCAAAGATTTCATGTCTCCTAGAGGTCTCTGAAGCTATGATATATTCTTCTCAACTCTTGGCATCTTTCTGCGAGTCTTGGAAGATGTCTCTTTTTCCCATTTGATCCTCTCTAAGATTAGGCTCACTATGTTCTCGATTTATTTTAAGTCTACAAGGACTTCAGAGTCTCTACAAGATATACTTGGTGTTGAATACCAAGTATTAATATGAAAAGTTGAGTTGGACTTCAAACGTGTTCTGATTCCTATCAAGGTGGCTTCATTATCCATTGATCAAGTCTAATTAATGTTCGGTCATATTTGGAGCCTTCTTATCATTACAATCAATCTCCATATGATATACTTTGTATCTCAAAAATAACTTCTTCTTCATCTTCTTTAGTACATGAATGTATATGGTCATGTACATAATCTGCTTCATGCATTGTCTAATATGTTTCCTCATGTAGTTGTCACTATATCTTCCTTAGGGTTATCACCTATGACCTGAAACAAGGTAAAAGCAACAACAATGAATAATACTTGTTTGAATAAAACAATAACACGAATAATTGTCAGAGTAGCTCCTTTAGAGCTATTGCTTGTGACCTGGTTGAAACAAAGGTAAAAAGTAATAAATACAATATGCAATGAGAGAAACACTCTTCTAGTGTTGTGATCAAACATTCCTCCATGGTAACCTGGAACCAAAACAAGAAGTTTCTCCTAGAGGAGATGTTAGTTGTATATGGTAAATGATTACAATAAGCATTTAGCTAAATATGCTCACATGCTACCAAGTATAATACTTTTCAAAGAATTTTATCTCAACTATAGTGTTTACTAGCGATGAGGTAGTTATTAAACTTGTCATGTGCAACTTTGAATCTTATCATCTTAATCAATCAAACCTGGAACATGGAGTCTTGGCCTCATGGATGAGTGTGTTGTTTTTCTTCCAAGTTTCCTTCGCTCAATATGACAAGTAATTTCTTCAACCTATCCTATGTACTAAGACAATATGTTATCTTGACAGAAATATAAGTTAGAGAATAAAATCTAATCTCAATCTAATACCTTGACTTTAATGTTTGACTAAGTTTTAGTATGATGGTCATAACTTCAACATACAACCTAGATGTTCAGAATAATTTCATGACAAATGGATGTATGTCAATACAATCAAACCTGGGGTGCATTACTCCTATGAATGTGTTGGATCTAAGATCCTTTTGGATCTATGATTGTCAAAATATCCTTTCTCCTACAAGTAGCATTTTAGAATACTAATGCATTTTAAACATATGTAAGTACATACATTTGATATTAGTTTTCTAGGGTAAGGTGCACTAGGACAATAAAACAACAGTCCCAACACTTCACAAAGATTTTCACTGCAACTGGTACTACAACTTATGTTGGCATTGCAATTGGTGTTGTAACTCACATGCAAGAACTAGAAATACAAATGCAACTGATACTGCAACTGCAAGTGCAATTGGTATTGCAACTGCAACTGTAACTGGTACTGCAACCGCAACATCAACTTAGGGTTTTATGAGGAAACCCTAATTTTTCAACTTTAAAATTTTGGAATTTTGATCTAGGGACTAGGTGCGGTGCGCTGAGGCAAGTAGGCTGGAACAATCTATTTTCAAAAAATTCAAATTTTACCCCTTGAAACTGAGCCTGCGCAAATCTGGACTAGTATTGGTTTTAGTTTCCTGGTTTTCTGGTACCAGTCAAAACTAGGATTTCACTTTCCAGAGACTCTGGCCACTGAAAAGGTGTGCTCAAGATTCCAATGAGTTCGCTAGGCTAGGGCACACTTCCCTAGATGTTTTTTAGTCAAAAATTCTCTTCTCAAAAATCCCTAATTTTCTCGTATGACAAGAGTGACATTTTGGTTACCTAATGAAAGATGCTCTACTCATTTTAGCTCTGATAACATGTTAAATTTAGAGCTTCTATTAAGTTCTTTTCAATTTACTAGACAATAATATCATAAGTAGGATCACTGAGAGAAACACAATCACAAGGTACACATCATTTTACCCTGGTAAACCCTCATGGGGGAGAAAACCTAGAAAAAACTTCTTTAATATAGATTGCCAATACAATTCCAAGATAAAAGAAAAAACCACCAAGAATAACCAAGACTGAGTATGCACCCCTCTCTCTTTCTTCAGGTGTCTTGTTCCCCAATATCTTGTGAGGAATTCTATTCTGGATGTACACAATTGGACTGGATGCTTCTGCCCATAAGTGCATGGGTAGGCCTTGGTCATGGATCATCGCTTTCATTGCTTCTACAATGGATCCATTCTTTCTTTCTGCAACCCCATTCTGTTGGGGGTTGTAGGGAGTAGTTAGCTCCCTCTTAATCCCCATTTCTTTGCAAAATTCTTTAAACTCCTTTGATGTGTACTCACCTCCATTATCAAATCTCAAGACTTTAATATTCCTTTCAGAGAGATTTTTAACTAAATACTTGAACGCTTGAAACTTGTTAAAGACTTCATATTTCACTTTCGGGAAATAGATCCATGTCTTTCGAGAGTAGTCATCTATGAATAATACATAGTATACAAAGTTTCCCAATGATGGCACTGTCATCTGTCCACATACATTAGAGTGTATGATGTCCAAGATACCCATGGACCTGCTATCACTGCCAGTGAAGCTTCCCTTGACATTATTGCAAAGAGCACAAACTTTGCACACTCCATCATGATCTACTTGAATCTCTGGTAGACCTGTAACCATATTTCTCAATATTGGTAGTGCTCTATAGTTTATGTGGGAAAGTATTCAGTGTCATAGCTCACTGGAGCCAACACTGTTGTGTACAAGGGATTTTTCTTGGTGTCCCTTTAATTTGTACAATCCTCCCTATTGGACACCAATCATAGTATCTTTATCCATGCTTGAATTCTTAGTCCATAGAAGAACTTGGCCATCCACAAAAGCTACCCTAAATCCTTTATCTTCTAAAGAAGAAATGGAAAGAAGATTCTTCTTCAAGCCTTGTACAAACAAAATATCTTTAATTGAAAGAGGGTTACCTGAATCAAGTTGTAGGGAGGCTTCTCCAATGCCTTTGATTGCATGCTTGGAGTCATCCCCAAGCACCACCTGAAGAGAAGAGCCATTTTCTGTCAGGTTGGAGAGAGAGCTTCTGAATCCGGTCATGTGCTTGAAAGAACCACTATCAATGAGCCAAGTGTCACTCCCTTGATTGATGGTTCCCTTGAGTGTTGAAACAAATACAAATTATTGATCCTTTGATTTGTGTTCTTCATCATCGACTACATGTGCATGGTTCTTATTCTTCTTTCCCTTTTCATGTTTGTGGGGACATTGTGATGCATAATGTCCCATCTTCTTGCAGGTGTAGCATTGAACCTTTGACGCATCCTTCCTATGAAGTGGCTTCTTAGGCTTCCTTGGGATCCTTATTCTCTTTCCTTCCTCTTCTTCACTTGGGAATCAAGGGATTGATTTTCTTCATCATTTATTTTCTATGACTTGGATATCAACCTGGATTCCTCTTGGGTGCAATCTGCCCATAGCTTGTCGAATCTGGGTAATCTTCTTCTAGCACAAATTCCTTGAAAAAAATGGGTCCCAAGAGGAGGTAAATCCATTTAGTGTGGTATTCACAAGTTCAAAATCTTCTATTGGATCTCCAATGGCTTCTAACTAGTCCTTGATCTGTGAGATCCTAATAAAATAGTTGGCTATTGCTTTTTACTTGTTCATTGTCACGTTTCTGAGACGATGCCTTAAAGTGATATTTTGACTGGTATTATTACTCTCATAGAGTGTGGTTAGTGAATCAAACATCTCCTTAAGTGTATTCAGTTATGATACATTAGGGATTAGATGATCCTTTATTTAATTTGTCAAGATCGTCTTGGCCTTGACTTCATTCTTTCTGAACTTCGCTTTTTTCTTCTTCATCTCCAGGTTCTGGAAGAGTTTTCATTACATAATACAGTAGATCATTCTCTTCTAGAATGAGGAGAACTATGTTCTTCCAGGATATGAAGTTATCTTCTCCATCCAATCTATCTTCAACTCTCATGCTAGTTGTCATTTTTCAGTTGGTAGAAATCCTAGCATTGAAAAACCTTAATTTTTCAAACTTCACCAAACTGCACGTTGAGGGTTTTAGGGGGTGCGCTAGGTTAGGGTGCATTGCTTTGTGGAGGAATTATCCCTAATTACCTTGGGATAGTGCTCAATGAGCTTGAAAAGGTATTGCAGGTTCAAGGTGTTGTTGTAGTGATCTTCGTTCCAGTGGTCAAACTATTATGAAGGTAACCAACTTTGATACCATGTTAGATTTTCCTTATTTTATAGAGAATTAGTGTTACTAGTGTTATTTTAATTCATTACCATTAACATATGTATATCATGTACTGAGAAATATTAACATAAACAAGATATAGAAAGAACACAAGAGATTTATCCTAGGAAAACCCCAAATGGGGGAAAAACCCAACAACCTTTCTTAGATAGATTTCGTTCACAAAGAAATTTCGACAGATAAACCCTAGCTCAAGGCTAGCACAACCATAAATACAACCACAGTTGTAGCAGCAACACTATACCAAGATAGTGCACCTCCTCAAGGATTAGTGTACAAGAGAGAGATACCAAAAGATAGAACAAGAAGAAACTGAGTCAATGTAGTTGTTACGTCACCTTCTCCAAACTTGCGCCTTGCTTCTAGGTGGATGAGAGAGTGTGAGTGAGTGAACGAATGAGCTAAGAATTCCTCCATTTATAGTCTTTCTAGCCACTAGATTGGGCCGAATTCTTTTCTGGAAAGGTGCCACTTCATTATTCTAATTCTTCTAGGCCGACTTCTCTTCTGGGGTGTTTCTGTTGATTTTTTGGTAGTTACAGGAGGTATTAACCTCCATGGATAAAACTTTGACTAGAATAGAATATTCCAAAACCAATATAAAACTTAAACAGATGTGTGAAAACCCTAGAAGACAAGTTAGATCAGTAGAATAAGTAAAATTGAAGTATTATATGCAGAAAAGGATAGGTCGACCTTGCTTGAAGAGAAACATATTCACCTAGACAGATTAGTATAAATAGAAGGAGTTTTAGTTCATTTTAAAAACACACACACTCACTCAGTTGGTGTGCATATATTAGAAGTGCAGTAGCAACAGAAGTAGTGTGCAAGCCTGGAAGAGAAGCAGCAACAAAAGTAGTGTGCAAGCCTGGAAGAGGAGCAACAACAATTGTAGTGGTGCAACACACTCTTGTTCATCCTTTTGGTACTCTTACTTGTGCGCTACCTTGGAGAAGGTGCACTCTCTTGGTTTATCTGTTGGTTCTAGTGTGGCTTCCTGGAATCATTATATCTAGCAAAGATTAATTAAGGTGCTCAGGGGTGGCTTTGTTCCTATGGTTGGGTGACAATGGTGTAGCATTGTCTATGGTGAAACGAGCACACTATTATAATAGGTTATGGGCCCACACCACCTTCGAAACATTATAACCACTAAAAGGTATATCCACAGCTCTCTTTCAAGCTCGTTGTAGCACAATTGCAGTTGCAACTAGGGTTTCTGATCTTGCAGCAACAACAAACCCTAACCTGCTTTTTCAGGCACTATATGTGAATCATTTGGCATAATGATTGGATATCCTAGTGTTCCCTAACCTAATGCATCTCCTGGTGCCCTTGGACATCAAAAACGTCAAAGTTGAATTTTTGGGTCAAAGTCAAAAGATTGGTCAAGGTTAAAGTCAAAGACAATCACGACTTCCTCCATGAAATCAGAGTGACACAATAGAAGCATGGTTTCTTGATAGATCATGGAAGACAAGGATTGACATCATCCTTGCAAAGAACAAAGGGAAAAAAATTATGGAACCACAGACTGAAGTGCATGCGTTAAAGGATGAAAAGTTTGAATTTTGGAGCTTCCAAGCACATGAACGTGGAGTAGGAGAAATAATAAAAATCAACTACTGCAGATCTGAATCTATGGAAAGAGAAGGGATCTTTGTCCAAGAAGCAATCGTAGATCCAAAAATATCTCATATCTAATACATTCAGAGGAACAACACACTCTCTGGGTTGGAAATAATACTTGTCTCAGAAGAAAAGCAACTCAAGGGGAACAATAGCCAGACTCTAGGTTTTCATATGAGGTTTGATATTTTTATTATTGCTTCTTAAGTGAGTATTGAAATCCTTTAGATTTTATTAATGCTAGGAACAAATGAATTATTAGTAGCATGTATTATTAATATAAATGCTTATTGTACTTAATTGCAATATGAACTAACATCTCCTCTAGGAGATATTTCTTGTTCTTGTTCTCAGGCAGGACACCTTGGTAATGTTATAATGAATTACCATGAAATTGATATGTTCTTATATAAAATTCTATTATATTGGAAATACTTTTTCTCTTGTTGTTCCTATTTTGGGCAGGTTATCCTATGTATTCCAGGAAGGTTACCACAAAAAAGAAAGACTTAAAAGGACTCAGAGGGAGTCAAACTTCATAGGGAGTCAGTGATCGGGAAGAAGCAAGGTTTCATGAAACTTTGCAGGATGCATAGGGGCATACATCAGATGGAATCATGGTTCGATAATTCTCTCAGATAGAGGGAGTTGATGGAAGAATTCAAAAAGAAGGATCGAGTAGGCCTTTGTGTCGAGTTGTAGGCCTTCATGTCAAGTTGTAGGCTTTGTGCCGAGTTGTAGGCCTTTGTATCGAGTTGTATGCCTTCATGTCGAGTTGTAGGCCTTTGTGTCGAGTTGTAGGCTTTGTGGTGAGTTGTATGCCTTTGTGTTGAGTTGTAGGCCTTCGTGCCAATTTGTAGGCTTTGTTCTAATTTGTAGACCTTTTTGCTGATTTGTAGGCTTCATGCCTATTTGTAGGCCTTCATGTCGAGTTGTAGGCTTCATGGGGAGTTGTAGGCATTTGTGTCGAGTTGTATGCCTTCGTGTCGAGTAGTAGGCTTTGTGCCAAGTTGTAGGCCTTTGTGCCGATTTGTAGGCTTCATGTCGAGTTATAGGCCTTGTGACGAATTGTAGGATTTAAGTCGAGTTGTAAGCTACTCTATTGAGATGGTATAGTATGTCAAGTTGTTGCTGCACCAATGAGATAGTCTGGTACACTAGTGGTGTAGTCAAGAACCTATATGGTTGTGATGGTGTTGCTCGTAATATGATCTGGGTGATCATGAGATAGCCTATGTAGCTCTGGTGATGCTACCAGTATGCAAGACCATGTAGGTCTTTCCCATGCCATGTGAGATGGATGGATAAAGATGATAGTAATGATGATACTCATGACATGGGTGGAGCCATGGATGAGCATGTCATGCAGGTGTATCCCATGATGATGATGGTGACACACACTAGTAGGTGTATCTCTTATGTTCTCTAGTGGGTTGTGGCCCCTAGACGAGATTGACAGGTCCACATGGGTGTAGTCATGTGTGACGTAATGATGCTACCAGTAGCATGGTCTGCATAACCATGAGGAGAGGATCATGGCATAGTGAGCAAGGCTATGAAGACCAGAAGGGAACATCATGGTTAAATACCTCCCTAGATAAGAGGGATTGTTGATGTTTTGGTAGACACATGAGGTATTAACCTCCATGGATAAACCTTTGACTAGAATAGAATATTCTAGAAGCAAGAGAAAACCTAAACAGATGTGTGAAAACCCTAGAAGACAATTCAGCTTAGCATAATAAATAATATTGAAGTATTATATGCAGAAAAGGATAGGTCAACCCTTCTTGAAGAGACACATGTTCACCTGGCCATATTAGTATAAATAGAAGGTGCTTTATCTCATTTGGAAAACACACACACTCACTCAGTTGGTGCACATATCATATAAGTGCAGTAGTAGCAGAAGTAGTGTGCAAGTCTAGAAGAGGAGCAACATTAGTTGCATTGGTGTAGCGAACTCTTGTTCAACCTTTTGGTACTCTTACTTGTGCACTACCTTGGAGAAGGTGCGCTCTCTTGGTTTATCAGTTGGTTCTAGTGTGGTTTCCCGAAATCATTCTATCTAGAAAATATTAAGGTGCTCGGGGGTGGATTTGTGCCTATGGTTGGGTGACAATGATGTAGCATTGTCTATGGTAAAATGAGGACAATATTCTAATAGTTTCAACATCTTTCCAATGGATCTCTTGCTTCTGGAATCTTATCCACATCTACTAAAGGTCATCTAGGAGGGAAACATCTTCCTACAGCTACCAAACATCAACACTTATACAGTCTAAATATAACACTATGTACCTTTGGAGTGTATTGCTCCACATGTATGAGCCTACATGTGTTTTTGTGGGTTGCTTGTAAGGGCATATGCTCACATATGTATTGTCAACCTCCCTTACTTGTGATATATATAGAGGAATGAGAGATTCCTTTCATTCGTCATCATTGTATTGTTTTCTTTGTACTTGTCTTCTTGGAGGAAGCCACTAGGATTCATAAGGAAATCCTAGAAGAAATTAGGAAAGGGAAATAGAATGTCCTTGTTAGGAGCTTTCTCTTGTGAGATACTAGGGTTTAATATTGTGTAGAATACGTTGGAGATGATGATATTTCTATATTCATTCTTATCACTTTTGTGTTAGAGATGTGACTACAACGAGAAAAAATATCTTCCTCTTTCTCTTGGATATTCTTTTGTATGTTATCTCTCTTGTCTTGGAGTCACTAGGGTTTATTTAAGCGTCTTGAATACTAGGGTTAAGGTTTTATCCCTTTGAAGTTTTGTGACTATGGTTTTAAGAGGAATCCCTAAGTTGTATTCATTGAAGAGAAGAAGATGAGGATATATATTTCCTTGGATGACATACTTGTGTGATGATATATTGTTTGAGTTCCTTGGTGTGATCTAGGGTTTTCATTATTTTCCCTAGATAGGATTTTGGAGAGCCAAAGGATTGTACTAGCCATGTGATAAATATATGGTATGTATATGATATTTATGCATATATCTGAAGTTTTAAGCTATCCAAAATTGTCTCTATTGTAGATTTGACTTTTAGCCATCTATTTCTTCATGGTTTTGTAATTTCCAACACTTATATGTCTTGTTGATTTAACATAAGTTAAAGATAAAATTGTTAAGTGATTTAAAATTTATAATGAAAAAGATAGACAAATTGATTGTTATATTTATCATTGTTATAAGTGATTTTAGATCTATTATAGATATATTATATGGCTAATAAAAATTTCCTAGAGCACTGAAACCTATTGACACACTTTGATATATTTTTTCTTGAATTGCTTGATGGATTGAGATTGTTAAGAGTTAAAATATTATTAGATATTGTTGTTTCTTTTATCATATTTTGTAACAACCC
>ML794836.1:880541-912696 GCA_009831015.1 Picea engelmannii | reverse complement strand
CATAGAGTACATCCTTCATCTTTATTGAGTTTTCTGAATCTAGCTTGTAGTTTGATTCTCCCACTCCCTTGATGGGATATTGGTAATCATCTCCAAGTGTTACTTTTTGAGAAAACTTCTTTTCTGAAATACAAGAGAGAGTAATTCTCTTACCCGTCATGTGCTTTGATGCACCACTATCAATGAGCCATGTGTCCTCTCCAGGTGTTACCAATCTTGAGAGGGACGATATCAAGACATGGTACTTGATCATCTTTGTAGGTGGCTATTCATCTTCGACTATGTGGGCATGTTACCTCTTATGTTTCCTCTTGTATTCTTCTCATCTGACTCGACAAGAATTTGCCTTGAGTCCCATCTTATCAGAATGATAGCATTGTATAGATGAAAGATCTCTTTCCTTGCGTTTTCCTTTCTTCTGAAATCTCCTTGGATGAGATTCTTTGTTATTGGATTTGTTTGATGGTTGAGGCTCTCTATGAGTCTCCCTTTTGAAGTAGGGTTTCTTCCTTCCTCCTTTGGCGTGGGTGGCTAGGGCTTGATCATCATCCCTAGCTAGTAGCGCTTCACGATTTGCTACTCTTGTTTCTTCTTGGATGCATTCTTCCCATAGGTTGTCGAACTTCAGTTTCTCCTTTCTGGCACATATTGTCTGGATGAAAGCATCCCAAGGTCTTGCAAGACCATTTAGTGTCCTCATTATGAGTTCATCTTCGTATATGGAATCTCCAATAGCTTCTATCTATTCTTTGATTTCTGAGATTCTGGAGAAGTATTCCTAAATCATTTCTCCTTTCTGCATCCTTGTATTCTTCAGTTGAGTTCTAAGATTTATCTTCTGGTTTATGTTCTTTCCTTCATATAGTCTGGTCAAGGCATCGAACATTTTTTTTGGGGTCTTCTTGGATGACACATAAGGGATCAGATGGTCCTTGATTGAATCTGCAATGATTCTTTTAGCCCTTATTGTGTCCTTTTGATGCTTTGCCTTTTCTACAGCATCTTCAGGTTACGGTAATTCTTCCTTGACGAATATTGCTAGGTCATTCTCTTCAAGAATGAGTCCAATCTTATACTTCCAGGCACAAAATTTTCCCACTCCTTCTAACTTGTCAACAAGCTTAATTCTTGCAGACATCTTTACCTGGAGCTAGGAAAATGACCAAAAAATGAAAGTGCTCAAAATCAAAATTTGAACTTACCAGGAGATGCACTTGGCTGAGGCGAGCTGCCTGGTGTGCTTGGATCTAAGAAAATCCAAACTTTTCCCCTTCAAATCTGATCTGCGGATTTCTAGACTGGTGCTTCTGGTACTTCTGGTACTCTGGTACTTCTGGTACTTTTGTGAAACTAGGGTTTCACTTTCTGGGAGATCCAACCACTGAAAAGGTGCACTGAAGGTGCCAAAATGATCCTTGGGGGAGGGCGCAACTTTCTAGGTGGTTTTGAAGCTGAAAAGATTCACTTTTGAAAAACCCTAATTTGCAGGTACTGCAACAGTGACATTTTTCTCTTGCGAAATATGCTTCCTTCAGGTTGGCTCTGATACCATGTTAAAGTTTATGCCATTATTATAGTTCTTTTCATTTCAATAGATAATATCAACATAAGAACAAGATCACTGAGAAATACACATTCACAAGAGACACAACATTTATCCTAGGAAACCCTCTAGGGGAAGAAAACCCAGCAAAACTTCCTTAATATAGATAGCCAATACAATGCCAAGAGATCTCTATGCTAAAACAGAAAGTCCTCTCCAAGATATGTGCCACTCTCTCTCTCCTTTGCCGGTAACAGATCAGAACTTGTCTCTCAAACTGAGCAAGTGAGTTGTGATCAAATGAGGCGCTAGCCTCCTTTATTTATACAAGTTCTGGCACGTGTGAAGTGTCTCTTCATTGGCAGGGCCGACTTCTCAATCTGGGTGGGTGAACCCACCTTTATTATATTTCTGGGTCTCTTAATTAATTGTTGGGGCCGACTTCTTATTCTGCCTATTACAATTGTCTTTTGACAAATCCGCAAAAGGGGATTTGGTCCTATTACAATATCTGACATGATCAATCCACAATGGGGATTGATCCTATGAACAAAATATCAATAATAATAAGAATACCTTTGCAGTTACATTATTTCAACACACCCCTGCTCCCTAGTCAACTCCCAAGGCCCTGTCAAACTTTGAGTTGCATCACCATGAAACCCCAACTTTCACAAGAGAAGATTTTCTTCTCTCGTTTCTCTAGATTGGGAGGTCATTTGAACAAGATCCTCCCTCCCATTGTCTGAATTGCATACATTCCCAACAACCCTACATTGAGAACCATCTCCTCACCCCTACATTATTTCCCAAGGTACACGTCATTCTTCCTTCATGAAAATTCGCCTTCCTCTTCATTGATGGTTGTGTACTCCCACCAGCTATCACACCTCTAATCTTAATTACTGTCATCAATTCCCCTCATGGGACAAGCATCTATGAACCTCCTTAGTTCTGGGTTTCCATCGTTCCCACTCGTCATTGTATCTTCCCTTTAACCGCTAGAGGTATCTTTAGTTGTTATCTTCACGTCAATCCTCTGTGGAACCATGTGGATGTGCCTAATGTTAGTGGGTATCACCCCATCGAGGAGTATGTGTTATTAATGTTATCATTCCTTTGATAAAATTTGTTTAAATATTAAAAAATAATTTAATATCGACAAAAAAATGACCATGTGAATTTTAAAGTTTTTACATTATTTTGACTAGGGAAAAAAGAAAAGGACATGAAAATATATTACTTTATTATTAATGTTATTGATAAAAAAATTCTATGTTTTTGAAAATAATTTAGAGACTTTTTTTTTTAACTTATCATGTTGTTTTAAATAGCTTAACATGGGAAATATAAAAGACATAAAAACAGAAAAGAAAAGTCATGTGTGTCAAATAGTCATATAAATATCTAAAAAAATATCAAATAGTTTCTTTTTACTTTTATGAATTCACTGCATTGTTTTGAATCGCTTATATTGAAGAAAAAAGACATGAAAATAGGAAATAAAAGTATGACCAATTTCACAATGATTTTATTAAAAAAACACTTTATTCATACATAGATGTATCAATGTATCCATATTATTTAATATATAAATTTTAATATTCTCAATCTTGATTTCGTATGAATTATAAATTTCAATGTTAAAAATCTTGATTTCGTATGAATTATAAATTTCAATATTTTCAACATTGATTTATTTTTTTCTAGATTTCAGTTATCTACTTAATGAATAAATAAGGGTTAAGTTAAATTATAAATTTCAATAATCTCAATCTTGATTTCATTTAAATTATAAATTTTAATATTTACAACTTTGATTTTGTTTTTTAAGTTTCATTTCTCTAGCTAATAAATAAATAAGGATCAAGCTAAATTTTAAATTTCATACTTTCAAATTTGATTTCATTCTCATGACTCCATTCCTCTTATTAATAATCGATATTCAATACTTTTAAATTTGATTTCATTTTCATAATTTCATTCCTCTTATTAATAATAGATATTGGATAGGAAAACAACAAATTGATTGGAAACTCGAGAAAAGCTTCAAATTTTATTATTATTTTTTAACATAGTTAATATTATTTTAATCTACACCTGAATAGGGTGGCAAGGACGAGATCCATGACACTTAGGGGTCCTTAATCCCCTCCCCCACCATGGGTGATTTTAAGAACCCCCTAAATTTATATGTATAGTAAATGGGTGAATCCCCATGATACATAGGAAAAATTGAAGGTTATTTTATTAATAATATAATATGTATATATAATTTTTGGCGAATCTTTTAGTCAATTATATAATCTTGTAAAATCTTTGCAAATCTTTCACTGCATTATAAAATCTTGTAAAATCCTAGTGAATCTTTCACTGAATTATAAAATCTTGTAAAATCATGGCGAATCTTTTACTAAAATATAAAATATTATGATGTCTTGGTGAATTTTTTGATAAAGTTTAAAACCATATATAATAATAGGAAAACATATTCATTAAATTGTAATATACTAATTTTACATATTTGAAAAAGAAGTATAATGTGTCCCTCCTCCAAACAATGTTGCAAGCATCAGGGGTTGTGTTTGTCAGGGTTCTTATTGTGTTTGTCAAGGTTCACCTATTCACTTCTAAAACAATTATGATTTTCCAAGGGGTGGTGGATTTAGTGGCCACCGGAATTCCAATTTCCTCAAGGCGTGTGCTTAGAATTGTCATTGATGGGCTTCCTGAATTCCATTAAAAGGCTTTATATGAGACAAAAAATGATAGATGTCTATCAAAAGGATTCATATACCCCACCAAATACAGCTAGAGGTTTGTATACCCCACACCAATGACACTAGAGCTTTGTATACCACACCAATGACATGTAGGGCTTCCCTTGGTGTAAAATATTTCCAATTCCATGTTCCCCTTCTATAGGATATTTAAATAAAAATAAGTTAATTAAGAGGAATGATTCATGATTTGCCTACCTACTCACCCAACCAGCTAAGATCGAATGAGAAATGCATTTTAGAGCATATGAATATATATGTCATCTAAATAACATGCAAACAAGAAGAACACACACACATATATACAAAACAAATCATAGCCTATCAAATTGCTAAACAACAAGTAGGAATGTCAAAATGATAAACATATGTACATGATGTAAAAAACATGCATATGAGAAACAAGAAACATTGGTCTTTAAAACAATGTTATAAACAACAAGATCTAGGCACAAAAATATTAATATCATGGTCATTATTCATATAAAGGTATTCATATGTGCAAAAAACTTTAGGATATAAGAAATGTGAAACAATTAAGTCATTCCATGATGACGATGTTGATAGTCTTAGTTAGACTTCCATAATTAAGAATGAACAACAATATATGTATATTTAGTAAGGGTTATTATGACATCGTGTATATATATATACTTGGCATTTATATTTATCATCTTTGTTATGAAACCAAATTCTCTAAGAAAACATACACTCGAAAAGGAAAACCAACAAATGCTTACATGAATCCTAGAAGATAACTTAGGGTGTAGATTAAGAAAATACAACATAAATGTATCCAAAAACACCCTAGAACTTAATCCCTCAAGCAATTAAGACTCCAATATAGAACCATTATGGTGATCCAATAACTATCTATTATGCAAATTTTACATCTATCATCATCAAATAAATTGTTTTTGGCAGTACTCAACATTTTCCAAAACCCAATTAATTATATGGTGTCTAGACTTTTTCGATATTATTTACCTAGTACACAAACAAACATTCATACTGGGCATGCCTACAAACATTGTTCAACATGGGGTGGAGCCTGTATGGCCATGGGTTTTGGATAAAAATGGGATGCAAGTTTGATGAAAAATATGAGTTGTATCATTAAGCTAAAGCTTATTGAATTAAGTGGTAGTGACAACTAAATTGTAATCACAATGATGTTGTCGAAATATGCATTTGTACTGAATGAAGTCTTCTTTCAAACAATAAATTGTTGTTGATACCTAAGTATTTAGTCTAATGGAATTAACCATTAAAATTACCTTGTAGATCCTCTTGTTGAAACAATCCTACATGGCTATCGCATTTCAGAAGAATTTAGTTTATTGATAGTCCCATTTCTTATTGTTGAAATAATCCTGCATGGATAACAAATGAGAGTCGCATGCAATACATAATAACAAATGAGACTATGAACCTTTGGAGGTCAGATAGCCTCAATTGTTTTAATATTATGGTTGAGATTTTCCAGATCTGTTGAGTAACACTTTATGGTCCTATTTCATACTGGTTAATATGTTCTTCCCTATGGTTGAGATTTGTTGTCAAAAAACAACAATTAGGATCTTCAACTAATATTCAATTCAGACCCTAAATCTTCTGCAATGAGTTTTTCTCTTTATGTTGGATTGGAATTAAGATCTTAAAACATCTTCTACAAGTCTGAAGGCATGAAAAATCACAAGATTTCAAACTCTCCATCCATTCAACTAAATTTAAAAGTATTTGGAACCTTTAAAAAGAATCAATCATTTAGGGGCTTAAGCACACTACTTTTATTTCATACTAAATGCTTAGGTCAAGGTTGGAATTCTTGAAATTATTTGGGGGTTGCATATAATATATTCCAGGTGTAGCTCACGAACCACACCTTTGGGCCATTCATTTGTGGTCACTGACAACATAATATATTCTTGTTGATGTCACCAATAGTTTTCTCTACAAATTCAGATAGAATGGTATTTCTCCACCTCCATAATAATCTATATACCTTGGCTTCTGCAATTTTATCACAAAAATCATCATCAAATTCCATTTGTTATTAAAATGAAAAGGGGCAGTTAAACCAATCTATAATGTATATTTTTCCTGTAACCTCCATTGAAACATACTTAGGTCAAATTCATCACCCAACAGACTTATTGTAGACCTAATGGCAAGGGTAATTGCTTGTTGCCAGATCTGAGCCCATATCTGGAATGAGACAATTTGTATCTATACTATTGCAAGTGAATTTGAATATATTTATGTGTGAATCAATATTCCCAGTGTGTTGATTGGTATACATTCCTCTAATATCTAAACTTAAAGTGATTCCCTTTAATCTCTGCTCGATATCAACCATTACAAAACCCTTCAAAATATGGTTGTCACATGTTCCATGGAATACATTCCTCTTCAGGATATACCAGACAACCAATAATTCATCTTGATATTATAAAAGTTTGTTGATTAACACTCGACACATTAGCTTCTTTGAACATCAAAGGGATTATATATCATGAGACTGTAACCTAGGCACTAATGTTCATTCTACCTCATCAATCATGGCCTTCTTCACATCAATAGTAGCAACATACAAAAAACCATAAACTCAATGTGTATCCCTGCATAGAACTCTATTGTAGGATAACTATAAGGTTGATCTCAACATTCTTTAAGGTGATCACACTCTCCACTAATCTGGTCAATTTCTTCCATAAATCCACAAGGTCCTAACAATTTCTACATTTCAGGCCTCTTTGTAAACTATAGCACCCTTCAAAAGTGATTCTCGATGCATTAAAAATTTGCACTAAGAACTTCTAATGCATTGACATTACTTGTATTTGAGACAATTTTATACTGAGAAGAATCCATTTGAAACCATCCACAATCGCATCCCCTTATTTAACAAAGGCATCGACAAGAGATGATAAAGATGCATCATCTAGCATTTTCCCTCCATTAAACATCCCATCCAATGCTCTGTACATTTTTGTCTCAAATAAACTAGACTCAAGAATCCTCTGCATCCTGGTATTGATATCAATGCCACTATACATGCAATTTTTCACAAGACTAGCATAGTCATTTCCACCACATTAAATACTCTTCATATTGTTTTAATGGGTGATGTTTATGCATGGAATCCATTGTTGCACAAGGAAATCTTTATGTCAATAAATGCATGTATCACATAATGGTCTCTACTTGTGTATATCAGAGTTATAATGTCTTATTGTTTTCCTGTTTCACAACCACAACCTCATGTTGGTCAAAATTTGAGCATCACAATTATCTCATCAAGCACAAGAATTATTTTGGAGAAAGACCTGGTATAACTGTAGTGACCAATTGCAGAATCATTTTTCTTATAAATACCTTAAAGTGGTGTACCAGTTTGTTGACAACAAAGAAAAAAGTGAAAGTATGTTATTTTTGCTTGTTTCAACTCCCTAAATTGAAAATAATAGTATGAAACTCTGGATCCCAGTAGCTAATCAACCTTCTTCATAACTCCTACCTGAGCCTACATAAATTGATTATTGTTAGCCTCTATAGCCCTAACCTTTACACAATGGTTCTTTCTTCACTTGTTATCCAAGACTACTTCCAGTTGGTCACTTAGTGTATATATTATATTTGAACATAAGTGGGGTCTCCTCTACCTTCTATGGCCATACACAGGCACACAAAAAGGTCTATTTGTTAAACATCAATTAATTTAATGCAAGTCATCGTCAATATTTTATTTTCTATTTTATTTTCTTAATTCTATGATTTTATACTCCATGCCATGAGTTATAATAGTGTTACCACCACTTCAAATTGTAGTACCATCTTCGTAACTTGTAGTTCAATCCCTATCCAATATTTTTTCTTTTAGAATGTCCCACATGGTATTTGTTGGTGCATTTATATGTTCAATATATTTCAATCATTTAATATGTCAATCCAGTTTCGTAATCAATAGAGTTCATGCACTATATGTGTTGATAACAGATAAGTTCCTATGTCTAATGAGAATAGAATACATAAGAAACACTCCAAACCAATGCTTTGTTTCACAATCTTCAAACAATATTCTTCACACAGTTTAAAAACCATAAATCAAAACTCATAAACAAAATCTCAACATGCATGTGATCTAAATCTCTTGCTCATGTGATGAATATGTTCATTTACAGGCTCATGAAAGGGAAATATAAACTTTGACTCTGTTCATGTAGCAACTAATCTAGCAGAAATCTATAATTAAAACTATGCACATTCTTAAAAGAAATATCAATCAATTCTAGAAGAAATACTAGGTGTAGTAAGATACTCCATTATTGGTGCATGTAGGGTGAGAGATGGAGATCTTCATTGTGCCTGTATTTGCAAGATGTAACCTAATCAATTCTGGAAGAAACTTTAGGTGTAGTGAGATACTCCATTATAGGTTCATGTAGGGTGAGAAATTGAGATCTTAGTTGTCCCTAGATTTGAAAAATAGAAACAAACATTAAAGCATTCAATCTAACAAATGATTGTCTACATACACACACAAGGATACAAGTATTTACTCAAAAATCTATGTTGCACTCAGAAATATATATTCACTCGGAATTACCACACATTTATATTGCATGCTATCAAGTGTCTTACTGAAACATAACAGGACTAAAGTTAGATGCTATGATCAAAACACATATTTAATCTACCCACACAAACCAAAATTATATTCACAAATAAATACAAGAAATCTTACCTTGGTTAGGTCGGTGGGCCCTTTCTGTACCAACAAGGTATATTTAATAGAAACTTACAGAAGGAAATATTTGATCACACACATAGATTCTGTTAGTCTCTAATATTGTCTTGGTTTAGTGAGAAACCCTTGTCCTAAACCCTCCATTACCCATTCTTCATTTTCCATTTTCAGTTATTTTCCATTTTTTGATTTTGGTATTTTGTGATTTGCATTATAGTCTTTGATGATTTATTTAAGTTTGATTTTGAAAAGACATTCTTTAAGATTGAGGTGTCTCCTTATATGTCGTTTGGATTTCAAATTTTCAAGTTTTGTTAAGTTGTTAAACGCGCTACAGGAATAAACCTATTCCCGTAGCGCCAAATAATCATGCCATGATATGTGCCTGCAATCCCGATTTCGTTATGATGACACGAATCGTGGATTGAGAGTCCGTATGCATCCATGAAATCTTGGAAATCATTTCCAAATCAGATGGTTTTAGAATTTAATTGTTGTGTACGCGCACAGGACTCAATTCAAATTACCTGTTGCTTGATGCTCATTATATGTTACCTGTTTGAGTTGGCTTATTTCAGGCTTGCAATGAGGAATTCAGGTATCCATTAAAAGAAATGTTATACATTAACAATTACAGGTGCCAAATTTGGAACCCGAAGATGACAGTTGCAGAATTGTGTTTGATGGTGCCAAAGAGGAGCGGACAGGTTGCCAGAATAGGACCAGAAGGTGCCGAACTTCTTGAAGCCTATCCTCATATGGCTCAAAGGTTCAAAGATGTCGGGTGGTTTGAGTTTCTCACCAATTTTCATGGTTACGATGAGCAGGTTTCCATGGAGTTCGCTTTGAATTTCGATGGTCACGAGGTCGAAATCGGTAAGATGTTAATGTTGGTAAAAGAGAAGACTATCACAAAGGCTTGCAGGCTCGTGGTTGGAGGGGAAATATGGTGGAAGAAATAGTACGTGGTTACTAAATTTGTAAATCAATTCCTCCTTCCAGATAAGAAGAATCCGGATTGGAGAAGGGGAATACCTCGTAGTTGGGTTCGACTCGAATGGCACACTACTCTAGTTATAATTCACAGGTACATCACCTGTGAAGGAAGGTTTTCATTGGTCTATATCTACCATATCAGAATATTAATGCACTTAAATGGTGATTACCCTTTAAATCTCCCTTATTTTCTGCTTAAAAGATTGACAAAAATGTCCAAGAAAGTGAAGTCACTTTCTACCAGTGTTAAAAACAGCTTGTTCCATCAAGTTCTGATTAAAACCCTAGTCATGTCTGCTTTGAATGAATTATAGAAGCCCTGGAGCTGGCTCACGCAATCCTTAAACCCTATCACTCACTCAAATAAACAGAAAAAAGGCATAGGGAATAAGAACATCACATAGAGCCGAGATATTGCTGATGAAAACCCTGTGAAAGATGAGTCTTATGATATCAAGGTGACTAGGAGGAGAAGAAGTAAAAGACCTAGATGGGAGCCCGGAATTGAAATGTTTCCTGAGGAAGATGTTAAAGTGGAAACAGATTCAGATAATGATCTTGTTGCTCAAACTACAGTCAAGTCTGAAATGCCATCAACCAGCAAGAGGAGCGCTGCAATCAAAGGAAAAAAGGTTAAAGGTGTGTGTGTATCACAGAAACCTTGAAGAAATTCAACCAAGGTTACCAACAAGTATAGACTAAAGTCAAAGGAAATGTTCAATCTGTCAATCAAAGAAGAAAACACCATAATCATGGAAGATGATTCAGAGGATGTTGAAGCAAGTACCAGGAAAAGGGCGAAAAGGACCCCGTTGCCCAAGAAATTTGTCAGCAAAAGAAAAGGAATACTTACACCACCTACAGGCCCTGTAACGAGAGCTTCAACTAGATTAGAAAAATCCAAAGAGATGGCTAAAGGCATCAGTGAATTCCATGAAGAAAAACATGATTCCTTGGAAGACTCAGATCCCTTACCAGATGTACCTGGAGCTTTAGATTCATCAAGTTCCGAGGAAGAACATAGCTCAGAATTAGTCTCAAAGTACCAGGTTAAAGCCAAGGAACCTAGTGTCACCTTAGACCTGAATGAAACTGCACCTTATGAAGAATGCTCAGGATTCAGAGTTAAGATTAGAACTGATAAGGAAAAGATCAAAGAATTTCATAAAACAATAAAACAATTAAAGAAATAGAAGGCACAGATAGAACAGTGGAATGCTCTCCAGCAAGAGAGGATTCAAGGTCTTAAAAAGAAGAAGAAAGAGAAAATGGCATTGCTTAAAGAACTCAGGGAAATTAATTTCAGACTTTACTAGCACAATGTTGTGCTAACCACAAAGCTCAAGCAGAAAAACGCCAAAGCCACTGCTGTGATCATATCTTAAAGGTAACATGGAGATTTGTTACAATCATGTTTAATATTTTCCAGGAAATATGGCAAAAGCCTACTCGTTTTGGTCAATGAAATGCTAAGACTTCGATCTGTTTTACATAATCAAACAAAATTCCTATTTTGTAGAGTCAAATGTAATGCTGGCAATATTTGCTATATCAAGTTGTTGAGCTGTGATCTATTTTGGGGTAGTAGAAGCTCTTTTTGGGTGAAAAACCTTAGGAGTTGGATACTTTTTTATTCTAGTCATTAAAGGTTGTACTAGATGATAGGATCTGGAAGTTTTTATAGATAGTTTAAATAGACTGAAGAGAGACCATGTTCTGGTCGAAAATTTGGAGATCCAAAGAACCTTTTTGTGGAACTTATTGTTAAAAAAGCATTTATTTTCTGTTGACACTTAATAGCAAAGGCATATGGATGGTTAGACGTTCTTTTTTCTACTTTGTTATTTCTTTATTCATGCTTGAATTTATTATTCAGATTGCAATGCATTTTGATTCTTGACTATTAATTTATACAGTGAAAATTTTGTTGTAGAGATAATTTTCAAGTTACAATATCAAGTTGATAGTCTTGTTTCTTTATAATATAATGAGAAGAGAACTCTTGTGAAGTTGACAAATTGAATACTTCATCTTCCTTTTTCTTAAATTGGTTTAGTCCATCTATGTGTCTACCTATTATTTAGCTAGTGGGATATGCTATGTTTTGATATTGATTTTCATGTTATGTTGTAACCTTGACTCGGTTTTAAACCACCCTACAAAAACCAAATCATAAAACCTTAAAAATACATAGCAATAAACGAATGATGCCCTAGCTTTCCCTCTCACAGTCAAGTGTAACTTTAGGGACTAACATTTTTGGCGCCGTTGCCGGGGATGAAGAAACAAATATATCTTCCCTGGGGAAACAACAAGTTGAGATTCAGATCTTGATGGTGAACAAGATTTTGAACATTATCTAAAGACTGTGATTATTCACCTGGCGACTCCTCTATGGTAATTCTGGCTCCTAAAAGAGAAGGTAAAGGACCTAAAATTCCTCTAAATCCTCCATCATATAATAAGAGACCAGTAACCAGGAAAAATCCATATCCCGAGCCTGTAGCAGCAGTTCCAGATCCTGAAAAGATACTAAGAAAACCTAAAGTTCTTTCTGGTCAGTCTTCACTTTCAAAAGGGAAATTTTCTTCAGAAAATCCTCAAGCAGAATCTTCTGAAATCATCAAAACCCAATCAAATGAAGATTTGAAACCTAAAAGTGAAATTAAGCCTATTGTTGTGTCTGATATAGTTTCATTCCCTTCAAAAGTTTTAGAATTAAATCTAGAACAAAAGAAGTTGCTTATTGAACTCATCAAATAGGAATATCT
Organism: Picea engelmannii; assembly: GCA_009831015.1. Classification (NCBI taxonomy): domain Eukaryota; kingdom Viridiplantae; phylum Streptophyta; class Pinopsida; order Pinales; family Pinaceae; genus Picea; species Picea engelmannii. The sequence continues at coordinate 899,856 of ML794836.1, read as the reverse complement.
AGACCTCTTGCCTGTAACTGAAATTTTGAGAGGTCCCAGCATAGGTGTTAAGAGTGAACCAGAGACACCTTCATCATCTTTTGAATCTTTCTCATCTGAGGATTTTGGATCACATTATTTTTCTTTTGATAATCCTTTGTTTCTCAACCCATTAGATAATCATAGTCCAGAGGAGAAATCTCCATCTGTTGAAGATCAAAAGTTAGTGACAATACATATAAGTTGTAATACACAAGGGACCCTTTCACCTGCAACATCACCAATCTTGCTCACTCCCATAGCTCTAAATACAACTAATATGGCCGCAGATAGAATGGACCAAATAGTTGCAGCTAGGTATGCTCCCCTGGTATTCCCACAAGTCATGTATGCTTTTCCACCAAATGATTATATGAAATATTTTCCCAGATTTAATGGAGATGGATCAGTTACTGCCGAAGAGCATTTGAGTTTGTTTTATAGTTTTGCAGACAATTTCAATGTAGAGCATGTTGATGTGTGGATGAGATTATTTGTATAGAGTTTAAATGGGGAAGCAAGAAAGTGGTTCAGGAGTTTGCCTGCTAATTCAATAGCTAATATTGTAGCTTTAGATGAGGCCTTTCTCAATCGTTGGGTAGATAAAAAAGACTTTCAATACTATATTACTGAATTCGGTGCTTTAAGGAGGAAACCAGGTGAATCAATACCTGATTTTACCAAAAGGTTCAACCAGATGTATGGTAAAATTCCAGAGGAGATAAAAACTTCAGAGACATCAAATAAAATCACTTTTGCCAATGCATTCAATGCTGAATTTTCCTTGTTGCTCAAGGAAAGAAGAACCACTACCCTCAGCCTGATGCAATATGTGGCTATTGAGGTAGAATCAAACATATTAGCAGCAAACAAATTGAAGTCTAGAAGTGATAGAGATAGGAAAAAGCAAAAGGAAGAGTTGCCTTCATCTTCTAATTCAGCATCCGATACTAAAATGGATGAAATGGCTAAAATGTTGAAAAATCTGACATCTGAAATGGCAAGGTTGAAGATGGAACAAAGACAACCCGATAGACCTGCACAGGAGGGCGGTTACAGGAATCCAAATCAGTTCAGGAGACCAAACAATGAACCTCAAATTTTACCAAGAGAAAGAAAAAACCAAGATGGCCAAAAGGTGTTACCTCCTTTTCAGAATAATGCAGTAGATGAGGAGGTAGATGAGGATGATATAGAAGAAGACCCTGCAGTTCATTTGAATGATTCTGAATCATATCCCTTACATGTGACACATCAAGAATATGAAGATGCTTTGATTGCCAATTAGTTTGAGGAAGGGGATAGAGATGAGATTGTCCAGTAGGAACCTAAAGGGAAAAAATACAATCTCATATCTGGTTCCCAGACACCTAAAGTAGACACACCTATTTCTACGAAGAAGGCCAGTACTCCAATTGAGACAGGGGCAATCAAAGGTGTTCACAGTCAAGTGCAACTTTAGGGACTAACAGATTCCATGAACTGCAATTTATATCATTACTTCATAAACAAGGGTACAATCAACATTCTTAAAGAATCAATTCTACAACATAATAGTGCTTAACTATGTCTATTTACATCTATCATCTACAAGGATCTATGTTTTAAAGAGAAACAGTTATTACAATCAAAGTCTGGAGATAACATCAAATGAATGCCCAAATATTACAATTGGTTGATGTATCGTTTTTCAAGGGAACAAATTCATCCTCATGACACAAAGTGCATGAGGATGAAGTGTATTGTGGTCTTAAACAAACAAAGGATGTTCGAGCCAACAAACTCCTTGGATCCATAGAGAGAAAAATCGCTCAAACACCCAAGCCTACAGTTGCGGAACTAGTACCGGACATGCACAACTGGAACAAGAATATTGGTACTAGACGCACACGGTCAAATATGTATCGGTACTAGACTAGCACAGGAATAGGTATCAGATGAGAATAAAAATAGGTACCAGACAAACACAACATTGATACCAGACAAGCATGGAAATAGGTACCGTACGAACGCAAAAATAAGTACCAGATGAAATTAATATTGGATGAATGTCGAAACCGGTACCGGATGAGTAGGAGTTGTGTCATAAGTTCTGCTTGAATCAATCAAAGTAATTACAGAGCATTTAACATCAATTATTCCCTTCCAACTATTAAGAAATCTCATAAATCATGATTTAAACATAGATTACCTCGTATATACACGAGAATGGCTAAAAGACATGTCTTTGAAGAAAATAGGAAAATAGTTCATATATATGAGGTAAATTTGTTCAAGATATAGGAAGGGATAAGGTAATTGGAGGTATAAAAAATGAGACCCAACATTTCCCCCATGCCCAAGTCATTTCATATCCTCATGCAAAAACAATTTAGTTGGTTCCTCAAAATTTCAAAACTGGTGTTGTCTTCCACTCTGTCTGAACATTAATTGCCTGGTTTTAGGATATCAAAACTCGAAGCCTCATCCTTAATTTCCCTCTTAATAACTCTGATGTATTGTATCAGGCGCAGAACCTTATTTATCTTGGCAGAGACCTCGTCATACTCATCCACTTTTCTTCGATTATGCTCTTTCAACTATGCATTTTCTTTCTTGATGTGCCTATCCAAAACTTTATGCTCCTCCACTTCTTACTTCAATTCTTCATTATGTTTTGTAATCCTTTCAACTATCAACACCAAATGATGTTTGTTCAAATAATTGCTAGGCTCAAGTGTTTCTTGCTCATGTATCTCCTCCCTGGCTTCAACTTCCTTCCTTAAATCCTTCAGTGTCTCTGTTACTAATTCCTCAGTTTCACTAATATTTGCTACATACATATTTTCTTGCTCTGGTGAAGTCGGAATCTCAACTGGATCCTCTGGAAAATAAGAAACATGATGAATTATCACATGTTTATCCATGCTCCTAGTGGTTTTGTGTGTTGGACCTGATCCTTCCTTGGTTTTGCTAACAGGAATAGAAATTTCCTCCTCAAGCAATCTCTTTTTCTTATTTTTAGGCTCAGATATGGGCATTGGACTTTGTTTTTCCTATGCCTTCCTCATTTTTCTTCTAGAGGAATCAGATGTAGGCATTGGAACTTTTTCTTCTTGTGTACTCCTTTTCTTTCTGTAGAGGAATGTGCCATAGAACTCCATTCATTGAATCCAAATTTCTTCTTACCTTTAACTCTTAATTTAGGGGTCTTTTCCAATTCTTCAACCTCCTCTTGAGGTAATTCAACAGTTATTTCTAGAACACTATCTACAATTTTCCCTGCATCACAACTAGACCTCTGTCTCTTCCTCCTTTTCTCACTAACTTTTGTTTTACTTTTAGTGGACAGGTCTGGGCAAGGTTCCTTGGTTTTGGATGATCGTTTCACCCTATATGCAGATGGTTCTTCTAACACTATTGTTTTTCCTTTGTCCAATTTGTTAACATATTTTGGTGAAGTAGCGCCAACATGATCTTCTTCAGTACTGGGTTTCTTTCCTTTATTTCTACTATATCTCTTCTTTCCTTCTGACTCCTTACTATATTCCCCTATCACATTTCCTTTTACAGACTTAAAAAACTCTTGAGCAAAGTTTTATCTGAGGAGTTTCTTCCAACTGCCATCTCATTTTCTCAACTCTTGAACAACAAGTAGTTTCATTAACCCATGGTGATAGATACTGGTTTCAGGCTTCATAGAGGCATACTTAACCCCTCTCACCATTTTATTCAGACTCATCCAAAGAAAATGGGGAAAATCTATTTGTGGTCCTCCCTCAAAATGAAACAACAACCTTAAATGATAAAGGAAAATTATTGCATACCTCCCTTCACAGGTTAAAAACTTCTGCAAGAAGACAAGCATCGTCCAATATTCCTTCTTGATCCAACTCTGGGAGATTCCTTTTGTCCAATTTGGGTCTAGATGCCTAGGCTTCAAAAATTTCTGGCAGAGGCTCCTATCAATGATGATTCCTTTGAAATACTTCTCTCCGGTAGAAGGTAACTCCGTCACTTCTGCTATGGTGCTTTCAGTGATTATTAAATTTAGTTCCCCCAACTGGACACTCTCTCCATCATAACTCTAGGCGAAGTCATGGGACACTCCCTCATGATGTCCTTTGAATTTTTCTAGAAAAGGAACCCATCCAACCCTCTCAAATTTCTCTATGCATGCTTGATACTCCTTCGTCTCTCTATAAAGATGGAACACTGGTTCATGCCTGTTGATCCCCATGCCTGCTTGAAAAAGGGTCTCAAAATAAGTGTAGGCAATAGAATTCGGGTGAGGGTTTGGTATTGGAAGAAAAATTACAAGAACATAGTGATGAAGACAAGGTAACAGGATTAATTGATAGTAGGAGCGAATAGAGTGGATGTGTATAGTATGAAGTGGGTAAATAATGCTCATCTGGATGGAAAATCCATCCAGAAGAGAGTTTATAAATTGAAACAAGAATGCAACGGTCAAATAATTACAATGATGGAGAGGTAAGAAAAAATTCATAAAGTATGTTGATGGATCGCATCCATGGATAAGGTGACGATCATACCCAGAAGTAATGTCACATCCCATTCACAACGGTTTTCATAATGATTACAGGGAATGTGAGCCATGTGACTGAAATTCACCATTAGGCAGTAGTCTACATCATAGGTTTGAAACAACGTAAGGTTATAGAAGGTGGAATAATCATAATTTCAACATCACATGAACGAAAGTTTTTGACAAGAGATTTTCAGAATGGATGATCACTTCATGAAGAGATTTGGGTGCATCATAAATGATTTTAAAAACAGGGGAATAAACATGAATACCTCGGAAGATAATGATAGGGAGGTTTAATAGCTTAAGGTAACAAAGGTATATGAGAATAACCATATGTTTAGCACAAGATTGATATGATTCTTAATAAAAGTAATAAATAATGATCCCATACCTCCATTACTTGAAGTGTACTTTGTCAAACAAGGGAAATATCAAGTTTTGAACAATTTCACCAGAGTTGCACCATCAGTACCGGATCACAAGCTTATCATCGGACCAACACAGGGAATGTTTTTAGTACCAAACCAACACAACAAATTGTTTTAGTACCAGACCAACACCGAGAGTCTTTTCTAGTACCGGATGAACTCAAAGATTGTTTTTCTTCAGTATCGGATAAACACAAAGGTTGTTTCCAATACCGGATGAAGTTTTGATAAGGTACCTGGAATCTTATAGGATTTTCTTTGTATCTAAGCATGTTCTGAGGGTCAAGGTGAAGTAGGTGTTGGAACTTACTGATGATGCATGTGAATTTTTTTGCTAAAGTATCATGCTGGAAAAACTACAAACAACACACTGGTACAAGAATGTTGAAATTGCAGCGGAAGTGTCATAAAATGAGGCAAAAGAATCCAATGATTGGGCTCCAAGCTCTGTAACAACGAGGCAACTGTAGCTGAACAGTCTCCTGCTAAGATGAAGAAACCTCCTCTTTTTGGAACCAGGCTAAACATTGTTTTTGTTTCCACTTCCATTTTATTGAAAGGAAAACGTAACTACTATTTTCCTGTGGATTTTTCTCGATCCCAGGTCAATTAATGTTCATCAGTGTTTTCAATTTTTAGGAGTCTGATAAAATTAAAGAAAACTCCATCTAATGTCTTGTGTATTTTTCTTGATCTCAGATCAGTTAATGCTCGCCGGTGTTTTCAATTTTAAGGAGTCTGAAAAACTTAAAGAAAACTCCATCTAATTTCCTGTGGATTTTTATCGAGACTAGATCAGTTAATGCTCATCGATGTTTTCAATTTTAAGGAGTTTGAAAAACTTAAAGAAAACTCCATCTATTGTCCTATGGATTTTTCTCGAGCCCAGATCAGTTAATTCTCGTCGTTGTTTTCAATTTTAAGGAGTCTGAAAAACTTAAATAAAACTCCATTAGGATCCTTTCCATAAGTAATATACTAGGGATGGATAAAGGAATAAAATTACACATGGCATATGTCCCCCTTATTGCTTATCTATATGAGAACACAATTAACTTTTTCTCTTGTTAGTAACACCAAAATTACTATCTAACAACACACCTATATACATATATGTGCAAAGTTAAATTAAATCACACAACAAAACTTACAGTGGTGGATCAACAGGAGGAGAGCTCCTCTTGCTTACCAATTTCATTTCAAAATTTTGAAGAACATGTTTGATAAAATCTTCTTTAGACAGAGGATTATGATAAACTTTCAATCGATGACCATTTACAACAAAAGAAGTCTTATCTTCATCAATGGTTTTTATCTTTACTGAACCATTGTCATAAACTATGTCTACTTCATAGGGTCCCAACCATCGAGTGGACAATCTATCCTTGAAATTATTGAACCTACTATCATACAACATGGCCCAATCACCTGGATAGAAAGATTTCTTCTTGATGTACTTATCATTCCATTTAGTCCTTTTTTCTTGAATGAGTGTAGTCCTCTGAAGAGCATCCTGTCTGATTTCATCAAGCTCATTCAGCTGCAATATCCTATGTTTTTTAGCTTCATATAAATCCATCCCCAATTGCATAGCAGTGCTAAAGGTTTTTACTTGAAATTATGTGGGAAGCAACACCTGCTTCCCATACACCAATTCATATGGTGTGTGGCATTTTGTGTTTCTCCAAGTTTTTATGTAGGCCCATAAGGCCTCAAGCAACCAATCAACCCAGTCTTTATGGTGTAATTGAACTATCTTGGTGAGTATAGCCTCTATCACCTTGTTAATTGATTCCACTTGTTCGTTTTCTTGGGGTGATAAGGTGAAGATTTTCTATGTTTAATATGATATTGTTCAATAATGGATTTGACCAAATTGGAGGTAAATCGGGTTCCTTGGTTTGTCTCTATTTCTCGAGGCACACCAAAATGAGTAAAGATTTCTTCAAATAGAAAATCAACAATAGATTATTCATTTGCAGAATACAAATCTTTAGCCTCTACCCATTTGGTCACATAATATGTACAGACCAATATGTACCTTATTCTTCAAGACATAGGGTTAATGGGTCCTACAAAGTCCAAATCCCATTTCTCAAAAGGTTCAATTACTACCTGATCTTGGAGAGGCATCTCATCACTTGCAATTGATTTCCCCATCCTCTAGCAATCATCAAAGTTGGCCACATACTTCTTTGCATCCTTTAAAATAGTTGGCCAATAGTATCATGATTGTAGTATTTTGTATGTTTCCCTCTTATCAACAAAATGGCCTCCACATGGACCATCATGGCAATCTTTAAAGAAGGCATACATATCATTCTCTCGTACACATATTCTAATCACCAAATCAGGCCATGTACAATACAAACAATCATCATGCCACATATAATTTGCACTCAGCTGAATAATCCTCTGTTTTTCTCGAGGGGATATATTCTGAGGTAATTTTCATGTTACAAGATAGTTAGCCACATCTGCATACCAAGGAGTGTAAGCAGAAATAACAAACAAACTTTCATCCGTAAAATTTTCATCCACTGGTGCATTATCACTTGTATGAATAAGTCTAGATAGCAAATCAACAAGAAGATTATCTCTTCCAGGTCTATCAATGATAGTAGTATTGAATTCTTGCAATAATAACATCCATCTAGTAACTCTAGCATTTGTCACATGTTTATTCATTAAAAACCTAATGGTTCAGTGGTCTGTGTGTACAAAAACCTCATACCTTGTTATGTAGTGTTTGAATTTATTAATGGCATGGACTACTGATAAGAATTTTTTTTCAGTGACAATATAATTTACTTCGGTCAGGGAGATATTTTTTTTGATAAGTAGATAGCATAAGGAAGTTGGTTTTCTCTTTTTCCTAGAACATCTCCTAAAGTTTTATCTGAAGCATCGGTGAAGATATGAAAAGGAAGAGACCAGTTTGGTCCTCTTAAAATAGGGGCACTTGAAAGATTTTTCTTGAAAATTTCAAAAGAAATCTGACATTGTTCATCCCAATGGAATTCAACCTCTTTTGCTAACAATTTGAACAGTGGGGAAGCTAAGTTTGTAAAAATTTTAATGAACCTCCTATAATATCCAACATGCCCTAAGAAGCTTCTAACTTATTTTTGTGAACTAGGGATTCTGATTTGATAAATAATGTCAATTTTGATAGGGTCTACCCTTATTTCGGTACCAGAAATATGATGGCCAAAGACAATCCCTTCAATGAGAATCATTCTAGATTTTTCATGACAGAGGGAAGGGTTAGTCTCTCTACACCTAATCAATACTTTCTCAAAATTGTCCAATGCTTGTTGGTGATCCAGGAGGCTCCCAAGGCTTAGAAAATGCTAAAAAATCAAAGTTCTCATAATTGGATTAAACCAATTCCATTGCAACCGACTCATCGCATTGATTCCGGCAGTATATTTATTTTCTCAAATGGATGTTGTATGCGATAGTTATCGTACTCTGACCATTTTCTCAAACAACTAAAAAGTCAAAGGACTGACAAAAAGTCAATGTTGACGTCAGCATGACATCACCAACGACACCTCATGATGCATACTTGGACCAATGGCAATGTGACATGTGGCAGCAGTTGACTAGGTATATGTGGATGGCAGATCCACTCAGAGGTTGACATGTGGCACTTTGCTGGCAAATGAAGAAGTGCCACGTGGCTAGAACATGGGCTGCCACATGTCACCCAGTCATGGTCAAATGGAAAGTGTTAAAAATGTTTGGGGTCCATGGCTTTTGAACCCAAGATCACCCACCAAGACAAGCGCCTTAAGGAGAGCACTAACACCAATGTGCCCCACATGTCTCTTGTTAAACAATATGAATTTAATTTTATTTAGATTGTAATATATTACTATGTCGGCGGAAGGGGGTTGGGGCTAAGCCCCAACCCATGGTTTTATGGTGTTATGTGATCCTATTTGGGGGTGCGTGCCCATCCTTTGGGGGCTTAACCTTACCCTAAAGTTAAAATTGGGTTTGTAAGCCTGTTTATGTAATTTTTAATTGATTCTGATTGATATTTAGCCTAGAAAATGGATTTCTTGAGGATTTTGGGCCATTTGAAGGGGGATTTGATCCCAAAAAGAGGCCAGATCTTGAGGGAAGTTGGGATTCCTCATCTAAGCCTCAAAATACATATAAACCAGGATTTTTGAAGCTTGTAGGAGACTTTTTGATGTAGGGTTTTGAAGGGGCAATTTGTAAATTTTGGTCTTTTCTCATGATTTGAGAGGCAATTTTGCCATGTTTTTTAGAAGAGTTTGATGGTGCATGTATGGATCTGAGCAAGGAGGTCTTGCAAATAAGACATGAAGCATGTAATGTAACAGTAAAGAGAATTTTAAGAGAACTTTGAGCATTTTAAATAGCAATAAAGAGGTCCTCCACTTGGAAGCGGGCCCGGAGACATAGCCAATGATTGGTGAACTCCGTTATCAACCTCTTGTCTCTATTTCTCTTTCTGTTTTTCTATTCTATTCTATTCATTTGCAACATGGATATTAATGGATGATCTCTTTATTCATTAATAAGCATCAAGTAAAAGTAACATTTGATATTCCGCAAACAAGATAACAAATTTATGTATTTCGCATTCTTAACGATCCGATGCAAAAAGTACATTAAACTAACTTGAAATATATTAGTAATAACTTCGTTTTTGGATCAATTTTATGGTATCAGAGCATTTGGTTGTGAAGGTTTGACAGGAATTGCAAGCATTGGATGCTCACGAGAGCAAATCTCAAGCAAGGAGAAGTCCAACTTGAGGCTCTTAATCAAGATATTCAAATGAGACCGCATAAGCAAAAGATGTCTTCTTCACAGAAATTGGGTCCCTTCAAATCTGAAGATGATTTCTTTGAGGCCTTTAAATTGATGCAAGCCATGGTAGAGGATCTTTACCATGAAAGAGGTCAAAAAGTGAATCCAAAAGTTGAAGAAGGTGAATCTTCGGTAAGAGCAGAACGAGGAGTTGGAGGTGGTGGACCTTAAGAACCTTCTTCTCCTTCATCCTCATCATCTAATAATGAAGCAAGTGTACATTCCTCCAAGGATAAGCAAAAAACTCATCATTCTTCTAATATGTCGTTATTAAAGTTAGATGTAAAGTTTCAATTACCCACTTATGATGGTTAACTAGATGTAGAAAAGCTAGATAATTGGGTGAGACAGTTAGAAGTATATTGCAAGATACAAAGGATTGTTGATGATGAAACAAAGATCCAACTTGCAAGTCTCAAATTGGGAGGCACGACTCTCATATGGTGGGAAAGAAAAACTAAGGATGATCTCAATAAAAATGGTAAAACAATCTCTTCCTGGAATGACTTTATCACTGCTTTGAAGAAACAATTCTATCCATTAGCTTACATGCAACAAGAAATGATGAATTGGCAAATTTTAAGGCAAGTTAAAGGTCAAAGTGTACAAGAATATACTCAAATATTTCATAATAAAGCTTTAAATTTGGGTATTCCTTTGTATACACAAGAGACACTCCTAAAATATATCGGTGGTTTACATTCTTATCTTAAGCACACTATTCTTATGCTAAATCCTTCTAACTTTGATGAAGTATGTGTACAAGCCATTCACATTGAATCCAGTAAAGGGAATGCTGGTGATAGTGTTTCTACAAATACTTGGCAAAGAAAGGATGTAGGAAAAAGGAAAGAGAAGAAGACAGCCACAGCTAGAAATGAGAAGCCTACTTGCAAGCATTGCAAGAAAGTAGGCCATGATGAAGATTGTTGTTGGGTCTTGCATCCTGACATGAAGCCAAAGAAGTATGCCAACCAAGGAAGGAAGAATACCACAACTGCGACAGTTCAAGTGGATCTTGGATCAGATTCCGATGATGAGACACAGGTTGTAGCTATGGGAATCTGAGGTATAAATTTTGTTGCAAGTACTAGCTCTTCTAGATCAGTTGATGTAAATGATAAGTATAAAAGGAATGAACTTTTCCACATAAGGGTTATAACACATAATGTTAAATTTGATACTCTTGTAGACAGTGGATCACAAGACAATCTAATCAGTAAAGATGTTGTGAATAACTTGGGACTTGAAACTAAGTCACATCCTAAACCATCTCCATTGGGATGGATATGTGGTGATAACAATTTATAAGTAACCAAGCAATGTAAAATCAAGTTTGCAATCACTTCTAACTATGTTGATGAAGTAGAGCTTGATATCGTGCCACTGGACATATGTGGGATTGTCTTGGGAAGCGCATACCCTTATGATAGAAAAGCCATATTCTACAGGGAGGATAATAAATATTGCTTCAAGAAAGATGGGAAAGAGTACATTGTTCATGTTCATCGCATGAAAAATGATAGATCTTTTGCAGCTACAGGGCAGTTAAAAAGAATGGTAAATGAAAGCAAAAGTTCAACACTTATGTTTGTAACAAAACATGAAGTTAGTGATGCTAAACATGAGATGATTCCATATGTTTCAAACAATCATGAAGTGTCACCGGAGGTATAGCATAAGGTTCAGCTGCATAACTTGATTATTGTTCTTGTTCAAAAGGGGAAGCATGTTTTGTCATTTTTATTTGCATACTCAGTATTGTTGATTAGTTTGTTGCTATTTAGTGGTGTATGGATACAAAGTGCGACAAAGAATGTAGATGGTTGTGCTATAAATGAAATGATTACTTTGATAAAAAAATGTTATCTCAGTTTTCATGTTTGTTGTGATTAGTCAGGTGATCATTATCCCAGCAGAGAGGATGGATGATATAGGGAAAAGTGGGGAGGTAGTACCCTCACTTCTTACCTAAGTAAAAGTAGATTTTTGGTGGTCCAAAAGCTTCCAAAGTGGGGAGGAATGATCCAGGAGGCTCCCAAGGCTCAAAAAATGCTCAAAAATCAAAGTTCTCAGAATTGGATGAAACTAATTCCATTGCGACCAGCTCGTCGCGCTGATTCCAACAGTATATTTACTTTCTCAAACGGACATTGTATGCGAGAGTTATCGTACTCTAGTCGTTTTCTCAAAAAGCTAAAAAGTCAAAGGACTAACAAAAAGTCAATGCTGACGAAAACATGACATCACCAATGACACCTCATGATGTAGACTTGGATCAATGGCGGTGTGACATGTGGAAGTAGTTGACTGGGCAGATGTGGATGGCAGATCCACTTAGATGTTGACATGTGGCACTTTGCTAGCAAATGAAGAAGTGCCATGTGGCCCAGACATGGGTTGCCACATGGAACCCAGTCAGGGTCAAATGGAAAGTGTTAAAAATGTTTGGGGGTCCATGGGTTTTGAACCCAAGATTACCCACCAAGCCACGTCCCTTAAGGAGAGCACTAACATCGTGCCCCACATGTCTCTTGTTAAATAATATGCATTTAATTTTATTTAAATTGTAATATATTACTATGTGGGCGGAACGGGGCTGGGGCTAAGCCCCAACCCATGGTTTTATGGTGTTATGTGACCTTGTTTAGGGGCATGCGCCCATCCTTTTGGGCCTTAACCTTATCCTAAAGTTAAAAGTGGGTTTTTAAGCCTGTTTATGTAATTTTTAATTGATTCTGACTGATATTTAGCTCAGAAAATGGATGTTTTGAGGATTTTGGGCCATTTGAAGGGGGATTTGATCCCAAAAAGAGGCCAGATCTTGAGGGAAGTTGGGATTCCTCATCTGAGCCTCAAAATCTATATAAACCAGGATTTTTGAAGCTTGTAGGAGACTTTTTGATGCAGGGTTTTGAAGGGGCAGTTTGTAAATTTTGGTCTTTTCTCATGATTTGAGAGGCAATTTTGCCATGTTTTTTAGAAGAGTTTGATGGTGCATGCATGGATCTGAGCAAGGAGGTCTTTCACAAAAGACATGAAGCATGTAATGTAACAACAAAGAGCATTTTAAAGAGCAATAAAGAGGTCCTCCACTTGGAAGCAGGCCCGAAGACGTAGCCAACGATTGGTGAACTCCGTTATCAACCTCTTGTCTCTATTTCTCTTTCTATTTTTCTATTATATTCTCTTCATTTGCAGCATGGATATTAATGGCTGATATCTTTATTCATTAATAAGCATCAAGTAAAATTCACATTTGATATTCCGCAAACAAGATAACAAGTTTATGTATTTCGCATTCTTAACGATCCGATGCAAAAAGTATATTAAACTAACTTTCAATCTATCAGTAATACCTTGGTTTTTGGATCAGTTGGAAATCATCCCCATATACTTTGAAGTCATCCATATAGAATTCTACACAATCATGGGTTAAATCGAAAAAAATTGCCAGGACAACCCTCTGAAAGGTAGCAGGGGCATTACACAAACCAAAGGGAAGAACCCTATAAGCATAAGTACCCCATGGGAAAGTAAATGTGGTTTTATCTTGATCTTCAGGGGAGATTGGGATTTGGTTGTACCCACTAAACCCATTGTTGGCCCTTGACCAAGTTTTGAATAATCTTGGTCATGTTTGACCATTTTTGGGATTTTGAAAGGTTGGTCAAAGGCGGAGCGCAAAGCGAAGCGGAGATCGCGGGATCTCTCCCCCTCTTCAGGGATTTTTGGGTTTAAGTTTTATGTAACAGGTATGGGATGTCATCCCATGGGTGTACCCATTTTTAGGCCCATTTTGTAATGTATAAATATATATCTATGCGATGTAAGTAAAGAGGCTATGTGATAATGTGCTAAGTCAATTGTAAGCTAAGTGTTGTAGAGAGCTAAGTGTGAATAGTTGTGGATGCTTCATGCATACTGTGTTGAGAACTTGCAAAGATAAGTGCAAGTGGTTGTAAGAAGGCTTTGTGTTTGAACATAGCTCAGGGAAGGACGATTTGGCGAGGTGTGCACAGATCTCCTGTCCTATGCAAAGTGGGTTTTGTGGCTCTATGCATGTAAGAAGATTGACATAAGACAATAAAGAAGAAGAAGATTTGGTGGACATAGCCCCACACTGGGGTGAACCATGTATATCATGTGTTGTGGTTGCTTTGTGCATTATGGTTTTTATGTTATTGATGTGATTTATGCTTAGTGCAGTAATATTTGTTAGATGCATTTGATAATAGTAGCTTAGTGCTTAGTGATGTGAATGAATGTCAGATCTAATCTATTTCTAAGTGCTAAGTGCTTGAATGTGTTAGATCTTGTTGAATACTACGTTGCTCTGTGATTAGGGTTTTGACCTGCGATGTGAATGAGGGTTAAATAATAATGAATGTTAACTGCTAAGTGCTCTTCTAAGTATTGTGATCACAAAGTTGTGTCCCAGCTAGGTTGTAGACATTTGATTCATGCAACCACCCCTGCCTCTACCTCAGGTGAGACTTCATCTGCCTCCCAGGTGTTACCGAAAGGGTCGGTAGTTAGGGTTTTGTTGGTGTGTTGTTGAAATGTTGAACCCCGGGTCTTCCCTTGTGCCAACAAATGGTTCTATTGCCGGGACCTGAAACTGTGATTGCTGGGAACTAAAGAAAAGAAGAAAGTTATCTGCGTAGATCTATTTCCCTAGTGCGCAATACTCTACTTGACTTGTGAAGCTTTGTGCTAAGAAAAGAAGGCTGAGCTGAAGGAAAGAGGTAAGATATTAAATATTTGTGCTCTGATAATGGTAAGATAAGTGAAAATTTTTGTTTCAAAAGAATGGATCTAGGTATGCTTGATAGATTTGGTCCTAGTCTAAAAACTAGGGCACAACTAGAAGAAAGAAGATTTTATAAGAGTAGACTTGATAGAAATAGTGCAAGATATGTTATTCCTATGCATAGAAATAATGTTTGGACTAATAAGTGGATGCAGGATCCTAGAAAGAATTTTTTGCAGGTTCAACACTGTGATCCCAGTGCACAGTATAGGAAAGGTTGGGGATCGTTTAAAAGAAAGAGAGGATTGACCCTTTGTTATAGTTGCAGAATATCGAGACATCTTGCTAAGGAATTCCTTGGTAGAGGTCCTAGTTGTATTTTCTGTAAAGCCATGGACCATGAAGTTTTAGATTGCCCTAGAATGATTGCTAAAGTTGAAAAGATGAACATGAGACAAGAAAACCCTGAGGAAGGTCAAGAGACTAAGAATATGCTCAAGAACCAGAAAGAATCAGAGATTATATTATTGAAGATGAAAGAAACACTAAATGATCATAGAGACATCAGTTTATCAAAGATATTAAAAGAGTAATAATGCATAGAAACAAGAATAGGAGACTTCAACATAGAATGTGTATTGGATGCAAAAACACAGGTGCATATCATGACAGAAAGAACTTGGGAAATTTTAGGAAAGCCTGTTATGGTTCCTTCATTGTGAGGAGTAGGATTATTTAAAGGAAAATTGATAACACTATGTGGAAGACTTACCCAGATACCTATGATTACTCATGGAACTTTGATAGAGGAAGAATTTGAGGTCATTAAGTTTGTTGAGAACAATGCCCCATTTTCTATTTTGCTAGGAAAAAACTGGATTGAGAAAGGTCAGATACAAAGCAAACAAGAAGAGGAGGACCTAGAACAGAAAAAGAAAGAACTAAGAAATTTCATGTCTAGGAGAATAGTGCACTTAATAGAAGAACAGGAGGACAAGTCGAAGAAACTAAGGGCTAGAGACTGGGTTGTTGAAGTTAAAAGAAGACAGGAAGACTTGAAACACTTGTCCATACAGGAGAGTAGAGCACCTACTCCAGAACGAGAAGAAGTATTACCCTTGAACCTTGTGAAAGATCCTCAGCAGTGCAAAGTTACTATTCTAAGAGAGGATACGAACAATAATGGAACGAGGAACCCAGTAACTCAGATTACAGGAAAGAAAGCTATAAATCTCAGTAAGAAGAAAGCAAAGTTAGAAAAATTGCAGGAAGTTCCAAAGAGAACTTCCCAGAAGGAAGGATTACAGAATTTGAACTTCGCCAGAATAGCAGAACAACATAGATTGGCACTTCACCATGACGGATCAATATGACAGTTGGAGGCATCCTGACCGTTAGAACGACGCTCCAGAATGGATAGAAACACAGTTATTACCGGATTCATCGCCATTGGACCGTTGATACCACACCATAACGGATGGAATCGCATTGACTAAGGCATTCCTACCCATTGGAGGAGTATATTACGATGTTATCTATTTAACCTGTTGGATGTCTCACCGAGAAAACTTTCACCAATTGTGATTATCCGAGCCCACAGAGAACTGGTTTCTTTCACACAGTGCTTATTGAGAGCTCACCACCCATTCTGTTACATTGAGTGTTTGTTCACCGACTTGAGATACCAGATCTCGAGCGTGCATGTCAGATGACATTAGCGCAGTAGAAAATTTCATCGATTATATCCTCATCGACCTCATGGCTAACAAGGAGATATCCGTAGGTGTACAAGCTTCATCGACGCGAGGATTGGAAGCATCTCCGTCAACTGCGCAACATCGGTCTAGCTGACCCACTACTGAGAAACGTAGAAAGCATCGTGATGACTTATTGAACGCGAAGCTCATCCCATCTATCCTTCCTGACTACATCTCACCTTTGGCTGGCGCAGTTAGTCATGACAGTGTCCCAAGGGACTTCGACTACACATTGATCACTACGTACCTCCTGAAGGGGATACGCGCAGTTGGACCATAGTTAGGACAAATTATGACGTTGAATATCAGTGACTTCAACTTGGGAGATCACAAGAACCATGGAATGCTCGCACCACATAAATATTTGACCAAGACAATGAGGAAGAAGTCGAAGATAATCCCCCAACTGTGGACCATGGACATCGCGAGGTCCACCATCCTGAACGTAATGAAGATACCCCACTTTGGAAGGAATCAGGAGGTTAACACGTGTGTTAAACTCCTATTGTATTGCTTCCATGGAGGTTATCTGTGGCTGAACAGATGCATCATAGTAGATCTGGTGTTGATCCATCGGATCACCGAATTAAGCATGTAAGGACCAGATCCAATAGAATTTTATCCAGGGAAGGCTGCAGATCACGCCCTGGCATGGAGAATCAAAGATACCTATGGTAATGTGGAGAAGGGGAAGCGAGGCTACAAGGTAGCCTCCATACAGAATGGCACAATGTGCCTAGCCTTCCATTTGATCACTGGTAATCTAGTAATAAGGAAGAACAGAGCCACACATATCACAGGGTTCGTTGTTGACCTCGCGGGAAAATGCATTGAAGGGCTACAAATGAACTGGGTGAGCTACCTTGTCAAATAGTTATAGAAATACTGTCGTGAAGCTCAGAATCAGGGCTACGAGTTCCATTTCAGTTGGTTGTTAATCCTCATTGCCTTCATTGCTTGGGAGATGTCGGAAGGTGCGACCTTCCCTGAAATTGAGCCATCTTAACCCTTAGCTATGAAGTTCACTACACTCTGGTACTCAAGCAACATGGATGAGAAATTGAATTCAAACACGGTGTTCCACACCTATTACCTACAATTGATGAGGGCTATTAAGTCTTTCACTCATATGACATTGAACACCCTGCACAGGTTTAGGCCATTTGTGAAGTTCTGCGTAGATAGACATTTTATTTATATCATTGTGCATGGAGACGAACATAAAGAAGATCTCTTGTTGGCCCTTGACCAAGTCTTGAGAATCCTTGGTCATGATTGACCTATTTTGGGACTTCGACAAGTTGTCGAAGGAGGAGCACAAGTCGAAGCGGAGATCGCAGGATCTCGACCCCTTGTTTATGGATTTTTGGGTTTTGGGCTATGTAACGGGTATGGGGGTGTCATCCCATGGGTTTACCCAAGTTTAGGCCTTTTTGGTAATTTATAAATAGAATTCTAGGTGATGTAAGAAGAAGAGAGGTTTTTGGTACCTAGCCAAGTGTTAAGTGCAAATTGTAAATGCTTTGTGCATGTTGTGTCGAGAACTTGCAGAGATAAGTGCAAGTGACTATAAGAGACAGTGTAAAGGCTTTGTGCTGTAATATAGCTCGGGGAAGGAGGATCTAGCGAAGTGCGTCCAGATATCCTATGCTATGCGGAGTAGGATTTTTTGGCTCTGTGCATGTAGAAGATTGACAAAAGACAATAAAAGAGAAGAAGAGCTGGTGGATGTAGCCCCAGGCTAGGGGTGAATCACGTATATCCTATGTTTCTATGCTTTGTGTGATGTATTGGTGTTCTTATGTATTTAGTTTCTTAGTGCTTTGACGTAAATGAATGATAGATAGATCTGTGATTATTTGTGCTTTATAATGTGGATGAATGCTAGATCTAACCTATGTGAATGTACTTAGTGCTTGAATATACTAGCTTTGGGTGAATACTGCACTGACCTGTTGTTAGGGTTTACCTGCACTGTAAGTTAAGGATGAATACTAATGATCTATAACTGCTAAGTGCTTTTTTAAGGTGTTACAATCACAGATCTGTGTCCCAGCTAAGTTTGCAGACACTGGAGTTCTGCAACCACCCCTATCTCTACCTCAGGCGAGACTGCATCTGCTTCGCAGGTGTTGTCGAAAGGGTCGGTAGTTAGGGTTTTGTTGGTGCATTGTTGAAGCATTTGTTGGGCCTGATATATGATCACTTTCATGAATGTTATTATACACTTTTTCCACATGTACATATGTGTTTTTCATACTTTAAAGGATCTTTTTGAAGAATTTCATGATAAAATGGTATGATTTCCATAAGGTATGTGTAATTCATGTTTAATGATTGAATCAAGTATAATTCATCATGTTTTATGATTTCTAGGAGCTAATTCACTTTTTTTGGTGTTACAGGGAAAAAACGCACTATGTTTCTAGTTCTGACACTTGATCCGACACTGGATCTGGCACTCGTTCTGACACTCGATCCGACACTCTCTTCAACACTGCGTATTGCACAAAAACGCAAGGTGGCTTGGCCGTTAAGGTATTGGCGGGTGAATCAGGCACGTGGGTTTTGTTTATCCTTGCACCCTCTAGCTACTAATCTCCAGACAACTTAGTTTTAGTTGTCCAAAGAGGGCAATTATTGGCTCGCTCCGTTTTATCAGTTAGGGCATCATTTATTGTAATTTTCCGAATTTAGAAGTGGTTCAACCCTCCTATGGTCGACCACTTGATCTGTAAGCTTATAAATACCAATAGGATGGTCAGATGATAGTTAACCAAGTAGAATAAGCATTAGAATTGTCAAAAAAATGATTTTACTCTATTTTGATATTTTACATTGCCAGAATTATGCCAGAACTGTGTTTTCAAGTTTTAATGGTGAATTCGTCTTGTTAAGCTCGTGGTGTGCTTTTAGAGAGTGACCACGACTTGTTGGGGGGGGGGGGAACCAACAGTCTGGTAACTGTCTTCATGTT
>ML794836.1:842430-880424 GCA_009831015.1 Picea engelmannii | reverse complement strand
GTTAATTTACTTTTTAATATCATAGCTTAATTTTTGTTTTCAATTATTTCCTTATTGTAGTTTGAATGGTTAGAATAGACATAGTATAGTTTTGTTTTACGCAATTTCCTTTCCTAGAATTAAAATGAAATTATATTTCTTAGCTAATGGTTGAATCTAGTTTTTCTTACATAGTGTAGAAGGATATTGATGATCTCGTTATGTTGTTGATGGTTTATACATGAATATGCAGGGTATTTAACATTATTTTTGTCATGGCTAAATTCTCATTGGATTGTTTAATCCATACCTTTCATTTTTCCATTGAGATTAGTATTGAGCTTATACCATTGGAATTGTCCTTTGTTGTCAAGTGCCATCGAGATATTATCCGACACCGAAGACATTCACACAACCACCATCATTATATTTGAATTATCATAGGTTAAAAGAATAGTTTTCCTGCTTTCATAGATATAGTTTATTGCTTTCATAGCTTAGAAAATAGTCTTATTTGGTGTTGTAGGATAGATAGACTTTGCTTTGATAGATTAGATAGTAGTTTGCTTATCATAGATTAAGAAATAGTTGTTAATATTTCTTGATTTCAAGAGAATAGATTTCCTTTCATGCATTGCATTGAGCATTTAGTCCAGTTGCCTCTTAGATTTTCTTTCACACGTCAGAAATAGTTTTGCATTAAGCATTTAGTCCACTTGCCTCTTAGGCTAGATAGTTGTTCAATGAGAAGTTTTACTTTGATTTCTTGCTATAGTTATTTTCCTTTTCTTACTTGTCTTTTTCTTTAGTAGGTTAGTTAGGTGCCTCTGCTTACTTTTCTTTTTCTTTAGTAGGTTAGTTAGGTGTCTTTGCTTGCTTGTCTATTTTCTTTAATAGATTAGATAGGTGCTTTTGCTTACTTTCTTATTTATTTGCTTTCATAGGGTAGTTTCTCATTGAATGTAGGTTGGAAAGTTAAAGAAGTTTGCTTTTGTCATTTGTTTATTATGCTTAGTAGTTTGCCTTTGTTTATTGTTGAACTAGTTTTCTTTACATAGGGTTTTACTTGCTTTCTTAGGAACTATCCATCGATCCTTGGTCCAAAAGTACTTAGGTTACCTAGTTTCATTTTTCTTAGTAGGGTTTTCTCATTAGATAGCTTTGCTTGAGTAGATTAGCCTTAGATAGCTGCCTTCCTTAGTTAGACTATACTCCTACCAGCCTTCTACCTTTGGCATATATTTTTCTACAACTCTAAGTTTACTTACCCCGGGTTGACAATTTAATTAAGGGTTTTTACTGTGTTTTTAGTGCATATACAACACCCATCATTTTTGGCATTGTTGCCGAGAAGTTGTCTCAAGGTAAGAAGTAGTTAGGAATTTGATCATTTCTAGACCTTAGCATTAGTTTGGTGGCAAGGGAACTTTAAGACGAGAGGTAAGAACCTGCGCATCTGCTATAGTAGGTTCCCCCTAACCCAATGATAGTTTTTCTTTTTGTTTTTATTTTTCATGATAAGACCTAGGAAACAAATGGTAGCTTTTTATTTTTGTTTTTGATTTCTTTCATGAATAGGCCTAGAGACCCACAAGGTAGATACATTAAATCAAAATCAGACCTTTCAGCCAAGGTTCCTTCCGATCTCTTTGGGGGAAGGAACGTTCTGTTTATAAAATCCACAGACCAATACCGAAAGACAGAAGCTAGCTCAACTCAAAGAGCTAAAATAGTCTCTAAAGGGACTAATACATGGAGCACTATAGAACAAGAAATTGAAGCATCAATCATATTAGGATAGGAGGCACGACCACTCGAGTCTTCCATAGAACCGAACAATACAACCTTTGCTTTTACACCACCACCAGGGGACCCTAATTTTAAGGATATCATAGACCTTGAACAGATGAATCTTTTGTTTGGTAGTTCAACCAATGTGATTATCTCTCAATTTGACATAGAAAATTTGGCACCAACAGTCTCAACCATCTCGAGTAGAGTCCCAGACATCCAATCCATAGGAAGACCTTTCCATCAAAGGGAAACCTTGTTTTAATCAAAGATAAAACCACCTAGGTACTCTCTTTTCGGAAATCAAACCAATATGGATGATCAGGAAGACCATAACAATGTAATACATAGAGAGGAAGAAGAAACTGAAAACCAAACCGAAATTACCTTTGGGTTTCTGATTTTGGACACCACTCCGAATGTCAACATGAAGAATATTCCTCTCTCAACACTACCTACCTTTTATGGTAAAAACAGTGAAGATCCAGACACCTTCCTATTTGAATTTGGCATCTTGTGTAGGAGCTACAACTACATACAAGATGCCCAGAAATTAAAACTCTTTCCTGCCACCCTTAAAGACTCTACACTAAGATGGTTCATGGGGTTGGGAGAATCCAGTATTAGGTCTTGGGAATCCATGAAAGACATTTTTCTTAAGAAATACCAAGACTATTGCATGACCAAAGAGTCTTGTAATGGCATCTTTAAAATCCAACAGTTAGAAGATGAGGCCCTCGAAGATTATATGGAAAGATTTGGTTATATCTCCTAGAAGTCAAAATACCATGACCTCCCAGAGGATACAATTAGGGCTCTTTTCCTTAAGGGAATTTCAAAAGAATATTTAGAGATGCATAACCTGATGGCATTAGGTGACATCTCTCATAAGCCTTTTTCTGAAATATGTGAAATGTGTAAAAATTACTCAAGGAGTAGAGACAAAACAGGAAAGAATGTTTGGGACCCTTACAATAGAAGCTTAAAACCAATTAGTTCAGGTGGTATTACGAGAGCAGAGATAGGGAACCTCTTAGAAAAATTTAGGATTGACATCTTAAGAACAATAGGTTCCTAGTTGGATACCCTTAAACTCAAAAAGAAACGGGAGGAGGAAGATGCAGCAGTGAGCATATATTGCCCAAGATGCAGGAGGAAGCATTCCTCAAGAGAATGACCATTAGATAACATTTCGGTTTGTGGCTTCTATACAGAAGACCATGTGACTGAAAAATGTCCATCATTGCTCGGTTTATTAGCCATCTATAGGAGTGGAGATCCTGGGGAGTCTTCTTATGCACCTAGGAGGCCATGGCAGCCTAGGAATCAACCCACATACCCATATCTACAGCCTCAAGTTCCACCCTATTATCAACAACAACAGTGGAACTCACCAGGTTGGAAAAACTGATCTACTCAATGCCAACATTCTTGGATTCAAGGATGGAGGGGAGGACACAACCAAGGAAACCCTCAAGCTCCACCTATCTCTATGTCCAACCATCCTTATCCTCAATTCTCATCGAACACTTCGCAATTTTTGCCATGTTTTGTTCCACCACCTTTACCTCCTATTCCACAACAACAACTGCTACAATTTCAAAATGCAAGCTCCCCGAGACCGACACTATTACCGGCACAACCAGTGACGAATACAAATAATAATCCCCCTCAACCTCTTCACAATGTTTAGATACAGGCCTTCCCGATGTATGTTATTACTCATGTTCCATTATAGGTATTCAACTAAGATCGGGAAAAGTTCTAGATAGGCAGAGACCCTTAGTAGTCATCGAGGAAGAAGAAGAAGAAGAAAACACCAAAAAACCCACGGATGACACTAGGTGGGAAGATGTTATTATCCCAAAGAATCAAGAACCCAAGCTTCCCCAAAATGAACCTTTACAAATTACGAAGGTCCCTCCTTATCCAGACCAATTGGTAATCGAGAAACCTACCACCCGGCCAGAATTTGACATTTTGAATGAATTGAAAAATATTTGTGTCAAAATTCCCCTACTTCAAGCCATTAAAGACATTACAATCTATAGTAAGGTAGTCAAAGAATTGTGTATTAAGAATCCAGGTAGGAAGCAAAAGGACCCTCCTACAATACATTTGGTAGGAGGACTTTCCGAGTACATATCATAGCAGCCAAAGCTAGCAAAATATGGGAATCCAGGAAACCCCGTAGTGACCATAAACATTAATGAGGTCTCTATTGGAAACACTCTCATATATCTAGGGGCAGCCATCAATGTTATGACCGCTACTAACTTGGAACAATTACAGTTACAACCGCTTCTTCGGCTTACCCCAACCATTTTGGAATTAGCAGATAAAACTAGGGTTATACCTGAAGGAATTTTAGATGATATCATGGTTACTTTAGCCTCATGGGAGTACCCCGTAGATTTTATTTTCATTCATTCAAAGGATCCTTCCAAAGGCCATCCCGTCATTTTGGGAAGACCTTGGCTAGCCACAACCAATGCATTTATTGGCTGTAGAGAAGGAGAAATGACCATCTCGAATGGTCTCTCTATTCAAAAGCTCACCATTTACCCTCCAGCTCAACCTAGTATGGAGAATATATGGTGGCTTGAATGTCCATATGAGAATGAAGATTGGGAAGAACCTGTATTGCCTAGTGACCATGCCAGGGCACTTCAGGAGCATACACCATAAAATGTGCTAAATTAGTTCATTTGTGCTATCACATGTGTGGATTTTCCACACTCTTTTCCCCAATTTGAGTACATGTTTGGGGAAGAATTTCAAGAACAATTAGACCGATCCATTTTGTCTTCGACGTATTTTATTTTCGAAATAGATGAGTCTACCATGTCTTATACTATTCCCTACGATATTAGTCCAGGGAAATGATTACATATAAACTCTGGGCTAGATACAGACCAACATAAACAGTTAGTAGATATCCTTAAAGAACAAACAAGATCATTTTCTTGGGAATACACTGAGATGAAGGGTATACACCCAGACACATGCATCCATCACATATATACCCAGGGGGAGGTAACACTTGTTAGGAAACCCCAGAGAAGGATGAACCCAACACTCAAAGACATAGTCAAGGCGGAGATTCAAAAGTTGATAAATGTCGGATTTATCTATCCCATCTCTGATAGTAAGTGGGTATCCCCTCTTGTAGTGGTTCCAAAGAAAGTGACTGGGAAATGGAGAATTTGTGTTGATTTCCGGGAATTCAACAAGGCCACTCTGAAAGACTACTTTACTCTCCCTTTCATTGACCAGGTTCTAGATACCTTGTCCGGAAAGAAGTATTTCTCCTTTCTAGATGGGTACAATGGGTACAACTAGATTCTTATAGCACCTGAGGACCAGGACAATACTACCTTTACTTGTCCTTGGGGCACCTATTCCTATAGGGTCTTACCATTTGGATTGTGTAATGCCCCTGCCACTTTTCAACAAGCAGTATTAGGGATATTTTCCGATCTTATTCATGATTGTGTGGAGGTATATATGGATGAATTCACAGTCTATGGAAACACTTACCAGGAAGCCTTAGACAACTTAGAAAAAGTCCTCATCAGATGCCAGGAAATGAAGCTATCTCTAAGTCATGAAAAATGCAAAATGTTGTTAATTGAAGGAGTGGTTCTAGGACATCATGTTTCATCTGAAGGAATAAAAGTCGATCCTGCAAAGATTGAGATCATTGTTAGACTTCCACCCCCCAAGAATAAGAAAGAGGTGAGAATCTTTCTTGGACATGTCGGATATTACCGGCGGTTTATTGAAAATTTTACAAAGATTGTTGAACCTATGTTTGGATTATTGATAAAAGATGTTGATTTTTTTTGGACTGAGCAGTGTCAAACTGCCTTCGAAACCCTGAAAGTTAAGTTGTCTGTGGAACCAGTTCTTAGAGGGCCCAATTGAACTCTCCCATTTCATATATCCACTTATTCCCTCTGACACTGCAATAGGAGGGGTATTAGGGCAGAAAGAGGACCAGCAGTCCTATGCCATTTATTTTGTGAGCAAGAACTTGTCCCCTACCGAGTTAAACTACACAGTCATCGAGAAGGAATTCTTGGCAGTTGTTCATGCTATCAACAAATTTCGTCATTACATTACAGGTTATGAAGTATTTGTACACACCGACCATTCCTCCATTAGGTTCCTCATGAATAAACCTATAACTATTGGCCGAGTGACCAGGTGGCTTTTGTTATTGCAATAATTTAATATCACTGTGCTTGACCGACCTGGAAAGGATAATGTAGTAGTTGATTTTCTTTCCCGAATAAATAATGAGGATGATGATATCCCTTTAGATGATAGTTTCCCAAACAAGCACCTCTTTTCCCTCTCTGTCAATACCCCATGGTTTGCGGATATGGCAAACTATTTGGCCACTAGGAAGTTACCATCTCATTTGTCACCTCATGAAAAGCGGAAAATTATTACACAAAGTGCTAATTACTCTTGGGTTAGTCATGATATTTTTCGCACAGGTCCTGATTTGATTATTTGTAGATGTGTCCAAGAGGATGAGGTACCTGATATACTACGAAGTTGTCATGATGGACCATGTGGTGGCCATTTCTCTGACAAACGCACAACATATAAGGTATTACATGCAGGTTACTATTGGCCTAGCATTTTCAAAGATGTTGCCAAGTATGTGAGAAGTTGTGATAGTTTCCAAAGGATAGGAAGACCTATGTCATCCGACGAAATGCCTTTGCAGGCCCAAGTTATGATAGAACCCTTCGAAAAATGGGCCCTCGACTTTGTAGGACCAATTTCACCCATGTCCTATAGGAAGAACTATATTTTGGTTTGTACAGACTATGTCACCAAATGGGTAGAGGCAAAATCCCTATTCAGGGCTACAGAGAAGTCTATTGTCGAATTTATCTATGAAGACATATTTACCTTCTTCGGTGTCCCTCATGAAATTTTTACCAACCAAGGCACTCAATTTACTTCCAAGATGATGAAAGAGCTAACAGAGAAATATGGGATTAAACACAGTAAATCTTCTCCATACCACCCGCAAGCCAATGGTTAGGTAGAATCCACAAACAAAGTTATGGAAGCCATATTGACCAAGATTGTTCAGTTACATCACCTAGATTGGGTTGATAGGCTCCCAGAGGATTTGTGGGCATATCGGACTACCTGGAGAAATACCATTGGGCATACCCCTTATGAGTTAGTGTACGGGAAACAAGTACTTTTACCTATAGAATTCCAAGTAAGGACCTTCCGTATTGCCGCAGAATTAGGATTGAACCTGGATGAGGCTCAGAAGCAATGATCCCTACAACTAAATGAGTTGGATGAAATCAGACAAGATGCCATCCAATGAACGATATTAGTCAAAAACCAGAGGATCAAGTGGCATGACAAGTTTATTAAGAAGAAGCATTTTCATCCTGGTGATTGGGCTCTATTGTTTGATTCCTGATTCAAAACCTTCAAAGGAAAACTTACCACCCGTTGGTTGGGCCCTTACGAGCTAGACACTGTATATGACAATGGAGCTGTAAAAATTAAAACAATTGACGATGGACAAGTCTCCTTTGTGGTAAATGGACACCGACTTAAGTTTTATCATAAGCCCATTTCCAGAGAGGATTTTCTACAGGTCATGTCAGCCGACAAAGCATTGGCCTTAGTATATGGGGAAGCTCCCCCTTGTTCTTGAAAAATTTTCTGAATTTCCTACTATACATATGTAAATAGTTTTTGAATTTTGTTAATAAGGAAATTCTAGATATTTCTGTAAGTATTTATTCCACCAGGAGTACATAGTTTCAAGGATCCTTCTTCAAAACATTATTACACTTTAATTTTGTGTTTGCTAAAGCATCAAATGAATATTGACTTACTGTAGTTAACCATATTTTTGCAAACATTCTCATTTTTTAAGGCATTCTAAAGCAGTTGCTCTTGAAACTCTTCACCACTATATAAGGAAGTGATACCATAACTATCAAGCCTAGAGGTCTCTCGTACAGTTTTTCCAAGAAACCTGAGTAAGTGAGTCAAGTGTCTTTATCAAAGAGTAACAAGGAAGTCTAATTAGAAGTTAGTCATGGAAACATCATAATAATTACAAAAGAAGAAAGTAAGTTGAGCCTAGAGATACCTTTATGTTCTTTCTCAATGGTACCATCCACTACACACTAAATAGCTTGATTATATCATATCTTTAGATAGGCCATGTCCGCTTAAGTACCCCTTACATCGGGAAAATCACTAATAATATAATGGAAAGTCATCCTCTAACATAAATACCATCCCAATTAAAAAGAAAAAGAAAGAAAAAGTTGTTTCAAAGTTATTCCCCCATCTCTTGCATAAGAAATCTTATACTAAAATATTAAAAGATGGAGGGCCAGTCTCTGAGGGTTTAAGAGGCTAACCCGTCGGGATACTGAACAGGACTGTTGGCAGTGGGTACTGGCCTGTGGTATGACTAGGTTAACCCACCGGAGTATTGAACAGGCTTGCTGGCAGCAGGGCATTCTACCTAGCGAGGATGGTAATATGACAAAAATAAATAATAAAGTTAAACTTGTCCTGATGTACGACATTACTTGCAGAAAAAGCTGACATGAATTATGTGTGGTTAAGTAGAGTTAATGAAACTCATAAAATTTCCATTGGGAAATAAATCTAAGACTATCTTGAAACTCTCTTGCCTACCTCTTCTTATCTATATATAAGATCTCTTATCCTATAGGTGGGGCCATCTTCTAACTGTCTCGCTAGACCAAGCTGTGAAATTTTATCTTTACACTTGACATACTATAAATCTTTGGCTATTGGGGGATACTGACTAGTTTCCTATACTTTTGATTGTGAGGTGTCAAAATACTTAGGTGTGGGGGAGGGGTTCATGAGCTGACAAATGATCATTTCCTAGAGAAGTAGATCTTTGCAAGAATTTTTGTATTATTTCTATGATATAGGTTTTTACATTGATAGTCATGTTGTTTTTGAAATGCTTAAACTCCTGTGTGTTATAAATTACTGAACACATACTTAACAAACCACTCTTTATCGGTTTATCGTTCATTACAAGATGCATATTGTAGGTTTGACAGTACATTTTTATGCTTGCTATAACCCGTTCATTGTAGGTTTTTGACATTATATGTCATATGCAAGAAGACTGAGTGAGCATGGAGCATCTTGCCTCTACTCATTAACTACTGTGATTGTCAAAAACACTTCAAAGTTGCAGGATATCCATTATAAGAGGTGAAAATTCACTTAACACAAAGGTACCGGATGAAGTATCGTATGAGGTGTTGAATGAGGTTCCATGTGAATTACACACCAGTAACTATCCTAGATTCTAGGTCACCAGAATTCACTTACATTCAATTAAATTGGTTGCAGGCATTGATTAAAAGATGCTTCATATGTTTATGATCAAATGTCCAAGTTAAAAGACTTGGACATTGATCTAAATACGCACCATTACATTGCCCCAAAGCTTGCCATTGAATTTGAATTTCCCACACATGGCAGCTCACACACACATGTGTGCAATGTATTCCACCTTAAGTGCATCCAAAATCGGGCTAGGCACTCTATTATCTCATTTTCCCTTTCCATTTTCTCTCCTCTGCGTTAAGAAATCGTGCCGAACCTCTACCACCTCGTCCTCTGTTCAAAACGCATTCGGCCTGTGCTAAATCTGTGTCATTGCTTGGCTCAATTTTTCCCTTTCTTGGTGAATTCCACCTCTATCACAATGCCTAGGAGATACGAACCCTCCTCCTATGCAGACTTGTTTGTCATTCCAGAATTTACACAATACAGGGAAGTGTTTTTGCGCACTGGCTAGGGGCCATTTCTGTCTAGGTTGCAGGGCCACGATGATGGCCTCTCTATGCAATTTGTAGTTGGTTTCGATGGTAAGAAAACACATGTAGGGTCTCTCACCTTTGAAGTCACAGAAGAGTCCATTGTTTCTGCAACAAAACTCCCAAGAATGGGAGATAGATGGTTCAAAAACCACCAATTTCTGCACTCAAGTTACAACAGGGTGTTTAAGCCCAAATTCGAGAGCATTTCAGGAGCAAAAGGGTATTCTAAGGAGTGGATAAAGGCAGAATTGGTCAATCCCCTCATTGTCATCACAAGGTTAATTACATGTGAAGGTAGATACTCTACTTTCAAAGCTTCTCATTTTAGATTGTTGGCCCATTTTTTGTTCAACAAACCCTTGAACTTCCCCTTCTATTTTCTCAAAAACTTGGAGAAGATGTCCTCTCAAGTGAGGAAAAATGTGACTAACCCCTACAATAGTCTCTTCCACCATGGCTTGATCAAGCTCCTTGTTCTAGCCGAGTTAGAGAAACAGGGGAAAAATTGGGATGCCTTTGTCTACCAATTTGCAAACCCTCACTTGACAGTTGAGACCGGAAAAAAGCCACTTAGCCTAAAAAATATCTCTCCATCCAAGCCTCGCTCTCCAAGAACCCCAAACTCTCTTGCAAAAACCCTCTCTTTGAAGGAACAATACCAAAAGCTTGTTGATATCCCTACTTCTTCATAGGGTAAAAAGACCAAGAGAAAAGACCAAAAGACACCCATTGTTGACCCCCCAATGCCTTCACTCTCTCTTGATCCTACACCTAAAAAGATTCAAGAAGTAATGCATCAAGACTTTCCCATCATTCCTACAAACAAGAGGGGAGTCAATCGATTTGGTAAGGGACCCTTTTGAAAGAGTACCTGGAACACAAGAACTAAGCCTTATGCAAAACCTCCACCTGCTTTGGACCCCATCTGAGTGTCCTCCAACCTTGAGATCCCTCATAAGAAACCTAGGGAAGTCTTTGTGGATGGATTAGAGCCACTAAGGAAAACAAAATCAGAACCTACCTCACCTTACCGATCTCCCATCACTCCTACTTCACCCACACCCATTTTAGATCCTAAAACAGATAGATTTCCACATCCCTCAAAGGATCTAAGCCTTCCTCAGAGATCACCAATTCTGTCCCAACCATAAAGCAACTACAAAAATAAAACCATCAACTTCTCCAACAGTTGGAAGAGAGGAAGACAGTAGATGTACACCTTCATCATGACAATGCAGTCCTTCAGGAAAAGGTCAACTCCCTTCAGCGGTTGGTTGATGAAATGACTAAATCTAATCGCAGCCTTAGAGCATAATTAAAGCAAGACAAGAGGCACAAGGATAAGTCTACACAGCAAGAAGGAGAGGCTTCCAAAGCTGATCCTCCTCAACAAGTCTAGTCACGAGGGGTAACTTCTTTTTGTTTGCAGTGGGACCTGCAAAATTGTAAGTGTGGGGGTAATGTTGGGACCGAGATATGATCACTTTCATGATGATTATTATACACTTTTTCCACATGTACATATGTGTTTTTCATACTTTAAAGGATCTTTTTGAAGAATTTCATGATAAAATGGTATGATTGCCATAAGGTACGTGTAATTCAGGTTTAATGATTGAATCAAGTATAATTCATCATGTTTTATGATTTCTATGAGCTAATTCATGTTTTTTGGTGTTACAGGGAAAAAATGCACTATGTTTCTAGTTTCGACACTCATTCCGGCACTCGATCTGGCACTCTATCTAGCACTACGTATTGCACAAAAACACAGGGTGACTTGGCAGTTAAGGTATTGGCGGCCAGTGACGAGAAAATCGGGCACATGGGTTTTTTTATCCTTGCCCCCTTCATCTACTGAGCTCTAGACAACTCAGTTTCAGTTGTCCAAAGAGGGTGATTATTGGCTCGCTTCGTTTTATCAGTTAACGCATCATTTATTGTAATTTGCCGAATTTAGAAGTGGTTCGACCCTCCTGTGGTCGACCAATTGGTATGTAAACTTATAAATACCACTAGGATGGTCAGATGATAGTTAACCAAGTAGCATAAGCATTAGAATTGTCAAAAAAATGATTTTACTCTGTTTTGATATTTTACATTGCCAGAATTATGCCAGAACTGCGTTTTCAAGTTTTAATGGTGAATTCGTCTTGTTAAGCTAATGGTGTGCGTTTAGAGAGTGACCACGACTTGTTGGGGGGGCACTAGCAGTCTGGTATCTGTCTTCATGTTTATTTATGCATTTCTTAATTTAATTTCTCTTTTTGTTTTCTGTACATGCATGTTTTTATTGTGCTAACTAGTTTGTTGTAGCTTAGTTGTTTTGATTCTCTTTTGCAGGTTAGATGATGATATGTATTAGCATGCAATGATATTGTAGACTAGGAAAAGACTTGCAAGTCTCTATACTAACCCCATGTGCATTTAGATGTTAGATCATGCTTGATTTATGATTTTATAGTCTAGTTTAAAACAAAGTTTAATTAGAATAGAACAGAGTTTGATTTGGGTTTTCTTTGACAAGGATTGATGGATGGATAGAGTTAATTCCAGTTTTTAGTTATAGCTTGCTCAATTCAGTTTTATATAGATTTCATTTAGTTAGTTGTTTGTTAATATAGATTGATAATTTACTTTTTAATATCGTAGATTAATTTATGTTTTCAATTATTTCCTTATTGCAGTTTGAATGGTTAGAATAGACATGGTATAGTTTTGTTTTACGCAATTTCCTTTCCTAGAATTCAAATGAAATTATATTTCTTAGTTAATGGTTGAATCTAGTTTTTCTTACATAGTGTAGAAGGATAATGATGATCTTGTTATGTTGTTGATGGTTTATACATGAATATGCAGGGTATTTAACATTATTTTTTTCATGGCTAAATTCTCATTGGATTGTTTAATCCATACCTTTCATTTTTCCATTGAGATTAGTATTGAGCTTATACCATTGGAATTGTCCTTTGTTGTCAAGTGCCATCGAGATATTATCTGACACCAAAGACATTCACACAACCACCAACATTATATTTGAATTGTCATAGGTTACAAGAATAGTTTTCATGCTTTCATAGATATAGTTTCTTGCTTTCATAGCTTAGAAAATAGTCTTATTTACTATTGTAGGATAAATAGACTTTGCTTTGATATATTAGATAGTAGTTTTCTTATCATAGATTAAGAATTAGTTGTTAATCTCTCCTTCTTTCAATAGAATAGATTTTCTTTCATGCATTGCATTGAGCATTTAGTCCAGTTGCCTCTTAGATTTCCTTTCACACATCAGAAATAGTTTTGCATTAAGCATTTAGTTCACTTGCCTCTTAGGCTAGATAGTTGTTCAATGAGAAGTTTTACTTTTATTGCTTGCAATAGTTATTTGCCTTTGCTTACTTGTCTTTTTCTTTTGTAGGTTAGTTAGGTGCCTCTGCTTACTTGTCTTTTGCTTTAGTAGGTTAGTTAGGTGTCTTTGCTTGCTTTTCTATTTGCTTTAATAGGTTAGATAGGTGTTTTTGCTTACTTGCTTATTTATTTTCTTTCATAGGGTAGTTGCTCATTGAATGTAGGTTGGAAAGTTAAAGAAGTTTTCTTTTGTCATTTTCTTATTATGCTTAGTAGTTTGCCTTTGTTTATTGTTGAACTAGTTTGCTTTACATAGGGTTTTACTTGCTTTCTTAGGAACTATCCATCGACCCTTGGCCCAAAAGTACTTAGGTTACCTAGTTTCATTTTGCTTAGTAGGGTTTTCTCATTAGATAGATTTTCTTGAGTAGATTAGCCTTAGATAGTTGCCTTCCTTAGTTAGAATATACTCCTACCAGCCTTCTACCTTTGGCATATCTAAGTTTACTTACCCCGGGTTGACAATTTAATTAAGGGCTTTTTCTATGTTTTTAGTGCATATACAACACCCATTAGCGTTGAACTCTGTGTCTTCCCATGTGCCAACAAATGGTTCCATTGTCGGGACCAAAACTGTGATTGTTGGGAACTACAGAAAAGAGAAAGCTCTGTGCGTAGATCTGTTTCCCTAGTGCGCGGTATTCTACTTGACTTGCGAAGCTTTGTGCTAAGAAGAGAAGTCAGATCTGAAGGAAAGAGGTAAGATCTTAAATCTTTGTGCTCTGATAAAGGTAAGAACAGTGAATTTTTTTTATTGAAAAGGTAAGATGAGTGGAAATTTTGGTTTGAAAAGTATGGAGCTAGGTATGTTTGATAAATTTTGTCCTAGCTTTAAAACTAGGGCGCAACTAGAAGAAAGAAGATTTGATATGAGTAGATCTAATAAGAATAGTGGAAGAGATGTTATTCCTATGCACAGAAAGAATGTTTGGACTAACAAATGGATGCAGGACCCTAGAAATAATTTTTTTTAGGTTGCTACTATGATCCTAGTGTGCAATATAGGAAAGGTTGGGGATCATTTAAAAGAAAGAGAGGATTAACCCTTTGTTAGAGTTGCAGAAGGTCGGGCCATCTTGCTAAGGATTTCCCTGATAAAATATCTAGTTGTCTTTGTTGTAAAGATATGGAGCATGGAGTTTTGGATTGCCCTAGAATGATTGCTAAGGTTGAAAGAATGAATATGAGTCAAGAAAACCCTGAGAAAGGTCAAGAAACTGAGACCATGAAAAAAACCCAGAAAGAATCAGAGAATGTCTTGCTACAAATGAAACAAACCCTGAATGATCACAGAAATATCAACTTATCAGCGATCTTCAAAGAAAAAGAGTGCATAGAAACAAGAATAGGAGACTTTGACATTGACTGTGTTCTGGATGAAGAAACACAGGTAAATATCATGACAGAAAGAACTTGGGAAATTTTAGGAAAGCCTGCTATGATTCCTTCATTAGGAGGAATAGGATTATTTAGAGGAAAGTTGATAACCCTATGTGGAAGACTCACCCAAATATCTATGAGTGCTCATGGAACTTCAATAGAGGAATATTTTGAGGTTGTTAAATTTATTGAGAATGACAACCCATTTTCTATGTTACTAGGAAAAATCTAGATTGAGAAGGATCAGACGAGAAGAAAAGAAAAGGAAGCCCTAAAACAAAAGAAGCAAGAACTAAAAGATTTCATGACTAGGAGGATAGTGCACTTGATTGAAGAACAAGAGAACATATCAAAGCTATTTAGAACCAGAAACTTGGATGTCGAAGTTGAAAGAATACAAGAAGACTCACAGAAGAGTGGAGCACCTACCCCAAACAAAGAAGAAGTATTTCCCTTGAACCCTATGAAAGAATCTCAACAATGGGAAGTTACTATGCCAAAAGGAGATAAGAATCAGAATGGAAAGAGGAATACCGGAATGAAGATTATAGGGAAGAAGGATAGAAAGCTCAGTAAGAAGAGAGCAAAGATAGAGAATTTACAGAAGGTTCCAGAGGGGACTTTGCAGAAGGAAGGCTTGCAAAACTGGAACTTCGTCGGGATATCAGAACAATGCAACATGGAACTTCGCCATGGCGAAGCAATATAACCGTTGGAGGCATTGTGATCATTAGACCGACGCCCCCAAACGATTAGAACAATAGTTATGACCAGAAATCTCATCTTCAGACCATTGGGACCACACCGCAACGGACATAACCGCATTGATTAAGGCCTCTCGTCCATTGGAGAGATTTGTTACATCGCGTCTACTTATTATATCGACTGTTGCACCGAGAATACTTTTTCAAATTGTATCCGCACCAACAAGAGAGTTCATTTCTACCGCACTGTGTTTACTAAGATCGACACATGTTCTATTGCATTGAAGCATTCCTTCATCAATATGAGTTATCTGATCTTAAGCGTGAATGTTGGGTGAACTCAATGCAGTTGAAAAGTGTGTAGAAGAAGTTCTAATCGATCTAATGGTCGATAAAGTAATGTTTGTAGGAATTCAAGCCTCATCGACGAGAGGAGTGCAAGCCTCCCCATCGACTGCTCATGGATACGAACCATCCCGAGCTGCAGCCGAGAAAATAACCAAGCATCGAGATGACTTGGCGAACGTGAAGTTAATCCCGACTATCTTGCTCGACTACATCCCGCCTTTGGCTTGCACAGTGAGTCGTGACAGTTTCCTGAGGGATTTCAATTATACCTTGGTTACTGCGTACCTCCTGAAGGGGATACGTGAAGTTAGAACGCAGCAGGATAAGATCACGACATTAAAATTCAATGACTTCAACCTAGGAAACTGCAAGAACTATAGTATGCTCACCCTCATAGATACTTAACTAGGACAAAGGGGAAGAACTCGAAAATAATCCCCCAACCATGGAATATGAACCTCGCACAGTCCACCATCTTGAATGTGATGAAGATTCCACATTTCGGAAGGCACCAGGAGGTTAACGCGTGTTTTAAGATCCTGCTATCATGTTACCATGGTAGCTATCTATGGCTAGACAAATGCATCACAGTTGATCTGACGTTGATCCATAGGATCACCGGATTGAGCATGCATGGACCCGACCCACAAGACTTCTACCTAGGGAAGGCTACAGATCGCGCATTGGCACAGAGGATTAAATACACATATGGCGATGTAGAAAAGGGGACGCGAGGCTACAAGGTAGCTTCCATCCAGAATGGCGCAGTGCGCCTAGCCTACCAGCTGATTGCAGGAAAGATGGTCAGAAAGAACAGACCTACGCAGGTCACAGGGTTCGTTGTTGACTTCGTCAGAAAATGTGTAGAAGGACGCCAAATGAACTGGGTGAAGTACCTAGTCAACCAGCTAGAATTGGATTTCCACGAAGCTTGGGATCAGGGCTATGAGTTCCATTTTAGATGGTTGTTGATCCTCATAGAATTTGTTGCTTGGGAGATGTCAGAAGGTGTGACCTTCCCGGATATTGAGCCATTCGAGCCACTCGTTGCGAAGTTCACCACACTCTGGTACTCGAGAGATATGGGAAAATAGTGGCAGTCAAACACGGTATTCCACACATACTATCTCCAGCTAAAGAGGACTATTGGGGTTGTCCCTTGCATGACGTCGAACACCCTGCACCGGTTCATACCTCTCATGAAGTTCCGCACATATCAACACTTTATTTATATCACCGTGCGCATAGACGAGAATAAAGAAGAGCTTCAGTCATACTTTAATCTCACAGAGGAGGACCTCAAAGAGATAACTAAGGACTAGTATGCAGAGCTCCTTATCCCTGCTGACCCTGAAGAAATGTTTGATCACAAACTAATTGGAAGCTCATAGGCCACTCAAGAAGAGCATGACACACCTGGAACCAACAGAAGGAAGAAGACCGAAGAGGTACAAAACCTGAGCAGTGCATCAGATGAAACTGCTTCAGAGTCACCTGGATGAGGATGTAATGACGACGTAGATAGAGAAGAGACCACTGGCAAAGAACATCAGTAGAAGAAAGGTGAAGTAACATCGCCTAGAGATTATTTTGATGAGACTGATCCCTCCAAGAAAAGGAAGGTTCCCCCCATGAAACCTACCTTGCGGAAGAAATCCAAAGCCACCAAGACTAAGCTGCAAACTATACTCACGCTCAATGAATTTGAATTCATCATCCCAGTCATATCAGACCCCTCACAGGATATTATGAAAAACATTGAATCCAAGCAAGCAGCCATGTATGAAAAAAATGAGACAGAACTAAGAGGGGTACAACAAGCCCTTCAATCCATCCGCGTAGTATCCACTGCGCCCCCACCATCAGAAGAATCAAAGTTGGGAAATGAGCCTACCCAACTCCGCAGAATAGCTAACGCAACTAAAGCTCACCTTCGTCGAGTGCAAGAAGAGAAAGAACATGCTATAGTGGCCCTAAAGCAAGCATAATAGGAAATGGTATAGCAACTCTGAGTTGCGCAACAAGAGAAAGATGACCTCCACACCAAGTTCGAAGAGGATAGAGTGCAGGTTAAGCAAGAGAAAGAGCAGTTGCTTGCAAAGCAGCTTAGAGTGAGAGAAGCAGTCAGTAGAGAACTTTTCTCTATGACCGGCTTAGAGCAGAAGGCAGAAGAACCAGTACAACATCATGTAGTGCAGCTTGTGGAAGCTATCCAATAGCTTCAATAGAGAATCATAGATTTGGAGCTACAAACAGTTCCAAGTACCCTACAGGACGTGCGAGACCAAAGAGAATTCACTGCCCAAAGCACAATTGAGAGGATCAGAGCATTCACTCTGGAATGTAAACATCTTAGCAGTAGAAGTGAACAAATCTATGAGTGACTTACTGAAGACCCTGAACTAAAGGCACTAGATTCACAACTCCAAGAGACAAAGAAGCAAGCAACAATAGTACAGGCATAGTTGAAGCCCCTATCTGCAGTTGAGAGGATGAAGCGATCCCAAGAACAATGCACTGCTCAACGATAGGTCCACACCATATAGAGAAAAGTCATGGAAGTAACTCAGAGGCTCCAACCAGTCCCAGGTGAAGCGTGTCATCGGTTTGAGGAGATTGAATGCCAAGGAGAAAAGTTGGAACAAGTAGTCACTACATTTGAACAACGCTTAGAGGGACCTGTCAATGAAGCAGTTATCCAAGAGTTCGTCGAGCAGGAGGCCTTGGCGCAGCAACAGGTCAAAGCATCTCAAGCCAAGCTCAAGGATTTTGAAGCATAGCTACCCAGATCAAAGTGACTTGGGATGAGTCACAGGGGAGTGTTGGGGGCCTGTTGGCCCTTGACCAAGTCTTGAGAATCCTTGGTCATGATTGGCCTATTTTGGGACTTCGACAATTTCTCGAACGCGGAGCGCAAGTTGAAGCGGAGATCGTGGGATATTGGCCCCTTATTTAGGGATTTTTGGGTTTTGGGCTATGTAACGGGTATGGGGATGTCGGCCCATGGGTTTACCCATGTTTAGGCCCTTTTTGTAATGTATAAATAGAATTCTAGGAGATGTAAGAAGAAGAGAGTTTTTTGGTACCTAGCCAAGTGCTAAGTGAAAATTGTAAATGCTTTGTGCATGTTGTGTTGAGAACTTGCAGAGCTAAGTGAAAGTGACTCTAAGATACAGTGTAAAGGATTTTTGTTGTAATCTATCTCGGGGAAGGAGGATCTAGCGAAGTGTGCACAGATATCCTGTCCTATGTGGAGTAGGATCTTGTGGCTCTGTGCATGTAGAATATTGACATAAGACAATAAAAGAGAAGAAGAGTTGGTGGATGTAGCCCCAGGTTGGGGGTGAACCACGTATATCATGTGTTCCTATGCTTTGTGCGATGTATTGATGTGTTTATGTATTTACTTGCTTGTTTATTTGATTTACATGAATGATAGATAGATTTGTGATGCTTTGTGCTTAATAATGTGGATGAATGCTAGATCTAACCTATGTGAATGTGCTTAGTGCTTGAATATACTAGATCTGGGTGAATATTGTGACCTGTTGTTAGGGTTTAACTACATTGTAATTTAAGGTTGAATACTAATTATATATAACTGTTAAGTGCTCAGTTAAGGTGTTACAATCACAGATCGGTGTCTCGGCTAAGGTTGCAGACACTGGAGTCCTACAACCACCCCTACCTCTACCTCGGGTGAGACTACATCTACTTCGCAGGTGTTGCCAAAAGGGATGGTAGTCAGGGTTTTGTTGGTGCGTTGTTGAAGCGTTGAACCCTAGGTATTCCCCTGTGCCAATAGTTCCAATCCTACTATAAGATCACTGAGGAGGACATGGAAGAAATAACTAAGGAATGGCCCACAGAGTTCCTTATACCATTCGACCAAGAAGAATTGTCTGACCTCGACCTCATCGGAAGTCCTGTAGTCACCCAGGAAGAATACGATGCACCCAGTAGCAGGAGGAAGAAAAAGAAGGAATATTTACAGGAACTAAACAACACATCAAAAGATATTGCATCATAATCACCTGAAGGAGGAGGAGATGACGAAGTAGACAAGGAAGAGAATGATGGGAAAGAAGACAAACTAGAGTAGGGCGAAGTAACACTGCCTAGGGACCCCCTTGATGAAGTTGAGACATCCAAGAAAAGAAAGGTTTCCCCCAAGAAACCTAGATCGCGGAAGAAGTCAAAAGCCAATAAACTGCCATTTCAGACTATGCTAACAGTGGATGACATTGACCTTATCATTATTGTTGTGTCAGACACCTCGGAGGGTATCTTGCAGAAAAGTGAAGCCAAAGAGGAGACAATGTTTGACAGGATTGAAGTAGAGCCTAAAGGAGTACAACAAGCTCTCTATTTGAGCCGTGCAGTGTCTACTGCGCCTCTGTCATTTGAAGGGATTGAGTTGGGAGATGAGCCTACTCAGCTGTGCAGACTAGCAGATGTGACCAAAGCTCTCCTTCATCGTGTCTGGGAAGAGAAAGAACAGGCCACAGAGGTATTGAAGAAAGAAAAAGAGGAAACCCTAGAGCAACGTCGGGTTGCGTAGCAAGAAAAATACAACCTCCAGGCGAAGTTTGCAAAGGATAGAGCATAGATCTAGAAGGAGAAAGAACAATTTCTCACATAGCATATTGGAGTCAAGGAAGCAGTCACTAGAAAAATTCCCTCTGTGATGGGCTTAGAACAAAGGGAAGAAGACATAGTGGAGAGTCAATTGGGGAAGTTGGTTGAATCCATTCAGTAGCTCCAACAAAGAGTCACAGAACTTGAGTTACAAGCAGTACCAAGCACTCTGTAGGAAGTGCGAGACCAGAGAGAATAAATTGCCCAAAGCATAATCTAGAGAATCAATTCATTGGCCTTGGAATGCAAACAACTCAGTAGTCTAAGTGTGCATACTTACAAGCACCTTGCAAAGGACCCTGAACTAAGGACACTAGAATCACAACTTCAGGAGGAAAAGAAGCAAGAAGCAACAGTTCAAGCGTAGTTGAAGCCACTATCAGTCATCTAAAGGATGAAAAGGTCCCAGAAACAACACATGGTTTAGCAACAAGTCCATGTCATCCATAGTAAAGTCATGGAAGTGACCCAGAGGCTCCATCCAGTATAGGATCAAGCTTGCACATTTTTTGAGGAGATTGAAGGACAAGGTGCACAGCTAGAACAAGTGGTCACCATGGTAGAACAACGCTTTGAAGGAACTGTGATCGAGAAAGTTATTTAGGAGTTCACTGAGCAGGAGGCTCAGCAGGTCGAGGCAGCTGGAGCCAAGATCGAGGCATTTGAGGCAGAGCTACCCAGATCAAAGTGACTCGGGACGGTCACAAGTGAGTGTTGGGGGCCTGTTGGCCCTTGACCAATTTTTGAAGAACCTTGGTCATGTTTAACCATTTTTGGGACTTCGATAGGCTAGTCGAAGGAGAAGCGCAAGGTGAAGAGGAAATCGCAGGATCTCGTGCCCTCTTTAGGTATTTTTGGGTTTAGGTTTTATGTAACAGGTATGGGATGTCAGCCCATGGGTTTACCCATGTTTAAACCCATTTTCTAATGTATAAATAGATAGCTAGGCGATGTGATAATGTGCTAAGTCAGTTGTAAGCTAAGTGTTGTGGAGAGATAAGTGAGAATAGTTGTGGATGTTTCGTGCATATTTCGTTGAGAACTTGCAGAGCTAAGTTCAAGTGGTTGTAAGAAGGCTTTGTGCTTGAACCTAGCTCGGGGAAGCAGGATATGGCGAGGTGTGCGTAGATCTCCTGTCCTATGCGGAGTGGGTTTTGTGGCTCTGTGCATGTAAGAATATTGACAGAAGACAATAAAGAAGAAGAAGAGTTGGTGGACGTAGCCCCACACTGGGGTGAACCATGTATATCATGTGTTGTGGTTGCTTTGTGTGTTATGGTTGTTATGTTATTAATGTGATTTATCCTTAGTGCAGTAATATTTGTTAGATGCATTTGATAATAGTAGCTTAGTGCTTAGTGATGTGAATGAATGTCATATCTAATCTATTTCTAAGTGTTAAGTGCTTGAATGTGTTATATCTTTTTGAGTACTACGCTGCTATTTAATTAGGGTTTTGACCTACGATGTGAATGAGGGTTAAATACTGATGAATGTTAACTGCTAAGTGCTCTGCTAAGTACTGTGATCACAGAGTTGTGTCCCAACTAGCTTGTAGACATTTGAGTCCTGCAACCACCCCTGCCTCTACCTCGGGTGAGACTTCATCTGCCTCGCAGGTGTTGCCAAAAGGGTCAGTTGTTAGGGTTTTGTTGGTGCGTTGTTGAAGCGTTGAACCCCGGGTCTGCCCCTGTGCCAACACCCATCTAAGAAAGAAAAGTACCTCTTCCTAGACAAGGTTTCCAAGACCAGGTCTATGAAAGGAAAAGGAAAATAATATCTATAGGTAGCCTTGTTTAGCTTTCTAAATTCCACACAAATCCTCCATTTTCCATTCTTCTTAGGAACAATAACTAATGGGGATACCCACTTGCTATCTGAAATAGGGTAAATAAAATTGGCATGTAGGAGTTTTTGGAGCTCTTCTTTCACTATATCTTTTAAGGATGGATTCATTCTTCTTTGGGGTTGCCTAACATGTCTAATTTGATCATTGGTGTAAATATGGTGTATACAAGTATCCGAGTGAATTCCTTTCATGTCAGAGTAATCCCATGCAAAAGCATTGGACTATCCTTGAATCATTTGGATCAATTTTTGTTGTTGATATGATTCCAAGCTAGAATTGATATATAGAGATTTTTCAATATTGATTTCAACAATATCAACAACTGACTCTTCTCCTTCATTTATTGTTGATATAGTGAACAATGTAGAAGTGGAGAGATTCCAGACCTCCTAAAATTCAGGGCTGAAAATATGTGTAAATTTTGGAAAAGATTGAGGATATTCAATCCATCATGTATTGACTAAAAATATGTTCTTCGGTTTGTTCTTGAATTCCCTTTGTTTGCTCAAGTGTTAACAAGAGTTTAGCACAGTTCTCCTCCCCATAGGGATTATCCAACCATAAAGGAACTTTAGTGGCTGGTTGGGAAGGATGAAAGAGAATAAGTTTATGACTGTGGATCCCATTAGAAATTGTCATATCCCTAGACCGACAACTAATAAATGCATCAATAGTGGCCAACCAAGTTTGACCAAGCACAATTGGATGTGTAGGTTTGGAGGATTTTGAATGAATTACCAAGAATTCCACATGATACTTCCAGGAGGCTAAGGTGATTGTTACATCATCTAGACTTCCTACTAGTATAATGACTGATTTGTCTGCCAATTCCTACAAGGTCTATGTTTCCCTCAAGTGATTTAGTTGCAGAGTTCGCATGGTGTCAACAGTCATAAGATTTTTTGTTGCTCCTAGATCAATAAGTGTATTTGACAAAGAAATACCAATAATTTATAGAGTCACCACTGGATTTCCCAGATCATTATATTTATATGAAATTTTTGATATAAATTCTAACAATTGTCCAACCACTTGTATAACAGGACGTTCCTTCCTCTTCCTCCTAGTTTTTTTAATGCAAAGATCCCTTATAATTTTGGCATAGATAGGAATATCTTTGATGGCTTGAAGTAGGGAAATCTTTACACATATATTCCTTAGTTCAGCTTCTAAATCATGTCCTATAGGTACCTCAGGTTTCTTCACAAGTAACCTTTATGGATAAGGTGGAGGATTAGTTTCCTAAGGTATTTTTTATGGTTGAGGAGTGTGAGGAGGAATTTCCTCTTGTACAAGGGTGTCTTCTTATTCATTTGGTTGGTTTTCTATTTATTCTTATTCTTTAATAACTACTGTAGAATTTGGTTTATTCAAGACCTTCCCAGACCTTAATTGAATTTCATTCATTGAAGTAGAAGTTATCACATAAGTTGGGAAAGTCTGTACTTCAAGATTTTGTACAAGTTGTGTAGGTCTATTGTTTAGATTAGGGATGGGTTGTGCAAGAATATGGGTAGGATGAGGAGGGTTTGGATTAGATGGATATTGCATTTGTTTTTGTTGGTTTGGGTTCAAAGGAAATGTAAGTTCTTGTTGTAGTTGGGAAGGTGGAGGTAGAGTAGGTGGATTAAATCCAGGTAACAACTGAGAGATATTGGAAGGATATTGTGGGTAAGGAGGAAAAGTTGGTGGTTGAAAAGGAACATTCCCATATGCAGGCCCCCTCCATCCTTATTTCCAAGGTTTGACTTTTGGTTGCTAATGTTTCCATTGATATTAAGGAATTGGAGGAATCTGGTGTTCTTGTGAGTATTGTGTGGTAGGGTCGAAAAACATATTAGGATTTTGTTGTCTCCATGCTCTCTTAGGGGGATATGATGTTTCCTAAGGTTCCCCTCCTCCCTTAAAAATGACTTGTAGTCCAGGTAAGGAAGGGAACTTGTTGGTAGGGTTTTCCTCTATACAGATCCCACAAATTTCAATCACATTAATAGGACATTCTTTTTTAGGATTCCTTTTCCTACACCGAGGACAAAAAATTGATAAAGTAGCATTTTCTTCTTCTTGTTTCCTTTTGATTTTCATGGTGTCTAACTGGGTGTTGATTGTGTTGAGGATGTTTGTTTTGAATTTTTCTAGCAGATTCCCTAGTTCTATCCTTGTAACACCTCCTAGAGTAGGTTTAGTAGTTCTTCTCATAGGATCCCTTATACTTTTCTTTTTTTGGCTTGGTTGTGGGAGTACATTTTACAATACTATGCAATGTCTTTGAATGGATTTTGGTATACATCCCCAAAGCTCATAAGGTTCGGTACCTTAATACAATCATCCCTTATAACCTTCAATAAGATGGTCCTAACTGTGGTTGTGTCTAAGGCAAATTGTTTTGTCTTTTGATAATTGTAGAGGAACCTTTCTAGGTAATATTCCAGACTCTCCTCCTCAGACTGTTGC
Organism: Picea engelmannii; assembly: GCA_009831015.1. Taxonomy (NCBI): domain Eukaryota; kingdom Viridiplantae; phylum Streptophyta; class Pinopsida; order Pinales; family Pinaceae; genus Picea; species Picea engelmannii. The sequence goes on along the minus strand of ML794836.1, from coordinate 855,993 downwards.
ATTCTAAATATATCATTCCTAGCATCTCTAGGTCTACAATAATCCTGATATTTCTGGAGGAAAGTTTATTTCTTACCATACCAAGATAAGATAGTATGTTCTCCTAGACTCATAAACCACCTTAATGTTGAGTCTTTACGTGTAGCTGGAAAGAAATTTAATTTTTGTGCACTATCAATATAATTGTAACTTCTACATAGTATATCAAATTCAAACAAAAATGAATCAAGATATTCTGTTGACATACCATGGAAGTGAGGTAGTGATGACAGTGGAATATTCTTCATGGAAACATATCTGGTAATGTCTAATATTGGGAATCCAAATGTCTCAGTTTCATTATTTGCATTCCCTTCCTTATCTGTCATAATTCCGAACAACACGTTATAGGTTGCGAGTGATGTTTCTCCACTAAGTGATGGTTCAACCACCAGATTTGTTGGGATATCCAACTGTTCCAATACTTTTTTTTCTACTCCAATGGCAGATTCAACCTCTTCTACCACTTCCTTTGTCTCTTTTCCATATCCTCCTTCTGATTGGGTTGCCAGAGCTTCCCTCCTGCTTGTTGTGATATGTTTTCAATCTGCATAGTAGCTTTAGATTTAGGGCCTTTGGCTATAGTTTCAATTTCTTCCCTTGAACTCTCTCCTCTGAGAATTTCTCCTGCATAGAAATTAGCTAAATTAATGTGGGGGTGGTTTCTTGATTTTTATGTAACTTTGGGGGGTTTTCTTAAATTTTTTGTAACTTTGGATGCAATAAATCTACCTTTACTATCCCTACGTCTACGCATAAAAAGAAGAAGATCTAATACTATCACACACAAATTTTAACTACTGAAGGTAAGATGACAACCTGACTTTGGAGAAACCCCACTAAAGTGGATGCATGGGTTCTTCCCTAACATCTTACCATCTTCTCTCTGCCCTTAGGTCATCCTTAAAACCAATCCAAAACCATAAAATCAATCTAATTCAAATACTACCTATTATTGTTTACAAATCACCGACAACGACGCCAAAATGTTGGTTTAATTATATGTTCAATCATTTAATATGTCAATCCGGTATCATAATCAATAGAGTTGATGCACTATATGTGCAGATAACAGATAATTTCTTGTGTCTAATGAGTATAGACTACATAAGAACACTACAAACCAATGCTTTGTTTCACAATCTTCAAACAATCTTCTTCACACAGTTTAAAAACTAGAAAGAAAAACTCATAAACAAAATCTCAACATGAATGTGATCTTAATCTCTTGCTCAGGTGATGAATTTGTTCATTTATAGGCTCATGAAAGGGAAAGATGAACTAACTATGTTCCTATAGCAACTAATCTAACAACAATCTGTAATTAACACTCTGCACATTCTTAAAAGAAAGATCAATCAATCCTAAAAGAAATACTAGGTGCAGTAAGATACTCCATTATTGGTGCATGTAGGGTGAGAGATGGAGATCTTGACTGTGCCTGTATTTTCAAGATGTAACCTAATCAATTTTGGAAGAAACTCTAGGTGTAGTGAGATACTCCATTATAGATTCATGTAGGGTGAGAGATGGAGATCTTAGTTGTCCCTATATTTGAAAAATAGAAACAAACATTAAAGAATCCAATCTAACAAATGATTTTCTACATACACACACAAGGATTACAAGTATTTACTCAAAAATATATGTTGCACTCAGAAATCTATATTCACTCAGAATTACCACGCATTTATATTGCATGATATCCAATGTCTTACTGAAACATAACAAGAATAAAGTTAGATGTTGTGATCAAAACAAAAAATTATTCTATCCACACACAAACCAAAATTATATTCACAAATAAATACAAGGAAGCTTACCTTGGTTGGGTCGGTGGGCCCTTGTCGTACCAACAAGCTAGCTTTAAAAGAAACTTACAGAAGGAAAGATTTGATCACACACATAGATTCCATGAACTGCAATTTGTATCATTACTTTAGAAACAGGGGTACAATCAACAATCTTCAAGAATCAATTCTACAACATAATAGTGCTTAAATATGTCTCTGTACATCTATCATCTACAAGGCTCTCTCTTTTAAAGAGAAATAGTCATTAAAAACAAAGTCTGGAGATAACATCAAATGACTGCACAAATATTACAATTGGTTGATGTATCGTTTTTCAAGGGAACGACTTCATCCTCATGACACGAAATGCATGAGGATGAAGTGTATCATGTTCTTCAATGAACAAAGGATGTTCGAGCCAAGAAAATCATTGGACCCATCGAGAGAAAATTCATTCAAACACCTAAGATTGTAGTTGCGGAACTAGTACCGAACGCGCACAGCTGGAACATGAAGATTGGTACCGGATGCACACAGTCAAATATGTATTGGTACCAGACTAGAATAGGAATAGGTACCGGATGAGCATAAAAATACGTACCGAACGAACACAGCATTGGTACCGGACGAGCACAGAAATATGTACCGGATGAACACAAAAATATGTACCGAACGAATTGAATTCCAGATGAATGCCGAAACCGGTACTGGATGAGTAGGAGTTGTGTCATAAGGTCTTCTTGAATCAATCAAAGTAATTAGAGAGCATTTAACATCAATTATTCCATTCCAAATATTAAGAAATATCATAAATCATGATTTAAACATATGTTACCTCATATATACACGAGAATGGCTAAAAGACATGTCTTTGAAGAAAATAGGCAAATAGTGCATATATCTGAGGTAAATTTTGTCAAGATATAGGACATGATAAGGTAATTGGAGGTATAAAAAAGGAGACCCAACAGTATTTTGTGCCTATAGCCCATAGTACTACAATTATGGTAGTGGGTATTTCAAGCCTAGTTAAGATTTTATTTCTTCCCTCTCCTTAGTAAGAAAATTTGACATTTGTATATGTGGCATGAGATAATTTTTCCCATAATTAGTATGCATACTTCTTGTCACTTATTTTTTCACAAATGGGGAATATTCATGATGCCCTAATTTTGAAGAAACATTTGAAGTATCTTTTCTCTGGGTTCTTCTATTGCATAATTCATAGGGTCATCAAAGACTATGGGCCTACCTTTTCCCATTATCAATGGTGTCCTTTCATTGCTACAATTATGTCTGCTCAAAACGATCCCCATTTGTTCGATCAATGATAATATTGAAAAATAGCTCAAAAAATGGGACGATTCATAGTCTAGAGATTATCTATTAAAACAACACCCTGTACCCACATAGACAAGCCCATCCTCCATGTCATCCACTAGAGCTTGAAATAGAACAAAGACATAAAACATAGGCCTTTGAACTGCCTATTAGGAAACGCATGGTGAATCCTTCTCTAATCCCAATTTGTAAACTACCCTCTTATTGTACCACTGAAACAAATTTGAACGCGCTATTATTCATCTTAACTTGGCTAACCAATTCGACAACATTTTGAAGAAAATCAAATCAGCATTCTCGGCCTTACTACAGATTTAAATACAACCTGAGTGGGCCTAATGGATAAGAACATGTGTTTCCTCCTAAGAGGTCACAAGTTCAAATCCAGAGGGGGGTAGGGTATGTATACCTTCGTAGACTTTACCATTCAAATCGTTGGGTGAAGGGGGTCCCTTGTCCCACAAACAATTTGGGGTCTCATACACCAATTTGGTGTATGTCTTGGCCGTGACCTTAAAAATAGATTATTATTATTATTATTATTATTATTATTATTATTATTATTATTATTATAAACAACAGATCTAAGCATCTTTTTCAGTTCATTTAAGTTATGATTTTGAGGTCTCCTTGTGATTTGGATGGTTGATATTTATATAGAGATCATTGGTTCTTTGATCTACACAAAATAAGCTACATGAATATTGAAGTTACAATAAAAGGGGAGGTCATATTTTAGGCATGGATGGTACATGTTCAGGAGGCTCAAATACTCCTTTATATACAATATTATGTTCAGTGCATGAATGGGGATTTCCAACTGTGGATGTTGCTGACAACAAGCCAAAATTGAAGGGATTTTGGATTCACTATAGATGCTATGAAAAGATAGGAACTATGTTCCATAGTAAAACCAATTTATGGTTTCCAGTTAGAGACATCAGCATTTGATGCAAGGAATTCCAGGAGGCTTTTACAAGGTTTTTTCTCAAATGACCAAAGGGAAAATCTAGATGATAGCAAGGTTTGAGTACACATTTTAAAATACTTTTACATGGTTCAAGTTTTATAAGGATACAATCCTCGAATGAATGAGGCATTTTCTGAATTTATTTCAATCCAAGGAAGTTAAGAATTGTTACAAAATCATTTAGTTAGTTCTATGCAAATATTGGTTCTTCCTACATGCTTTTTGAGATGGTCAAAACTGAGATGTTGTTGATTCTTCTGATGGAAAAAATATTTTTGAAAAGTTTCTTGATCCACCTGAAGAGGTAAGTATAGTGTACGATGAACCTGTAGGGGTAGAAATTTTGCAGTTAGAAGCATCTTTTGCTATTAGAAACACTTTTTCTAGAGAACAAGATGTTAGTTAAGTAAGTCCACGATATTCTCGTACAAGCATTATCATGAAGATTTACTTTGTAGGAGTATAATATACCTCTTTGGATATGATATATAAAGGAAATCATCGTTGAAGAAAGGAATTTTGTTTCTAATTTGATTAATCTTCCATCCTAGTCACCTTGGACTACCTCAAATCACTCACTGGAGAATAACCATTTTACTTTATGGGATTGTTATTGCATTAGAAGACTTGAGTCTTTCTTTTTTTCTGTGGTTTGAGCTCCATGAGGAGTCTGATTTTCAATCTGGGATAGAGGAACATTGATCCTATCTAGTGGCAACGAAATTTTAATCTTTCTAAGGGGGTGAAAACAAGCAAGATGAAATCCCTTGCAACCTAGGAAGTTTAGCAATCAACCTACCTTTGCCTCACTCTCTATCTCCTGATCAACCTCTCCTTCACCAGTTTCCTGCAATCAAAGGAAACATGTTATTCTTTTTATTTTTTCTTCTTTTGAGCTGTAGAAGCACTCAAATGCAACTCCATGTTATGCTTATTAGACACCCACATTCTCATTGTGGCTTGGAAATTATTGGAAAACATTTGAAATCAGTAATACAATCATGAATAAATGAGGGAAGTGAGCATAAGCCTTGCCCCTAACATCAAAAAAGTGAATTTCTTGTTCAAATCAAGCATGCAAGGAGTTACAACTTTGTGTAGCTTGGCAATGTTGGTAGCTTTTGAAATTTGTAAAATGCATTCATTTCTTGCAAAATATGGAGAGCAGGTTAAGTTTATCCATTCAAGAATCCCTATCAGAACCACATTAAGTAGATGGTTTTCATCATTATGTACAACATCAAATGAACTCTTCCACAACTCAGTAACTCCACTAGTTGACTGCTTTCTGTGAGAGAAACATAATAGATATATAGAGGCTTTTCTGGGTTCCAATGTGAAACCATGTATTCTTGTTTGAGAATAAGGTCCCCTTAATTCATTTCTTGCAAAATTATTTTCTGAATTAGAAGTAGATTCCCTATTGAATTCATTTCTTGCAAAATCTGGAAAGCGGGTTAAGTTTATCCATTCAATAATCCATATCAAAACCACATTAAGAATATCGTTTGCATCATTATGTAAAATATCAAATGAACTCTTCCACAACTCAGTAACTCCATTAGTTGACTGCTTCATGTGGGAGAAACATAATAGATATTTAGAGGCTTGTCTGGGTTCTAGTGTGAAACCATGTATTCGTCTTTGAGATTAAGGTCCTTTCATAGGATGTTTTGAACCTACTGTATGCTTCCAAGGGATGAATTGCATTGCTTACTGTTAGTTAATTGCTTGGTTATTGGAACCCTGAACTTGAAATGAATTGAATATTTTGTATGAATCTTGGCCTATTGGACCAATTATACATAATTAGAAATCATAATTGTTTTGACAATATTTGTGTAAATTGTTTATAACTTGTACTGAAAAGTGATATGGTGGCATTTGTTTGATTCTGCTAGCATAAAAAAATATGTGGTTTTATTGTTTGTGGTTCATAAATACAATTGTTTCAACTATGATATTTTGGGAGAATTAATTGTAAAAATATGCCAATGCATCATAATTCAGAAATTCTTTGGGTGGTAGTTGTCCTAATCAATCATGGTTAAAATCTTATCAAAGTTTCAAAATATATTCAAACAATTGTTCTGATAGATATAACAAGCTATAAAATATGCGTGTTTTGAATACTATAATTGGACAATATAATTTTTCATGTGCTCATCCCATACATGACAAAAAGGTTAGTATCATAAAGAAAGACTTGAAATATTCTACTAGCTTCTTGATATCTTTATAGAATGATAATTAGACATGACAATTTTAATTTTGTTAGATTTTCTTAAATTTTCAGAGCAATATATTTGCCAAAGTATTTATATCTTCTTTTACATTCAATAACCATATAATGAAAATATAAGAAGATATACAAGCACAATAAGACACAAATATTTGTCCTGGGAAAATCCCAAACCCGGGGAAAAACCCAGTCAACTTTTCTTAGAGAGATTATTTCTCATAATACAATCCAACCATGAACAAGCTCTTATTCACAAGAACAAAATTTTGATAATGAAGAAACCTTGATAACAATAACTTATCTCTTCTTTTCAAACCCTAGCAGGGGTAGATAATTGCATCACCACACAAAGCTAGCGTGATGCAGGAGCATCGCCCACATCAAGCGAGCGTGGGGGAAAGCGCCACACATTTTGAGCATATGTTAAATTGTTTAAAAACTTTTGAAGAGTGGATGCGCCAAACTTAAATGTGATAGTTAAGGAGAGGCGTACTTATGCATTGTATAGGACCTTGAGAGATCTGCTCTCATCCATAGTAGGTAGGAGGCATTTATGTAAGTATGTAGAATTGAATATTAGATTAGATAGTTTTAGAAGGAGTGGAGGGAAAACGGATATAGACACCCTCATTGTGTGTTGTAACATAGTTAGAAGCATTGGAGCATAGAAGAGAAGCAAAGAGTTGTGTAGAAACACCCATGTACTGATATTTGGATTAATAGAAAGAGATTGATTCAAATTCATGGTTTTGTGGTTATCCTCTGTGTATTGATGCTGAATGATATGCTCATGAATGTTTGCTTCCTGGTATACATTTTCTTTTATATGCTGTGTATGTGATTTCATGGTTTGAGTTGAAGTCTGGAAGGAAGAAGGAATGAGTTTCAATTGTTTCTCTGTCTGAGCAAGATTCCTGCAGGGAGTGCAATTGAACTGTCCGCAGGGAGTGCGTCGACAAGGAGTTCAGAGGGTTGTCTCTGAAAGCTCAGGAGAGGTAGTGGATTGTTCTCATTTCCTCAGAGTGCAGCTAGGCACAAGAGTCGTGCAAGGAGTGCACAGGCCAAGGAGAGTCTCAGGGTTGTGAACCTGAGCAAAATATTGAAGGACTACTGCAACAGGTGTGCGCAGAGTTGAAGTATTCAACATTTGAAAGCGGGTGGAGATTTGCCGCAAGAAGTGCGTGCAAGGGTCTTCTTTAAAGACCTAAAATTATGAGAAAGCTCAGGAGGAGTAAGGCCTTTGAAAAGTTTGAGGAACATCGAAGGTTCACAGCGTAAGTGGATAAGTCCAAGGAGAAGTTCTTGGTTTTCCTCCGTAGAAACCATCAAAGGAAAGAGATCGACGGTTAGAAATTTGTGGAGAGAATTAGCGAAATCCCGCTAGCCGTCAGATCTGCCAGAGAAGCGAGGAGGTTACGGCTGCATCCAGAGTTCAAGCTTAGGATATTGGGGACCGTAGGATCTTCACAGAAATACTCGTCAGCCACTGGATTGACCAGGAGTTGCACAAGGTTTAAGCTTCGTGAACAGGAGGAGGAAAGTTTCAACGAGAGGCATGGCCATTGGAATTTCGGCATTCGTGAAATCGGGAGTCACGAGGACGAGTGATTGGGAATTTTATAGTGAAAATCCCAGAATCAATCTGAGCCATCCATCTGTTGGACAGGTGGCAGCAGTTGGGGTCATCGACATATCGGAAATCTCGAGACCAAGGGTTCAAGGCCTATTGAGCCCTGAAATCATGAGAAAACCATAGCCGTGGATCTAGGGAGAGACACGTGTCACGATCATCCAACATCAGAGATCCGGACACTAGAGATTGCGCAAGTAAGTGTTTTTTGGCTTTGAAAATTGGCGAAACCCGAGGGTTGATCTGAACTGTTCATCCACTTGGGACGCGTGTCAAAAACCCGAAGAGAGTCGGGGATCAGCGCTTTGGAGGTCCTGAAGACAGGGTAATCTTGCATTTCAAAATCACGAAGTCTGTTTTTTCGACAAGAAGAGAGTTCCATGTGGGACCTTGCTGACGTCATCTTATTATAGTGAGACATCAGGAATTTCCACAGGGAAAACCCTGAAGTGACGAGGACCGTCCATCCTTGAGGACGCGTGGCCGAGATCGAAGTGATCGGGAAATCAGCATTCGAGAGATTGGGGAAATCGAAGGCCAAAGCGCTTCGACATTTGAAGTCGTGAAACTCCAAGGGAGATCTGGAGCCATTGATCTCAGTGACCGATCACCATCCTTGGTTGTGGTTACGGTGGAAGGGAGTCCTGGTGATGTCATATCGCGAAATCGAGAGTCGAAACATCGATAATTTCGTGGGTAAGAGATTTACTACATTTCAACACTTGAAACCCCGAATCCCGATAGGGAGTATGACTGCGGTCATATGAGAGGAGGTCGCATGGGATAAATGTATATCCTGGAGGCTAAGGCAACAAGGGAGCATGTCAGGATATCGACAATTGGGAAATTGGGACCCAAAGGGTGGTGACATCGGGGATTTGAAACCCCCGAAACCCGATTGTGGCTTTCTATCGTAAATGGAACTGTGACCGGTCGAAAGGTTGTAAGGTGCCGGAAAAGACTTGTGGGTCTAATTCGAAGGATATTCCAGTGGGAATCGAAAGAGCCATTCCAGCTCGGGGGAGGAATTTGAATGATCCTTAAGACCGGGAGGTCAGGCACGGGACCTGCTAAGGTAGGTGCTCGGGTGGATGCCATCAAGTGGTATCAGAGCTTAGAAAATCTTCTTTTCTTTCTGTAGTAGGGAGAAGGAAGATTCACCATGCCGCCGAGAAGAAGAGATAGAAAATCACCCGATCCAGAGGAGGAAAGGGAGACGTCCAAAGGAAGGGGTAGATAGGTGAAGAACCCAGAAGTAGAAAGAGATCTGCATAACATATGCGCCAAACTTGTGGACGTGGAGATAAGACAAAAGCACACAGCTGATGTAGGAGATATCAGCAAGTCTAAAAATGAAGATGATATTGGACGTGGAGAAGAAGAAATCACAGTAGAAGATGCAGCAAATGAGCGCTTACTTAAAGTTGTTGCAAGAATGGGTGCAAAGGCAAAGATGGACATTCCAGTTTATGAGGGAAATCTGGATGTAGAAGAGCTTCTAGACTTGATTAGAGCTCTAGACACATATTTTGACTATGAATATGTCGAAGAAGACAAGAAGGTCAAGCATGCCTTCACGAGATTAAAAGGGCATGCAGCATTGTGGTGGGATGAACAACAAGCGGACAAGCGTTGCCAAGGAAGGCAGAAAATTAAGAGTTGGGATAGGATGATTGCAAAAATGAAGGCAAAATTCATCCCCAGGGATTACCAGATTACTCTGTTCAGGAGGATGCAGAACCTGAGATAGAAGTTGATGTCAGTAAAGGAATATACTGAGGAATTTTATAGATTAAATATCAGAGCAGGTCATCGTGAAAGCAATGATGAAAAGGTAGCTAGGTATATGAATGGCCTGAGATATGAGATTTAGGATGAGATGAGTATGTTGACCATCCGAACGGTAGAAGATGCTTATCAGATGGATCTGAAAGAAGAAGAGAAGCTGAGCCAAAAGCAAAGTCAAAGAGGCCGAGGCAGAAGTCAACCTAGAGGCAAATCTGTTGTCCAGGACAGAAACCAGAAGCCCAAGGAAAACTGGAAGAAACCTCAGACTCGAACTGGGAGAGGTGGAAGCTCACAACGAGGGAAATACACTGAACAGAGAGGACAACATACTGAGCAAAGAGGAGGGTATGCTGATAATAATACTTTTCCTCGTACTAGAGGTAGGGGAAGAGGCAGAGGTGGAGTAATTACATGCTTCACATGTGGAAAGAATGGGCACAAGTCTTATGAGTGTCCCGATAAAAATAAAAAGGGTGGAGAGACTCACATTGCCGAAGCACAGGGGAAAAATGTTGAGGCAGAGGATGTTGAAGGTGGAATATCACTGATGATGCGGAAAGTTCTTTTGACACCCAAAAGGGAGGTGGAGAGTTCAGTCCAAAGGACTATACTTTTTCAGACTGCTTGCAAAACCAAGGACAGAATGTGCAAGGTCATTGTGGACAGTGGTAGCACAAATAATCTCGTCTCGACCAAGATGGTAGAAAAGCTGGAGCTGGAAACGATTAAACATTCAAGTCCATATAAAGTTTCATGGCTACAAAAGGGACATTAGGTAAATGTCACTAAACAATGTTTAGTTGAGTTTAAGATAGGCGGATATAATGATAAGATACTCTGTGATGTTATTCCTATGGATGTTTGTCATTTATTGTTGGGTAGACCATGGCAATATGACAGAAATGTGATTCATGATGGGAGGATGAACACATACACCTTAGAAAAGAATGGGAGGACAAACATGTTGCTTCCAATTTAAGATAAGGAGGTGAATCCGGAAGTGAGAAACACAGTACTTCTCATGAGTGGGAAGGAATTTCTTACAGAGGTTAAGAAGAAGGAGGATCCAATATTCATTGTGGTCAGGAAATCGAAAATTGTTCTGACTAGCACAAGAGTGGATGATTTACTAGAGGAGGTTCAAGAACTACTGGAAGGGTTCATTGAAATTATAGTGGACGAATTACCTCGTTCGTTGCCACCGATCAAAAGTGTGAGTCACCATATTGATCTCATACCAAGAGCTAGTTTTCCAAATAAAGACGCATACAGATTGATGCCGCAAGAGAATGAAGAGGTAAAGAGACAAGTCCAGGAGTTGTTGGACAAAGGTTTGGTCAAGGAGAGCTTGAGTCCGTGTGCTGTTCCAACAGTACTCACTCCGAAGAAAGACGGAGGCTGGAGGATGTGTATTGAATCAAGGGCGATAAATAAGATAACCATCAGGTACAGATTTCCATTTCCGAGGATGGATGATCTGATGGATTGCTTGAGTGGAGCAAAGTACTTTTCAAAGGTTGATTTAAAAAGTGGATATCATCAGATTCACATGAGGGAAGGTGATGAGTGGAAGACAACATTCAAAACAAACGAAGGGTTGTATGAATGTCTTGTTATGCCGTTTGGCTTAACAAATGTGCCAAGTACCTTCATGAGGTTGATGAACAAAGTCCTGAAGGAGTTCATCGGAAAATTTGTTATCGTATATCTGGATGATATACTAATTTTCAGTAAAATGGAAGCTGAACATCTGAAGCATTTGGCTACAGTGATGCAGAAATTACAGCAAGAGAAGTTTCTCATAAATATGAAGAAATCCTCATTCATGAAGACAGAAATCATTTATTTGGGATTTTTTATTTCTGCAGATGAGTTGAGGATGGATCCAGATAAGGTGGAGGTAATCCAAACGTGGCCATCATAGAAGAACGTATTTGAGGTGAGGATTTTTCACGGATTGGCTAGTTTCTACCGGAAGTTCATCAGGAATTTTAGTGGAATTAGTGCAGCAATGATGCATACAGTGAAGAAAAGACATAAATATTTTCACTGGACAGAAGAAGCTGAGAAGAGTTTTAACCTGTTGAAAAGGAAAATTACGGAACAACCAATTATGGTGTTGCCTAATTTTCAAAGGAAATTTCAAGTAAAGTGCGATGCAAGTGGATTTGCGATAGGGGCAGCCTTAAGTCAAGAAGACAGGCCAATAGCATACTTCAGCGAGAAGTTGAATGAAGCAAAGTTGAAGTACTCTACTTATGATAAGGAGTTTTATGCTATCATCCAGGCATTGAAAAAATGGAGGCATTACTTGATCCCGAAAGAGTTTGTATTGTATAGTGATAATCATGCATTGCAGTTTGTGACTCAATAGGAAAAGTTGAATCAAAGACATGTAAAATGGGTTGAATATATGCAGAATTTCACGTTTGTGATTAAACATATTTTTGGTACTGCTAACAAAGTTGGTGACGCTTTGAGAAGGAAGTGTTTGTTGTTGCAGGAATTCAAAGTCAAAACATTCGGTTTTGATGATGTCAGAGACATGTACGTAGATGATCCAGATTTTCAAGAGGAATATGAGGCAGTTGAGAATCCAACTCTCAGAGACAGAAACCCGTGGATAGAGTATATGATCCAGGAAGGATTACTGTTCAGAGGTAATCAACTGTGTATTCCAAAATGCTCCATGAGGGAGAATCTGCTAAAGGAGAAACACAGTGGAGGATTGGCAGGGCACTTTGGCCATGACAAAACATTCACAAAGATGAATGAGTCATATTTTTGGTCGGGAATGTGAGCAGAGGTAAATATATTCGTGGAACGATGCAGAATTTGCCAGCATTCGAAGGGAAGCAAGCATAATGCAAGGTTTTATCAACCATTGCCCATACCAGAAAGGTCGTGGGATGAAATTAGCATGGATTTCATATTGGGGTTGCCAAGGATGCAAAGAGGATTTGATTCCATATTTGTGGTGGTGGATAGATTTTCCAAGATGGCACACTTTATCCCATGTCAGAAAACCAGTGAAGCGACTCACATCACGAACCTGTTTTTCAAAGAAGTCATTTGACTTCACGGCTTGCCAAGGACTATAGTTTTGGATAGAGATACGAAGTTCATAGGGAATTTATGGAGAACCTTATGGAAGAAGCTGGGAACTAACCTTTTATTTAGTTCAGCTTATCATCCGCAGACAGATGGGCAGACAGAAGTAGTGAACAGAAGTCTAGGAGATTTGCTAAGAAGGCTGGTAACAGAACACCACAGCCAGTGGGACAATATATTACCACAGGCAAAGTTTGCGTATAATGACTCAGTGAATAGAAGTACAGGACATAGTCCATTTCAGATTTTTTATGGCATACAGCCAAGGGGAATTTCTAAATTGAGGGATTCAGAACATAATGCAACTAGGAGCGGTAGTGCAAAAGATTTCGTAGAAGCGATGAAGGAACTTCACAACCAAGTGAAAGAGCGGTTGCAGAATTCAAGTCAGGAGTATAAGCGAAGAAAAGATCAACACAGAAGACTGTTGGATCATGTTGTCATTGATGCCAATGGTTTGATTACTTGGGAGATTGTTGGATCATATGTCATTGATGTAAATAGTTTGGTTAGATTGATGTCATTGGTTGATGTCAAGTAATTGATTGATATGATTCCCTTGATGAGAATGTTATATGTCCAAGTGGAAACCAATCGATGCAAAGGTAAACAAATGGATGAACTCCAAAGTGGTCCCCTTATGGTGAAA
>ML794836.1:772311-834811 GCA_009831015.1 Picea engelmannii | reverse complement strand
ACTCATTCACCCCCCCCCCCCTCTAAGTGTGGTAGGTGTGTCCAACAAAGACAACCTCAATTCGAAGTTGGTGACTTGATTTTGGAACATCTGAGAAAGGAAAGGTTTCCAAGAGGAATGTATAATAAATTGAAGATGAAGAACATCGGACCATGTAGGGTCTTGAAGAAAATTGGAGAAAATGATTATGAGATTGAATTGCCCGATGGGATCGGAATTTCTCTGATATTCAATGTCTCAGATTTATACCCATACAAAGCTGAGGAAGCAGGAAAAAATGATGAAAAGTTAGAAGTTCAATTGCGAAAGCAGATGCCAGTTGCAGATAAGCCACAGATGGAGCGGATATTGGATAAACGAGTGGGTAAGAAGACTAGAAGGAAAGAATACTTCGAATATTTGGTCAAGTGGAAAGGCCATCCAGTTGAAGATGCCAGCTGGGAAAATGAAGATGAGATTTAGAAGCATAGATAGACCGTGCAAAAGCTCATGGACAGGAGCCCATGAAGATTTTCAAGTGAGGGAGTATGATGCAGGAGCATTGCCCACATCAAGCGAGCGTGGGGGAAAGCACCACACATTTTGAGCATATGTTAAATTGTTTAAAAACTTTTGAAGAGTGGATGCGCCAAACTTAAATGTGATAGTTAAGGAGAGGCGTACTTATGCATTGTATAGGACCTTGAGCAATCCGTCCCCATCCATAGTAGGTAGGAGGCATTTATGTAAGTAGGTAGAATTGAATATTAGATTAGACAGTTTTAGAAGGAGTAGAGGGAAAACGGATATAGACACCCTCATTGTGTGTTGTAACATAGTTAGAAGCATTGGAGCATAGAAGAGAAGCAGAGAGCTGTGTAGAAAAACCCATGTACTGATATTTGGATTAATAGAAAGAGATTGATTCAAATTCATGGTTTTGTGGTTATTCTCTATGTATTGATGTTGAATGATATGCTCATGAATGTTTGCTTCCTGGTATACATTTGATTTTATATGCTGTGTATGTGATTTCATGGTTTGAGTTGAAGTCTGGAAGGAAGAAGGAATGAGTTTCAATTGTTTCTCTTTCTGAGAAAGATTCCTGCAAGGAGTGCAGTTGAATTGTTCACAGGGAGTGCGTCGACAATGAGTTCAGAGGGTTGTCTCTGAAAGCTCAGGAGAGGTAGCGGATTGTTCTCGTTTCCTCAGAGTGCAGCTAGGCACAAGAGTTGTGCAAGGAGTGAGCAGGCCAAGGAGAGTCTCAGGGTTGTGAACCTGAGAAAAATATCAAAGGACTGCTGTAGCAGGTGTGCGTAGAGTCGAAGTATTCAACATTTGAAAGCGGGTGGAGATTTGCCGCAAGAAGTGCGTGCAAGAGTCTTCTTTAAAGACATGAAATTGTGAGAAAGCTCAGGAGGAGTAAGGCCTTTGAAAACATTGAGGAAAATAGAAGGTTCACAGCGTAAGTGGATAAGTCCAGGGAGGAGTTCTTGGTTTTCCTCCATAGAAACCATCAAAGGAAAGAGATCGACGGTAAAAAATTTGTGGAGAGAATTAGCGAAATCCCACTAGCCGTCAGATCTGCCATGGAAGTGAGGAGGTTACGGCTGCGTCCGGAGTTCAAGCTCAGGAGATTGTGGACCGTAGGATCTTCACAAAAATTCCTGTCAGCCACTGGATTGACCGGGAGTTGCACGAGGTTTAAGCTTCGTGAACAGGAGGAGGAAAGTTTCGACGAGAGGCATGGGCATCGAAATTTCAGCATTCGTGAAATCGAGAGTCACGAGGACGAGTGATCGGGAATTTTCATAGTGAAAATCCCGGAATCAATCTGATTCATCCATATGTTGGACAGGTGGCAGCAGTTGGGGTCATCGGAATATCGGAAATCTCGAGACCAAGGGTTCGAGGCCTGTTGAACCCTGAAATCGCGAGAAAACCACAGTCATGGATCTCGGGAGGGACACATGTTGCGATCATCCAACATCGGAGATATGGACACCGGAGATTTCACAGGTAAGTGTTTTTTGGCTTTGAAAATCAAAGAAACCTGAGGGTTGATCTGAACCGTTCATCCACTTGGGACGCGTGTCAGAAACCCGAAGAGAGTCGGGGATCGGCGCTTCAGAGGTCCTGAAGACAGGGTAATCTTGCATTTCAAAATCGCGAAGTCCGATTTTTCGACAAGAAGAGAGTTTCGTGTGGGACCCTGCTGACGTCATCTTATTATAGTGAGACATAGGTAATTTCCACAGGGAAAACCCCGAAGCGGCAAGGATTGTCCATCCTTGAGGACGCGTGGCCGAGATCGAAGTGATCGGGAAATCAACATTCGGGAGATTGGGGAAATCAAAGGCCAAAGCGCTTCAACATTTGAAGTCGTGAAACTCTGAGGGAGATCTGGAGCTGTTGATCTCAGCAACCGATCACCATCGTTGATTGTGGTTACGATGGAAGGGCGTCTTAGTGACGTCATATTGCGGAATCGTGAGTGAGAGCATCGGGAAATTCGTGGGTAAGAGATTTACTACATTTCAACACTCGAAACCCCGAATCTCGATAGGGAGTATGACTGCGGTCATATGAGAGGAGGTTCCATGGCCTAAACGTATAGCCCGGAGGCTAAGACAATAAGGGAGCACATTGGGATATCGGCGATCGGGAAATTGGGACCCAAAGGGTGGTGACATTGGGGATTTGAAACCCCCAAAACCCGATTGTGGCTTTCTGTCGTAAACGGAACCGTGACCGGCCAAAAGGTTGTAAGGTGCCGGAAAAGACCTGTGGGTCAAATTCGAAGGAGATTCCAGTGGGAATCGAAAGAGCCATTCCGTCTCGGGGGAGGAATTTGAACGATCCTTAAGATCGGGAGGTCAGGCACGGGACCTACTAAGGTAGGTGCCCGAGTGGATGCCGTCAAGTGGTATCAGAGCTTAGAAAAGCTTCTTTTCTTTCTGTAGCAGGGAGAAGGAAGATTCACCATGCCGCCGAGAAGAAGAGATAGACAATCACCCAATCCAAAGGAGGAAAGGGAGACGTCTAGAGGAAGGGGTAGACAGGTGTAGAACGCAGAAGTAGAAAGAGATCTGCATAACATATGCACCAGACTTGTGGACGTGGAGATAAGACAAAAACGCACAGCTGATGTAGGAGATATCAGTGAGTCCAAAAATGAAGATGATGCTGGACATGGAGAAGAAGAATTCACAACAGAAGATGCAGCAAATGAGCGCTTACTTAAAGCTGTTGCAAGAATGGGTGCAAAGTCGAAGATGGACATTCCATTTTATGAGGGAAATCTGGATGTAGAAGAGATTCTAGACTTGATTAGAGCTCTAGACACATATTTTGACTATGAATATGTTGAAGAAGACAAGAAGGTCAAGAATGTCATCATGAGATTAAAAGGACATGCAGTATTGTGGTGGGATGAACTACAAGCAGACAGGCGTTGCCAAGGCAAGCAGAAAATTAAGAGCTGGGACAGGATGATTGCAAAAATGAAGGCAAAATTCATCCCCAGGGATTACCAGATTACTCTATTCAGGAGGATGCATAACCTGAGACAGTAGCTGATGTTAGTAAAGGAATATACTGAGGAATTTTACAGGTTAAATATCAGAGCAGATCATCGTGAACGCAATGATGAAAAGGTAGCTAGGTATATGAATGGCCTGAGATATGAGATTCAGGATGAGATGAGTATGTTGACCATCCGAACGGTGGAAGATGCTTATCAGATGGCTCTGAAAGCAGAAGAGAAGCTGAGCCGAAAGCAAAGTCAAAGAGGTCGAGGCAGAAGTCAACTCAGAGGCAAATCTATTGTCCAGGACATAAACTAGAAGCCCAAGGAAAACTGGAAGAAACCTCAGACTCGAACTGAGAGAGGTGGAAGCTCATAGCAAGGGAAATACGCTGAATAAAGAGGACAACATACTGAGCAAAGAGGAGGGTATGCTGATAATAATACTTTTCCTCGTACTAGAGGTAGGGGAAGAGGCAAAGGTGGAGTAATTACATGCTTCACATGTGGAAAGAATGGGCACAAGTCTTATGAGTGTCCCGATAAAAAGAAAGAGGGTGGAGAGACTCACATCGCCGAAGCACAAGGGAAAAATGTTGAGGCAGAGGATGTGGAAGGTGGAATATCACTGATGATTTAGAAAGTTCTTTTGACACCCGAAAGGGAGGTGGAGAGTTCAGTCCAAATTACTAGACTTTTTCGGACTGCTTTCAAAACCAAGGATAGAGTGTGCAAGGTCATTGTGGATAGTGGTAGAACAGATAATCTCGTCTTGACCGAGATGGTAGAAAAGATGGAGCTGGAAACGATTGAACATCCGAGTCCATATAAAGTTTCATGGCTACAAAAGGCACATCAGGTAAATGTCACTAAATAATGTTTAGTTGAGTTTAAGATAGGCGGATATAATGATAAGATACTTTGTGATGTTATTCCTATGTATGCTTGTCATTTATTGTTGGGTAGACCATGGAAATATGACAGAAATGTGATTCATGATGGGAGGATGAACACATATACCTTAGAAAAGAATGGGAGGACACACATGTTGCTTCCAATTAAGGATAAGGAGGTGAAGCCGGAAGTGAGAAACACAGTACTTCTCATGAGTGGGAAGGAATTTCTTACAGAGGCTAAGAAGAAGGGGGATCCAATATTCATTGTGGTCAGGAAACCGAAAATTGTTCTGACTAGCACAAGAGTGGATGATTTACCATAGGAGGTTCAGGAACTGCTGGAAGGGTTCGCTAACATTATAGTGGATGAATTACCTCGTTCGTTGCCACCGATCAGAAGTGTGATTCACCATATTGATCTCATACCAGGAGCTAGTTTTCCAAATAAATCCATGTATAGATTGACGCCGCAAGAGAATGAAGAGGTAAAGAGACAAGTCCAGGAGTTGTTGGACAAAGGTTTGTTCAGGGAGAGCTTGAGTCTATGTGTTGTTCCAACAGTACTCACTCCGAAGAAAGACGGAGGCTAGAGGATGTGTACTGACTCAAGGGCGATAAATAAGATAACCATCAGGTACAGATTTCCATTGCCCAGGATGGATGATCTGATCGATTGCTTGAGTGGAGCAAAGTACTTTTCAAAGGTTGATTTGAAAAGTGGATATCATTAGATTCACATGAGGGAAGGTGATGAGTGGAAGACAGCATTCAAAACAAATGAAGGGTTGTATGAATGGCTTGTTATGTCGTTTGGCTTAACAAATGCGCCAAGTACCTTCATGAGGTTGATGAACGAAGTCCTTAAGGAGTTCATCGGAAAATTTGTTATCGTATATCTGGTTGATATACTGATTTTCAGTAAAACGGAGGCTGAACATCTGAAGCATTTGGCTACAGTGATGCACAAATTACAAAAAGAGAAGTTGCTCATAAATATGAAGAAATCCTCATTCATGAAGACAGAGCTCATTTATTTGGGATTTGTTATTTCTGCAAATGAGTTGAGGATGGATCCAGATAAGGTGGAGGTAATAAAAAATTGGCCATCACCGAAGAATGTATTTGAGGTGAGGAGTTTTCACGGATTGGCTAGTTTCTACTGGAAGTTCATTAGGAACTTCAGTGGAATTAGTGCAGCAATGATGGATACAGTGAAGAAAAGACATAAATATTTTCACTAGACAAAAGAATCTAGGAAGAGTTTTAACCTGTTGAAAAGGAAAATTACGGAACAACCAATTCTGGTGTTGCCTAATTTTCAAAGGACATTTTAAGTAAAGTGCGATGCAAGTGGATTTGTGATAGGGGCATTCTTAAGTCAAGAAGACAGGCCAATAGCATACTTCAGCGAGAAGCTGAATGAAGCGAAGTTGAAGTACTCTACTTATGATAAGGAGTTTTATGCTATCATCCAGGCATTGAAAAAATGGAGGCATTGCTTGATCCCGAAAGAGTTTGTATTGTATAGTGATAATCATGCACTGCAGTTTGTGACTCAACAGGAAAAGTTGAATCAGAGACATGTAAAATGGGTTGAATATATGCAGAATTTTGTGTTTGTGATTAAACATATTTCTGGTATTGCTAACAAAGTTGTTGACTCTTTGAGAAGGAAGTGTTTGCTGTTGCAGTAATTCAAAGTCAAAACATTGGGTTTTGATGATCTCAGGGACATGTACGCAGATGATCCGTATTTTCAAGAGGCATATGAGGCAGCTGAGAATCCAATTCTCAGAGACAGAAACCCATGGATAGAGTATATGATCCAAGAAGGATTACTATTCAGAGGTAATCAACTGTGTATTCCAAAATTCTCCATGATGGAGAATCTGTTGAAGGAGAAACACAGTGGAGGATTGGCAGGGCACTTTGGTCATGAAAAAACATTCACAAAGCTGAATGAGTCATATTTTTGGCCACGAATGCGAGTAGAGGTCAAGATATTCGTGGAACGATGTGGAATTTGCCAGCATTCGAAGGGAAGAAAGCAGAATGCAGGGTTTTATCAACCATTGTCCATACCAGAAAGGTCGTGGGATGAAATTAGCATGGATTTCATATTGGGGTTGCCAAGGACGCAAAGAGGATTTGATTCCATCTTTGTGGTGGTGGATAGATTTTCCAAGATGGCACACTTTATCCCATGTCAAAAAACTAGTGACGCGACTCACATCGCGAACCTATTTTTCAAAGAAGTCATTCGACTTTACGGCTTGCCAAGGAGTATAGTTTCAGATAGAGATATGAAGTTCATAAGGAATTTCTGGAGAACCTTATGGAAGAAGTTGGGAACTAACTTGTTATTTAGTTCATCTTATCATCCGCAGACGGATGGGCAGACAAAAGTAGTGAACAAAAGTCTAGGAGATTTGCTAAGAAGCCTGGTAATAGAACACCACAGCTAGTGGGACAATATATTACCACGGGTAGAGTTTGCGTATAATGACTCAGTGAATAGAAGTACAGGACAGATTCCATTTCATATTGTTTATGGCATACAGCCGAGGGGAATTTCTGAATTGATGGATTCAGAACAGAATGCAACTAGGAGCGCTAGTGCAGAAGATTTCGCAGAAGCGATGAAGGAACTTCACAGTCGAGTGAAAGAGCGGTTGCAGAATTCAAGTCAGGAGTATAAGCAAAGAGCATATCAACACAGAAGACAACTTCAATTCGAAGTTGGTGACTTGATTTTGGCACATCTGAGAAAGGAAAGGTTTCTGAGAGGAATGTATAATAAATTGAAGATGAAGAAGATCGGACCATGTAGGGTCTTGAAGAAAATTGGAGAAAATGCTTATGAGATTGAATTACCCGATGGGATCGGAATTTCTCCGATATTCAATGTCTCATATTTATACCCATACAAAGTTGAGGAAGTAGGAACAAATGATGAACAGTCAGAGGTTCAGTGGCGAAAGCAGATGCCAGTTGCAGATAAGCCACAGATGGAGTAAATATTGGATAAACGAGTGGGTAAGAAGACCAGAAGGAAAGAATACTTCGAATATTTGGTCAAGTGGAAAGGCCATCCAATTGAAGATGCCAGCTGGGAAAATGAAGCTAAGATTCAAAAGCATAGACAGACCGTGCAAGATCTCATGGACAGGAGCCCATGAAGATTTTCAAGCGAGGGAGTATGATGCAGGAGCATTTCCTACATCAAGCGAGCGTGGGGGCAAGCGCCACACATTTTGAGCATATGTTAAATTATTTAAAAACTTTTGAAGAGTGGATGCGCCAAACTTAAATGTGATAGTTAAGGAGAGGCGTACTTATGCATTGTATAGGACCTTGAGCGATCCGCTCTCATCCATAGTAGGCAGGAGGCATTTATGTAAGTAGGTAGAATTGAATATTATATTAGAAAGTTTTAGAAGGAGTGGAGGGAAAATGGATATAGACACCCTCATTGTGTGTTGTAACATAGTTAGAAGCATTGGAGCATAGAAGAGAAGCAAAGAGCTATGTAGAAACACCCATGTACTGATATTTGGATTAAGAGAAAGAGATTGATTCAAATTCATGGTTTTGTGGTTATTCTCTATGTATTGATGTTGAATGATATGCTCATGAATGTTTTCTTCCTGGTATACATTTGCTTTTATATGCTATGTATGTGATTTCATGGTTTGAGTTGAAGTCTGGAAGGAAGAAGGAATGAGTTTCAATTAATTCTCTGTCTGAACAAGATTCCTGCAAGGAGTGCAGTTGAATTGTCCGCAGGGAGTGCGTCGACAACGAGTTCAGAGGGTTGTCTCTGAAATCTCAGGAGAGGTAGTGTATTATTCTCATTTCCTCAGAGTGCAGCTAGGCACAGGAGCCGTGCAAGGAGTGTGAAGGCCAAGGAGAGTCTCAAGGTTGTGAACCTGAGCAAAATATCGAAGGACTGCTGTAGCAGGTGTGCGCAGAGTCGAAGTATTCAACATTTGAAAGCAGGTGGAGATTTTCCGCAAGAAGTGTGTGCATCATTATGTACAACATCAAATGAACTCTTCCACAACTCAGTAACTCCATTAGTTGACTGCTTCGTGTGGGAGAAACATAATAGATATTTAGAGGCTTGTCTGGGTTCTAGTGTGAAACCATGTATTCGTCTTTGAGATTAAGGTCCTTTCCTAGGATGTTTTGAACCTGTTGTATGTTTCCAAGGGATGAATTGCATTGCTTACTGTTAGTTAATTGCTTGGTTATTGGAACCTTGAACTTGAAATGAATTGAATATTTTGTATGAATCTTGGCCTATTGGACCAATTATACATAATTAGAAATCATAATTGTTTTGACAATATTTGTGTAAACTGTTTATAACTTGTACTAAAAAGTGCTATGGTGGCATTTGTTTGATTCTGCTAGCATAAAAAAATATGTGGTTTTATTTTTTGTGGTTCATAAATACAATTGTTTCAACTATGATATTTTGGGAGAATTAATTGTAAAAATATGCCAATGGATCAGAATTCATAAATTATTTGGGTGGTAGTTGTCCTAATCAATCATGGTTAAAATCTTATCAAAGTTTCAAAATATATTCAAACAATTATTCTGATAGATATAACAAGCTATAAAATATGTGTGTTTTGAATACTATAATTGGACAATATATTTTTTCATGTGCTCATCCCATACATGACAAAAAGGTTAGTATCATAAAGAAAGACTTGAAATATTCTATCAACTTCTTGATATCTTTATAGAATGATAATCAGACATGACAATTTTAATTTTGTTAGATTTTCTTAAATTTTCAAAGCAATATATTTGCCAAAGTATTTAGATCTTATTTTACATTCAATAACCATATAATGAAAATATAAGAAGATAGACCAGCACAATAAGACACAAAAATTTGTCCTGGGAAAATCCCAAACTCGGGGAAAAACCCAGTCAACTTTTCTTAGAGAGATTATTTCTCATAATACAATCCAACCATGAACAAGCTCTTATTCACAAGAACAAAATTTTGATAATGAAGAAACCTTGATAACAATAACTTATCTCTTCTTTTCAAACCCTAGCAAAGGTAGATAATTGCATCACCACACAAAGCTAGCCTGATGCAGGAGCATCGCCCACATCAAGCGAGCGTGGGGGAAAGTGCCACACATTTTGAGCATATGTTAAATTGTTTAAAAACTTTTGAAGAGTGGATGCTCCAAACTTAAATGTGATAGTTAAGGAGAGGCATACTTATGCATTGTATAGGACCTGGAGTGATCCACTCTCATCCATAGTAGGTAGGAGGCATTTATGTAAGTAGGTAGAATTGAATATTAGATTAGACAGTTTTAGAAGGAGTGGAGGGAAAACGGATATAGACACCCTCATTATGTGTTGTAACATACTTAGAAGCATTGGAACATAGAAAAGAAGTAGAGAGCTGTGTAAAAACACCCATGTACTGATATTTGGATTAATAGAAAGAGATTGATTCAAATTCATGGTTTTGTGGTTATTCTCTGTGTATTGATGCTGAATGATATGCTCATGAATGTTTGTTTCCTGGTATACATTTGCTTTTATATGCTGTGTATGTGATTTCATGGTTTGAGTTGAAGTCTGGAAGGAAGAAGGAATGAGTTTAAATTGTTTCTCTGTTTGAGCAAGATTCCTGCAAGGAGTGTAGTTGAATTGTCCGCAGGGAGTGCGTCGACAACGAGTTCAAAGGGTTGTCTCTGAAAGATTAGGAGAGGTAGTGGATTGTTCTCATTTCCTCAGAGTCTAGCTAGGCACAGGAGCCGTGCAAGGAGTGTGCAAGCCAAGGAGAGTCTCAGGGTTATGAACCTGAGAAAAATATCGAAGGACTACTGCAGCAAGCGTGCGCAGAGTCGAAGTATTCAACATTTGAAAGCGGGTGGAAATTTTCCGTGAGAAGTGCGTGCAAGGGTCTTCTTTAAAGACCTGAAATTCTGAGAAATCTCAAGACGAGTAAGGCCTTTGAAAACATTGAGGAAAATTGAAGGTTCACAGCGTAAGTGGATAATTCCAGGGAGGAGTTCTTGGTTTTCCTTCGTAGAAACCATCAAAGGAAAGAGATCGACGATCAGAAATTTGTGGAGAGAATTAGCGAAATCCCGCTAGCCGTCAGATCTGCCAAAGAAGCGAGGAGGTTACGGCTGCATCCGGAGTTCAAGCTCAGGAGATTGTGGACCGTAGGATCTTCACAGAAATACCCGTCAGTTGCTAGATTGATGAGGAGTTGCATGAGGTTTAAGCTTCGTGAACGGGAGGAGGAAAGTTCCGACGAGAGGCATGGCCATCGGAATTTCGGCATTCACGAAATCGAGAGTCACGAGGATGAGTGATCAGGAATTTTCATAATGAAAATCCCAGAATCAATCTGAGTCATCCATCTGTTGGATAGGTGGCAGCAGTTGGGGTCGTCGGCATATCGAAAATATCGAGACCAAGGGTTCGAGGCCTGTTGAACTCTGAAATCGCGAGAAAACCACAGTCGTGGATCTCGGGAGGGACACATGTCGCGATCATCCAACATCGGAGATCTAGACACCGGAGATTGCGCAGGTAAGTGTTTTCTGGCTTTGAAAATCGGTGACACCCAAGGGTTGATCTGAACCGTTCATCCACTTGGGACATGTGTCAGAAACCCGAAGAGAGTCGAGGATCGGCGCTTCGGAGGTCCTGAAGACAGGGTAATCTTGCATTTCAAAATCGCGAAGTCTGATTTTTCGACAAGAAGAGAGTTTCGTGTGGGACCCTGCTGACGTCATCTTATTATAGCGAGACATCGGGAATTTCCACAGGGAAAACCCCGAAGCGGCGAGGACCGCCCATCCTTGAGGACGCGTGGCCGAGATCGAAGTGATCGGGAAATCAGCATTCGAGACATCAGGGAAATTGAAGGCTAAAGCGCTTCGACATTTGAAGTCGTGAAACTCTGAGGGATATTTGGAGCCATTGATCTCAGTGACCGATCACCATCGTTGTTTGTGGTTACGGTGGAAGGGTGTCCTGGTGACATCATATTGCGAAATCGCGAGTCGGAACATCGAGAATTCTGTGGGTAAGAGATTTACTACATTTCAACACTCAAAACCCCGAATCCCGATAGGGAGTATGACTGCGGTCATATGAGAGGAGGTTGCATGGAATAAATGTATAGTCTGGAGGCTAAGGCAACAAGGGAGCGCGTCGGGATATCGACAATTGGGAAATCAGGACCGAAAGGGTGGTTACATCGGGGATTTGAAACCCTCGAAACCCGATTATGGCTTTCTATCGTAAACGGAACCATGACCGGCCGAAAGGTTGTAAGGTGCCGGAAAATACCTGTGGGTCGAATTGGAAGGAGATTCTAGTGGGAATTGAGAGAGCCATTCCGGCTCGGGGGAGGAATTTGAACGATCCTTAAGACCGGGAGGTCAGGCACGGGACCTGCTAAGGTAGGTGCTCGGGTGGACGCTGTCAAGTGGTATCAGAGCTTAGAAAAGCTTCTTTGCTTTTTGTAGTAGGGAGAAGGAAG
Organism: Picea engelmannii; assembly: GCA_009831015.1. NCBI lineage: Eukaryota > Viridiplantae > Streptophyta > Pinopsida > Pinales > Pinaceae > Picea > Picea engelmannii. The sequence goes on along the minus strand of ML794836.1, from coordinate 822,867 downwards.
ACTCACCATGCCGTCGAGAAGAAGAGATAGAAAATCACCCGATCCAGGGGAGGAAAGGGAGACGTCCAGAGGAAGGGGTAGACAGGTGTAGAACCCAGAAGTAGAAAGAGATCTGCATAACATATGCGCCAGACTTGTGGACGTGGAGATAAGACAAAAATGCACAACTGATGTAGGAGATATCAGTGAGTCCAAAAATGAAGATGATGTTGGACGTGGAGAAGAAGAATTCACAGCATAAGATGCAACAAATGAGCACTTACTTAAAGTTGTTGCAAGAATGGGTGCAAAGGCGAAGATGGACATTCCAGATTATGAGGGAAATCTGGATGTAGAAAAGCTTCTAGACTGGATTAGAGCTATAGACACATATTTTGGCTATGAATATGTCGAAGAAGACAAGAAGGTCAAGCATGCCGTCACGAGATTAAAAGGACATGCAGCATTGTGGTGGGATGAACTACAAGTGGACAGGCGTTGCCAAGGCAAGCAGAAAATTAAGAGCTGGGACAGGATGATTGAAAAAATGAAGGCAAAATTCATCCTCAGGGATTACCAGGGTTTAAAAATGAGTTGAGTGACCCGCTAAGAGTAAAGTACCTACCCGAGATACAATAAAAGCTAAGTATACTTGCAATATGTTAGTTGGAAAAGCAATTTAATCTTGTTGTCTCTAGTTGCAGAAAAAGTGAATTTTATATATCAGATCAATAAAGATAACAAAGGATGCAATATAAGTGCTAAGCATATGATAAAATAAACAAGAGAAAAGCTAGTGAAAGCTAGCTCAACTCATCAATGATTAAGCAATAACTCTAGCACAAAAAGCAAGGCTGAAACAAAAGGTTGTTGCAGTGATATTATCAGCCTTATGGCTGTATAAAGCCAATATTAACAGTAGAAATTTCAGCCACTAGAAACCACTTCTAACTATCCCAATAGGTGCGCTAGGGTTAGTAGAGAGTTAGGGTAAAGTTAGGGCTAAATCCTAGGGTTAGTTTAGGAGTTATTAAGCGTTAGAAGGCTAGCTTTCTGTAGCCATATAGGTTGTAGGTTAGTTTTGTAACAACATTAATAATTTGTGTTTGAAATGGGATGCCTTTATGAGGAAAGGGAGCCAAAGGCTCAAGGAATAGTTTCCTAAAGAGACAACTTTAAAACTTGAAAATTTCACGTTGACCAAGGAGTCAATTTATTTCTCCAATGCAACAAGTAAATGACTAGTGCCTTAAATAATTGGTTTAATGGATTCAAGCAAAGAAAGAGCTAGAGGTACTACCTCCTTGGGGTTATAAATCCTCTTACTCCCCAAGGAAAGTATCTCTAGCTAGGGTTTAGGCTAAGAGGGTGTATGCCCTTATACTTCTCTTAGCAAACCCTTGTTAAACCAATAAAATGTAAGACTAAGGTGGGGGCGTATACCCTTATACTTCCCATCTAGCTGTAGCAAATAACCTTGACTTGAATAACAAATTATAATACAATGCAAAAAGCCTTATCAATTCAAGGAAAAAGCTAAGACAAACCACCACAATATCTAGAGAAAAGTCTTCCAAGGATAGCACATCACTTCCATCAACCAATAACTAAAGAGATAACCATATACAAGAGCACAAGAGAGAAACTAGCCAAAGAGAGCGAAAAATTCAGTCCAATACTTCTCACAATGGGAGAGTTATGTTATGAAATGAGATCTTATGATCTCTATTTATATAAAATGTCACCAAAATAGTTTGTCCACGTAATTTTAGGGTAAAACACAAGACTAGGGGTCAACAACCATAATATTTCCCCTTTACACAAATAATATTAAACAATTCACTTAAAATTCTACTTTTTGCACAAATGAAACCCTAACTTAAGGTGGCGTCACCCCTTTAGGGGACGTTTTGACACTAGGAGCAAGTCGTTGGTGTTGGAGAAGTGTAGTTAGGCTTCCCAAATCCACATGTCAATCATCCAAGTCATTTCTTCATGGTCAAAGCCTCATTCTCCTCAAAACATCCTTGTGTCAATGAATAACAACCTCACCACCAAACCCTAGCCCTCCTAGATGACGTCATGCCTCCAAAGGTGTTGATTTTCCTCTCCTAGGTAAAATTTTTGGCATATGAGGGCTAGGTCATGTCGTCCATAATGTCTTCTAAGCCTTTGAAGGTATATCTCTCTCATCTAGCATGTGGGCCCTTGGCATCCAACCTGTGGAATTCAAGCCCAAGCTAGGCTTGTTCCTCCAAAATTGTCCACCAACTAGGTCCTGCAAAGACAAATAAGAATGCCCTCCAAGGATCTCAAGTCAAAATATCATAATGAGTAAATCAAGTCAACAAATTAACCACCTAATCATGTGCATCAAATATTACCCTATCAAACAAGTAAGTGCTCAAAGAAATTATGCGACTTGCCAAGCTTGTCTATGGGAGGGATGATGAGGTGTCCTATTGGGTAGATCTTTCCCTAGGTCAAGGAGTGTTTCCAAGATATCCCTCTATAATCCATGTAAAGTGGATGAAGTTGTTAAGTATCAAGACTCAATGGGCATGGGGATCATAATATACAAGGGGTTGCAGTGTCTCATTCAAGGGTGCCTTTGTAGAGGCTATGTGTCACCTTCGTTTGCAATGTAATTTTTCCAAGCCCATTGTTTTTTCATTCTTTGTTTCTTTCATATTTTAAACATGAGTTGAAGGCCACTATCCTGGCGTGGTGTCCAGATAATGACAGTGTCATTCACAAATACCTTGCATAAATGAGAAGCTTGGCTCGTGATGATACCCCATTTCTCTCAGTTGTACAACTGAGAGCCACTACCCTGGCTTGGTGGCAAGATGATGGTAATATTGTACCACTAGATACCTGTGATCATGATAGGCCAACTCGTGATGAGACCTCCTATCCTCCAACTAACCCCCTAAAAATTCTATCATTTATTCTTGTGGGTCCCCCTTTTCTTACATATAAGCATTTCATTGCTTTCTTGGGGGGATCCTTGGGCGAAGCATATGGAATGTTTATATATAAGATTTTAACATTTACCCAACATCAATCCCTCTGGGCCTTCAGCCCCTTCTTCCCATAGAATGAGGGACAACCCCTTCTTGGGTCAGTAAAACCTAAAATCCCAAGAGATAAGGAAATGGTGGGTTTAATTGATGAAAAGTGGTAAGTATGGTCAGGAACGGTATGATGGATTTGCAACAGAGTTCCTAGTAGCAAACCCATTCCCAAGGAAGACCACTTACTAGGTCATAGTGTCAACCACCAAGGTGAAACATGGAAAAGGGAATAATGTTCAAGCATATGTCATGAAATCTAAAGCAGTCCAAGATACAACATACTCACTTGCCTCAAATATTGAAATGACACTCACCATAATACCTAACTTGTACCTCATGGAGCAAGGCCTAGTGCCTCTCAGAAGCCAGCTGGTGTGGTGGATTCCATCTGAAAATACATGATCTCTATGGTGGTGAGAAGGGTCTCCATCTGTGCAAGTGGATATTGTTGGTCATGTAGTCTCTCGATACTCCATATCTGCAATATGAGGGCCTTGAAGCATAATCTCCTTACTTATCCCACAAAACGGGGATAACATCTAGCTCATACTTGGGGACATGTTCTCACAGTATAGTGTAGGAGAACCACAACATCTTCTGGTAGACATGTTCCTTCCAAAACTCATTCAAAAGTATCATAGCATCCAGGGTGGTGCTATCACCCTTCATCCATGTATAAAAATCCAAAATAAAACTAATCTAGAAAAGAAAAATTTTGACATTTTTTCGAAAATGTTTAAACTAAGCATGAACTCAATACGCAAGTAGAGAAAAATGAAATATTAAATGCATATAAACTAATATGAGCAATCAAGATGCAATTGAAAGGAAAGAAATATGACATGCCTACTTACCTGGGGTATGTACCCTGAAGAATTCATGTGTCGCCTTGGAAATAATGTTTTAGGAGAGATCCATTCACTAGTAATGGCATTCTCCTCCCTTCTAGCGTGGATAAGTAGAAATAGTCTGGCCCAAAAAATTCCTCTATTTTGTAGAGATTGTCAAACTTTTGATGCATTCCCAGTTTTTCTCTCCTTTTGCCCCATAGTAAGAATTGATCCCCTTCCTTGAATTCTCTTTGTCTTGCCTTTCGATCAAAATTTCCTTTCACTCTTTCTTGATTATTTTCCATTTGATCAAAATTCATTCTCCGAGTTTCATCCAACTCCATGAGTTGATCGATTCGCCCCTGCAATAAAACTTTATATATACTAAATTGTTGGGCTATTTGTGATGTTGGAATTTGGAGATTTATAGGCAAGCGAGCTTCTAACCCGTACACCGACTCAAAAGTGATCCTTCTGGTGGAGGTCTTGGTAGTCATGCAGTCTACCCACAGGGCATACTTAATGTTTTTGTCCCAAATCTTCTTGTTTTCCCCAACAATCTTTTTCACAATGTTCATAATGTTTTTGTTGTTGGATTATGCCAACCCATTCCCTTGAGGATAATAATTTGAGGAATGTAATAAAACAATCCCATGCATGAAGAAAAACTCATTGAGCGCCATTTAGGTAAAGGCTTTGGCGTTATCGGTGGTTACCTTTGCAAGGACACCAAATATTGTAATAATATTTTCCTCAAGGAATTTCATCACAAATTATTTTTTTGCTTTCTTTGTTGGGACAGCTTCCACCCATAGGGCATACTTAATTTTTTTGTCCCAACTCTTCTTGTTTTCCCCAACAATCTTTTTCACAATGTTCATAATGTTTTTGTTGTTGGATTATGCCAACCCATTCCCTTGAGGATAATAATTTGAGGAATGTAATAAAACATCCCATACATGAAGAAAAACTCATTGAGCACCATTTAGGTAACGGCTTTGGCGTTATTGGTGGTTACCTTTGCAGGGACACCAAATATAGTAATAATTTTTTCCTCAAGGAATTTCATCAAAAATTATTTTGTTTCTTTCTTTGTTGGGACAACTTCCACCCATCTGGTGAAGTAATCAGTGGCGATCATAATCCATCGATACCCGTTACTAGAGTTGTCTTTGAATTCACCAATGAAATCCAATCTCCATTGTTGAAAGGGTGCTTCCATAATTACTATCTTAAGGGGAAGGGAAGGAAGGCATTGTTTGTCCATAAAAAATTGGCATGGTTGACAAGATCTAACATATCGATGTGTGTCAAAGGAAATAGTAGGCCAATAGTATCCTGGCCTTAAAATATTATGGGTAGTGGTGTGTGTTGCAAAATGGCCTCCTCAATGTCCTATATGAAGTTCTATCATTAACTTATCAACTTCTTCTTTATCAACACATATGAGGATCACCCCATATGGGTTCCTCCACCCGAGACCATTCTCTATGAGGAAATAATTCATAGCTTTGAGTCTCATGGATCTTCTTTTATGTTCCACTAGATGATCAAGGAATGTGAGGTTTTTCAAGTAATAAATGATATATGAATATCATTCATTGTTTTCAATCTCACTTATAATAATGTTGACTTGCTCCTTCTCTCCTACCTCAATGGCCTCTTGATTGATTTTTGTCATCATTTTTTCATTCCTTTCCCTTTAATTATCTTGGTTGGTTTGATCTCCAAATCGTATTCTTGTATTTGTGAAACCCACTTTCCTCTTGATCCAAGGAAATCTTGTTGTGACAAAAAGTCCTTTACAGTGGGGTAGGGGACAAAGGTTTTGATCTTGTTGTATCCCACATAAGTTAGAAAGTTTTTGAGAGACTTAACCAAGGTGTAAGCTTGCTTTTTCGTAATGGTGTAACTCAATTCCGAGTCTCTAATATTTTTTCTCATGAAAGCGATCGATTTTTCATCCCATTGATCATTCTTTTGTAACGACACCCCTGCAATGGTGTCCTTTGAAGCAAAAGAAAAAATGATGAAGTATTTGGAAAAAATTGGGCTAACCAAGACTAGTGCAACAATTATTGCCTCTTTGATATGCTAAAAGGACAACTTACCTTCACTTTCCCATTCAAAACAGATGTCCTTTTTTAGTAACTTGTTAAGGGGTTTAACAATTTCAGCAAATTTTGGAATGAATCTCCTAATGAAGTTAATCTAACCAAAGAAATATTGCAGGGATTTCTTGTCCTTAGGGAGAGGTATTTGTCGATGGATTCAACCCTGGCAGGGTCTATCGTGATTCCATCTTTAGAAATGATATGACCTAGTAACTTAATTACCCTTGGCAACACCAAAAAATGATTTCTTAGGGTTGAGAGAAATGCCATATTCCCTACATCTCTGGAAAATAGTTCTTAAGTGTTGGATATGTTGTTCCCTTTTTTTGGAGATGGAAATCAGATCATCCTGATATATCTCTATAAGTTTCCCATTCAAATCCCTGAAAGCATAGTCCATGGCATGTTGAAAAGTATCCCCTGTGTTGGTGAGTCCAAAAGGAATTCTCAAATACTTATAGGTTCCCAAAGGGGTGGTAAAATATATTCCATGTTTGGTAAAGGATAATTGTCCTTAAGCGAAGCATGGTTCAAATTTTTGAAGTCTACACATATTCTTATTTTTCCAGTCTTCTTCCTTACAATAACTGGATTAGATACCCGTGATGAATATGTGATAGGCTCAATTGTTCCTACCTCAACCATATTTTGTAACTCCTTTTGAACTTGTGTGCCAACCTTTGGGTTCATCTTCCTGAGTTTCTGTATGAAGGGATTTAACCATCAATGAGGGGAATAATGTGTTGTATGACGTATTCTCGGTAAGCCTTCACATATTTGTAAGACCAAGGGAAAACATATTTCAACTCTCTTATAAGGGGAATCAACTTTTCCCTTTCATCATCCATTGTCCCTTTACCAAACTTAATTATTTTTTGGGATTCCTCGGTTCCAATGTTGAATTCAACGATCTTGTCACTAATTTTGTTTGAGGGTTGCCTTTTATACATATCATTTCGATCAAACAGATCCTCTAAAGAAACAATACCTTTGGGTAGATATTTGTTAGCTACATCGATGATCTCAATATTTTCCCTTTCAACCAATAGGTTTATCTGGGATTTAGAGAACTCTCCCTCATTTTGGAGAAAGCGATGAAGTTTATTATCGTTGTCAAAAAATTGTGAATGTTCTAAGTTGTCGGGTAATGAGGGTTTGTAATTTACTTCTACCTTGTAAAGGTTGATTTATTTGACAAGTTGCAAGGATGAAGCATGTTGAGGAAAATATATGAATTTATCTTACTCAAGCATTTTTTAATCTTTCTTGGCTAAGGAAAAATAGCCAGGAATTTTACCCTATGTTTATAGCCTCAAAACGTGTTTCTCGATCCCCAAGTATTAATTACAAGGGCTTAGGCTGATTTTTTAAAATAAAAGATTGTTGCAAAATATAAAATTTTTATATTATTTTCTGAATATAACAGATTGCAAAAGTAAATGTGGAGATCAAAAGAAAAAAATACCAAGTCACATACTAACATAGATGAGACAAAATAGCAATCGTTTTATTTTATTCCAAGAAATCAAAAGAATCATTCCCTTTACAAAAATCTTTGTGGGGGGCATGGACCAAGGTCAAACTTAGATATCCCTGATGAAAACCATGCAAAAGGACTCTGACAAGAAGTAAAAACTGAACTTTAAAATCCGGATCAGCTTGCCCCAAACTACTGCCCACTTGACTCTACACAATATCCTTTTTCATTCATGAAACTCAATTCATAAACATACAAGTCTACATAGACTATCAAATATAGATCAACACCTCTGAAACAAGCATCTAAATGATATGGTTCAGCCTTGAACCTTGTTGTCTACAACAGGACCCTATTGTCATAAAAGAGAATTAGGCTTTTAATGAATTGAAGAATGAATGAAAATTGTACTATCTCAATAGAACTCAAGAGCAAACCTTAGTATGTTTTTTTTTCTATTCTTCCTTCTCATTTGGATTTTATGCATTCCATCTTAGTTGAAGTAGTTCAACTACCTCATTTAGTTAAGTTAACTAAAACTCAACTAACTTTTAGTTTAGGGGAATAATTAATAATAATAATAATAATAATAATAAGGGTCTTTCATTAAATAATAACTAGTAGGTGGGACCCATTGTGACTCCCTTTATTTTCTTAACAAAAATAAACATAATTAGACAATCAATCAAACACATCCCTCCTTGTGGCTCCCATAATCATTTCCATAATTTGAAATTTAAATATTAGAGATATTTCAAATTATATCAAAACATGTAAATATCCACAATATCCAAAAATAGTTTGTTGTCCAAAACTTTCAACAGTCCACTATCCTCAATAAATCAATAATAAACACATAATCAAAAACCATATTTTTCACTTTGAGAGGCAATTTTTCCCTTTTTGTTGCTACCGCGTTTTGAATTTTCTGAATTAGACTTAGGTTGGGTGGAACCTTGAGGCTTGATCTCACTAATGAAATGGGAGAAATCATCTCTCAAGTGCATACAGGATGATACTGACTTGACTGAGTCACTTGAAGGAGAGGAAGGAGAAGCAACAACTTTACCTTTATCATGCACATGGTGGACTTTGGTTTTGAGTCTTTTGCTTGTGTGGGAGGACTGTACAGGTGAGTGTGAAAGGGAAATATGAAAATTTGGTTTAACAGGTGGAGTAGGAAGAGGTAATGACAAATTTGGCCAGCCACAATGGTGGGAGACTGTTGGGTGAAAAATCGCCTGCCATCCATCATTCTTAGGAACCTCAAGTTGAAATTATACATGAGGGGGTACAGGGATACCAGGAACATGTTGGGGCTGGAAGGGTGGCCTCTCTGGTCTAGGTTGGACTACCCCTTGTCCAATCCAATTGAAAAATCCATCTTGAAAGAGTTGGTTTAATTCTTGAGGATCTGCATCGAAATGTATTGAGAATATAGGCCTTCTAGGCCCTATGTTCCAATTTCTTCTGCCCCTATTATTTCGGCCATGACTTCCTCTGTTGAAGAAGCTCATCCTCTATGAAGCAATTATTAACAACTAGATCTTAATCAGACCATACATGGCATTCTCTTAATACGAAACAAAGTTTGGCTCAACAATCCCATCAGACCCATGCAATACAATCCATCAAATACATTTAACACTTTTCAAATGAGCAGGGGGTGAAATAGGGTTCATGGGATATATGGGGGGATTGTATAGAGAGAAAAAAGTGATATCATGATAGGGAGTAAGAATATGATTATTGCTTGACAATTAATCAAATAACTGGTTGTGCAACAATACCAAAACATATCAGTTTCCATCTATCTCTGCGTCTTTATGAGAACTAAGAAAACAAAACTAAACAATACAAGATGAAGGAAAAACCCAACTACAAGAAAAAAAATTACAAAGGGAAAAATATTTTTTACTCAAAAGAAGAAAATAGCAGTACGTCAGAGTCTAGTGGCAGTGATGAATCTGATGATGATGAAATCCTTTTTCTAGGAATTGAAGAGTCTAATGAGATAGAATAAATTAAACATGAAAAAGAGTCAGAAGATGAAGTAGAAGTTAATATGGAAGAATAACTTCTCAGTGCCTTGGACGAATTAAGAAAACACAAAACCAAATATAGACAACTGAAAAGTTTTGTAGTTGAAAAAAAGGAAAAACATGAACAGAAAGAAAAGGAGATGGAGAAACTCATGAGCAACTTGAAAAACCAAATCCTAGAAGCAAATAGGATCGAAGAAATTCTGGAAAAGTCTCTTAAAGAAAAAAAAATAGCCTATGAAAGAATGGAGGCATAAATAGTTCACCTAAGAAAAGAACTGGATGCAAAACTCATTCAAACAAGATATGAAAATAGCTCTAAAATATTAGATAAGATTATTACCACACAAAGGGATTCAGGTAATAAAAACAGAATAGGTTACTCTCAATAAGAAAGCCAAGTTAACTCAAAATCTTATGCAGATGCTCTCCTCAATACATTCAAGAATAAAAATGAAGAGAAGACAAGTAATGATCAGAACTCCAGAGGATTACTTCCACCCATCAAGAAGGAAGATAAGACAATACCAAAGAAGTTCTATCAAAACATGTATCCTCGCATTTTCTTTGGTTATTGCTTTGCATGCTCTAATTTCGGACACAAAGCTATGAATTGTAGAGCATATAGAAGGAAACATTTGAGGGTTAAGAACTATAACCTTAAAAATAACCAAGCAGTAAATCAATTTAAAAGTAGAAACTATAACTCCTTTGCACCTATACAATAAGGGGACTTAGAATGCTTCAGATGTCATAATTATGGACATAAGGCCAGTAATTGCAGATTAATGGAAGTCTCAGAACAACCAAAGTTCTTTAGAGAGAAAAAGAAGCTCTGGAAAGAAAAAAAATCAAAGAAGGAATGTATTATTGACTTAAAATCCCAAGATAAAGAAGATCGTTGGTATGTTGACAGTGGGTGCTCGAAACATATCACAGGAAACAAGGAAATTTTTTTGGACTTAAACAAACAAAATGGTAAAGTTACATTTGGTGACAATGCTTCAGGTAACATACTTGGGAAAGGCACTGTGAGTTTGGGGAAAGACAAAGCCAAGAATGTGATGCTTGTTGAAAAAATTAAACCTAGCCTATTAAGTGTCAGCCAAACCTATGATCAGGGGCACTTTTGCATCTTTGATTCCCAAAAATGTGATATTAGGAGAGAAGACACAAGAAAATTGGTTGGTACTGCTCCTAGAACTCCCGAAAATGTATATATACTAGATGCAAAATTGAATGAGGAATGTCATATAAATCTAGTAGATGAAAGTTGGCTATGGCATAGAAGGTTGGGGCACATTCACTTTGAAAATCTAGTAAAATTCAACAATCTTGGTGCAGTAAGAAACTTGCCAAAGATCATAAATCCCTCAAATACTATGTGTATACACTGTCAACTAGGGAAGCAAACTAGAATAAGGTTCAAAGCAAAAGAATACTCAACCTCAAAACCTTTAGAACTTGTTCACACTAACCTATGTGGACCTACAAGGACCAAGAGTTTGCAAGGAGAGTCCTACTTTATGTTGTTCATTGATGATTTTACTAGAATGGGTTGGATATGTTTTCTCAAAGAAAAATCAGAAGCACTTAACAAATTCAAAGCCTTTAAAACTCTTGTTGAAAATGAAAAGGAAACAAAAATAAAATTTCTTAGATCAGACAATGGTGGTGAGTTCACCTCAAAAGAGTTTGATCTCTTCTGTGAAACCCATGGAATAAAAATACAATTCTCTGCTACCAAAACACATCAACAAAATGGGATTGTTGAGAGAAGGAATAGAATAGTTCAGGAGGCTGCAAGGACTATGCTCAATGAAGAAAAATTGTCTAATGGATATTGGAGGGAAGTTGTGAGCACAGTAGTATACATATCGAACAGAGGTCAGCTCAGGATTAATAGTAATAAGACCCCTTATGAACTATGGTTTGGAAGATCTCCATCGGTAAAATACTTCAAGGTCTTTGGAAGTAAGTGCTACATCAAAAGGCTTGATGAGAATCTCAGAAAATTTGATGCTAGATCTGATGAAGGTATCTTTATTGGATATGCTTCTACCAAAAAGGCATAGAAATGCTACAATCTTAGATTACATAAGATTGTTGAGAGTGCGGATGTCAAGGTGGATGATCTAAAAACAATAAGGATCAAAAATCAAGAGATTATACTTGACAGTGAAGATGAAGATGATGATGAGTCAGTTGGTACACAAGCAGAAGAAGTAGAAGAGAATAAAGAAGAAAGGGAAGAGGATGATGTGGATACTAGTGAAGACGAAGAAGATATTGAAGAAGAAGAGATAAGAGAATAATCCCCAAGAAGAGACACAAAAACACCCTCAAGAATGACTCAAAAGAATCATCCTGAAGAATTGATTATTGGAAATAAGAGTGATGGAGTGCACACAAGAAAACAACTATTGTATCAAACAAAAATAGCACTTTTGTCACATATTGAGCCCAGCTCAATCAAAGAGGCATGTAAATATGAGAACTGGGTCAATGCTATGAATGAAGAATTGGACCAAATTGAAAAAAATCAAACTTAGGAACTAGTTTCAAGACAAAAAATAAAAATGTCATTGGAACTAAATGGGTGTATAAAAAGAAAATGAATGAGAATGGGCAAGTAATCATGAACAAAGCCAGATTGGTATGTAAAGGATATGCTCAAGTTGAAGGATTAGACTATGAATAAACCTTTACACATTGGCTAGATTAGAGGCAATTAAGATGTTCCTAGCTTTCTCCAACTACAGAAAATTTAAAGTATACCAAATGGATGTCAAATCAACATTTCTCAATGGAAACTTAGAAGAGGAAGTCTATATTGAGCAACCAGGAGGATTTAAATTAACTAACAAAGGATAATATGTATGTAAACTAAAGAAAGCACTCTATGGGCTAAAACAAGCACCTAGGGCATGGTATGCAAGGCTAGATTATTACTTACAAAAACAAGGCCTCAAAAGGGGATCAACATACAACAATATTTATTGTAAAATTGATGGTAATAACATGATTATTGTGGAAGTATATGTTGATGATATTATATTTGGAAGTGATGATGAAAAAATGAGTAAGGACTTTGCTAGGATGATGCAGCAAGAATTTGAAATGTCTTTGCTTGGTGAACTGAATTTCTTTCTTGGATTACAAATAATACAGTCCAAAAGAGGAGTCTTTATCCATCAGTCTAAGTATGTTAAAGATATTCTTAAGGGATTCCAGCTAGAGGATTGTAAACCTGTTAGTACACCTATGACAGTTGGATGAAAACTAAGCAAGGAATATGAGTCCAAAGGTGTAGATCCAAAACACTATAGATCAATGATTGGGAGTTTACTCTATGTAACAACTTCCAGACCTGATGTCAAGCAAGATGTTGGGATGGTGGCTAGATTCCAAGCAACACCAAAGGAGAGCCATGTTCAAGCTGTAAAAAGAATCTTTAGGTATTTGAAAGGAACCATAGATATTGGTTTGTGGTACCCTAGCAAGGATTCATTCACTTTAAAAGCCTATTCAGATGTTGATTGGGTAGGTAGTGTAGATGAAAAAAAAAGTACAAATGGAGGAGAATTATTTTTGGGAGAATCATTGGTAACTTGGATAAGAAAGAAATAATCCTCAATTTCTCTGTCTAGCACTGAAGCTGAGTATATTGCAGTAGCAAAATGTTGCATACAAATGGATTGGATGAAACAAACCTTACAAGACATCAAAATAGTATTTGAAGAACCTACTATTATCCACTGTGATAATACGAACTCTATAAGTCTCTCCAAGAATCTTGTCCAGCACTCCAAATCAAAACACATTCCCATAAAATACCACTATCTAAGAGATCAAGCTGAAAATAAGAACATTAAATTGGAATATGTCTCGACACAAGAACATGTGGCAGATATTTTCACAAAACCCTTAAGAAGAGATGCATTTGAATATCTCAGGAAAAAATTGGGAGTAATCCCTCTTCCAACCTAATCTCTCAAGAAAATAATGCATCAATTGGAACCCAATCAGGGGGAGACAACAATCAAAGTCAAAAGGAGTCATTCAGTTATGACAGGAAAAGTATGATTGCAGGATAAGTTACCCGTGTTCAGATTATAATCAGAATTATATAGACAGACATAGATTTACCATAGGGAAAGCAACCATTTTCCATTGATGTCAAAGGGGGAGAATAACTTCATAGGAGATAAGCATCATCACAGGGGGAGATTGTGTATGAAGTTGGAATGTTTCCATCAATGACAAAGGGGGAGATTGTTGGACATAGTGTCATTGATGCATTGTCATTAATGTCAACAGTCGATGTCATTGATGTGATGATAAGGTGGTATGACGAATTGTCATTGATATCAATAGTATAACAATTTGCATATAATGATTGATGTCAAACAATTGGATGATATGCAAAGATTAAAACTTGGGAGAGTTAGCAAATGAAAATCAAAGTTACAGTATGATGATATGCAGAGATAAAAGCTCGGGAGGGTGAGCGAATGAAGATAAAAGTTTAGAAGAGATGGCATGATGAATCTCAGAAGAATCGTTGGAGGACTAGTCAACGATTAGATCAGATCAGATCAAGACCGTTGATACGCATGCACCAGATCAAACGGCGGGGATGAATTGTGGAGAGAGAAAGGAGAATTAAACGACTCGCTAGTTCCAATCCCGCAATTGGTCTAGATCATTAGATCTCATAAACTCAAATATAGATGACTGTGGTTGATCCAACAAATGATCATATTAAGTCGGTTTAAGTCATGACCGTCGGATATGCAAGTGCCAGATCAACGACAGGGATAAATTGCAGAGCTTTGGTGATGAATTAAACCACTCACAAGTTGTGGTTCCACAATCCACATTGACCGTCGATGGTCACTCGACCATTGGATCAATTTAAGTGAAAGTATAGGATAAGCAAAAATATATGAGATCTCAATCATCCAAATTTTTTGTCAGTCGTCGGATCACTTTTGAGTGGAAGGATAGGATAAGAAAAGATCAAAGGTTGTTGGATTTATATCAAGGCAAAGCAACATCGCAGACAGATCGATTCGTTGATCTAATATCTTGATCAAACAAAAATCATTCATTTTGGGTTAAAAGATGTGAGGAGGTTACGCTTTGGGAATCTCACTTTGGAAGAATTGTAAAGTCGAGATATCAAATTACCTGAAGTCCCGAAAGCTGAAATTCTGAAGTCACTCTCAGCCGTCGATCAGAGATACATTTCGGATAGTATTATGACCATTAGATCAAGGAGATGAATATGTGTCACATCGAGATATCTATGTCAGCAAGAGCATGTGACAGACCATGTCAGCAAGGACACGTGGCACAGTCAGATAATGACAAGTGTCAAGATGAAATCGGAAGATGAGGTACATGTAAATCATGAATCTAAGTGACACGTGGCTACCACTCAGCCCGTTCCATGTCAACAAGTGACGTCTTTAAGTTACGTCACTCTGGGAGATTTACTTCAGGAGTTTCACCACCAATAAATGACCTAAGTCCTGAAGTCCCGAATGCCGAAGTTTTGAAGTAGACACGAGTCGTCTGATATGAAGAATACTTCAGGTGCATTCTCAACCATTGATCAAAATATAGTGGAAGGATAGCGTAAGTAGAATAGCCGAAGTCTTGAATTAAATGGTGGCCATCCATCTCAATGCATGATTAATTCCCAGTCATCGGATTAAGAAGTGAAAGGATAAGTGTAAGGATCAAAATCTGACCATTGATCTAGTTGTACAAAATAAACGTGAACCATCTGATCTGTTCGGCGAAATTGTATTCAGAAGATTTAAAAGGACAAAGTCCCAAAGTCCCGACAGTTGTCCATATCATCGGGAGATTAAAAGCGTGACCATTGATTATGATAAGCACTAAGAGCTCGTTTGTCCTAGCGTCTGGTCATCGTCGTTGGTCATATGGAATAAGAGATATAGAGGCAAAAGGTAATACATCGCTAAAGTTGATAAACCTGTGGTTTTTCGTTATCAGTCATATGAAAATGGTTTGAAGGAAGCGCCTCTGCAGAACTCAGTTTCTTCAATAATTGTAGAGATTTGAGATCGAGTTGAAATATGAAATTGATCCATATCTGTGATCAATTAGTGAAAAGCATTCACGGTAAGGTTTGAATAAATAACCTAGATTATGGTTAAGTTAATTGAAGAGGTGCGATGGTCAAAACGAAAGGACACAGTGTATAACACTCACATCGTGTTGAAGAATATATAAATGAGAAAGAGTGGTGAGAAGAAAGGGTCTTTTCAGTCCAATTCAAAAGATATATCAAATCACATAAGCAAAGAGAGATGTAGTAAAGACTTGATACATAATTTTTTCCAGATTTAGAAAATAAGGGTGGTTGGGCGGTGCAAGGGCAGGTTGGTTCATGCAGAGGGAGTTGGTGCTTCCTTGTCAGTTGTAGTTGACTAAACAGGGGGTCGTAGCCTCCTACCTGTTGGTGCTAGTGAACAAGGGTGTGGATGCATCCTGATAAGTTGGTGTTGATCGAAAAGGAAGAATATCTTCCTTCTATGTAACATGTAAAATAATTTTTTGCAGTTAATAGAAAAGCATTTGTGGTTTTCCCAATTGGGTTCCATGATAAAATATTGTGTTAAAATTATGTTTGCATTAACAAAAAAAAAAAATGATATAATTGTTACATTAATGATTCATCCCCCCCCGGCTCATTGATAGGATCTGATCCTTCAAACATAACCCTGATATTGATCTATGTATGAATTAATATGTATAGACTTATTTTCAAAACAAGTGATATTCTGCACGATGATTCCCATAAGATGTATGAGGAGAACAGAACTAGATGGAACACATGAATCTCTATTAAACTTTGACATAACCATGATCGAGATTGATGAAACAATCATTCACACAAGTGTCTTATTATATTTAAATGTCATCATGGTCATGTTGGTATTAAACACATTAAGAGAGACCATAATTAGAAGGAAAACTATCAGTTGTAGGTAACCCTACTTCTCTTTTTGTTCAAACAAATTCATCACAGAGAAGACACATAGAAACTCGACCAAGAGGAGGGAGCCCATGCCTTTAAAATTTACACAATATATTAAATTGATAACCCAAAACTTGACAAACCTCAGAAGGTTCCTGAGGAAGGTAGAGAAATTCAGAGCCAATGTCGGGCTCTTTAGAAATTAAATGCAGAGAGGCAACAAAATCTTGTTTGTCTTTAAAAACATAGAGAGCTCATGGTCTTTCATATCCTCATATCCATTTACCATCGATTAACAACCACAGGCCACAAAATAATCTTGAAAAAGGAAAAGAAGAGAGCCAAGCTCCTTTTAAAACAAAACACAGACCTTCGAAGTATAACTCCAAGCTCTTGATATAACCATAAGTGAATTTCGAGTGGAGAATAAAGAAATTTGAGCTAACTAATCCAAACACACACAGACGTCACTAACACTTTTGCAGAGAGGAAACAAGGGTTACTTTAAATGATGATCGATACTCAAAATCACAGAGAGAATAGGTCTCTTTCCAACACCCAGGAGCTCGATAAATTTTGACAGCAATTGACAGTGAGGCCTCACAACATAAAATCATCATTATAGCAGAGACCAGAGGAGTGGGTATGAAAACTCTTCATGAAAATATGACCATAACGCAACTCATATCAATTTGATACATACACTGGCCTATATTAAACATTTTGGGCCAACCAAGACTTGAATGTGGAAAGATTTCAATGAAATGAAATTCACGAACGAGTCACCAAACAATAGCTCGGGACTTTAGACAAATGAACCACACCATTGTCGATTGACGCATTGTTACTTGGATAAAGAATCATAATGACGACCAAGAGGGAAAAGAGTTGACAACAACTGATACATGGAATGGTGGTTAAAACCCCTCAACCATAAAACTCAAAGCTCGTTGCATCATTGTCACCATTATTTCACAGAGAACCATCATAAAAAACAAGATGACCAATAAATAACCAATTCGCACCCATTACTTCACTTGCAAATGCCAACATTTCACAGTAATCACGGAGAACCCAGAGCACAATATTTACACATAGTAAAAAACACAAGAAAACACAGAACCCATGCAATCCTGAGCCACCATTTGATTTGTAAACAGAGATTCCATCATGGATGGAGAGAAAAGAGTCATACCTGTGATAAAATCACTTAAATGATGAGATGGTCGAGCTTTTTCCCTTCTGAAACCTGAAATCGTGAACCTTCCACAACTAATAGAGAAACAATGCAACAATACTAGGGTGATGGGATCAAGGGAGGTTTGGAGTGACATGTAGTAAATGTACGTCGCTTCCTCACCTAGCCCCATTCAATTTCATGTATGAGCCAACCCACTAACATAACATCCACCATTAAAATCAAACCATAACTAATGCATAATTCAATGCCATATCCATCGTAAATATTTGATACCATATCAATTGCATAGTGCACCACCTGATATATATCACATCTATATGTTAACCTCTTTCCATAACTTCATATGATAATCACATATCAACGTTAATATATGTGCCTCCATCCAATTTTTTAATAAAAATCGCATAATCCTTTAACCAAAACACATAGCATAATAGCTAGGTCCACCATTTCACAAGTTTTATACATAATCTTATTTCCATAGCTTTCGAACTTTTTCATAGTTTTCCCTTTTGTTTGATCATGCTCCCATTATATTGATTTTTTGCATAGATAATACATGGAGTATAATCAATATATGAATTAGTAATCAAGGTTATAACATAACATAATATAGAACATGTGAACAAAATGATTCTCATACCCATGGAACTGTTTTGTATCGTAAGTAAATACCAACAACATTGAACAACAATGCATCAACCACCCATCATCATAACAAATGAAACAATACTGCATCATCAACTGTATAGGACTATGGAAGCAACATTATAACAAGAACAATATATAATCCTCACATGTTTATCTTTGCACCTCTAGTTTACAAAGGGATCCCACCTACTAGTATTATATTATGATCATAATTAATTAGTAGCACTTTAGCAACCCTTTGTGGGCGGATTTCATCGTTGCGATTTAAATCGTCAACAAACTGGTGAATCCACAGGGAAATATGTTTCCAATAGATTAAGAACTCAAAATGTCTATTTTGCAGACTAGTAAACATCAGATCAAGAAGATATATATCAGAATGATTATGCAACAAGGGGAAGTGAGCAGATTTAAGAGAAAAATGATTGGGAATTTGGGAATAACTCATGAAAAGTGTTAAGTATGAGGGGGTTTATCCCTATAAGCATAATAATTCAATTAATCATAGTAAACCATTCTTGATTTCAAGGAGAAAAGATTATGGTATGATCTTTTGAATCTTGAATCAGATGGAAGAAAGGGGAAAGCAAAAGAGGGATAAAACCAACTATCTTATAAAACAACAGTTGAAGTAGATAACAATTTCAATGATGCCTTCAAGGGGAACATCGTGAAATCTGTGAAACTTGATTGTTATTGATTAACAATACTTTGCAGAATAGTGTCGTTGTGACAAAAATGATCCAACATTTTATTTTGACAAGAAATGAAGTCAAAAAGAACAATATAGCAAGAAATGACATAGCAGAAATGAAATAAAAGAAATGTAAAATCGAAGCAAATAAAACAAACTATAATACAGAAAACATTCCATACAGTGTTAAAACTTTCAAGTTGGCTCCACGTAATGTTTTAAGTGGGAACCGTTAGTGCTATAGGAAAACAATCACTCTTGTAATTCCTTTAGGATGTAAGAATTTGTGCCCAGGACAAAAGTGATCTTAAAAGGACCCAACCATAATTTTTGGGACTTTGAATGCCTTCTTCTATCAGCATGAGATGAATCCCACATCAGTACCTTCTCATTAACTTTAAATTTGACAGACTTGACACTTTTGTTGAAATATCTTCTAACAATATGTTGTCTTCTCTTTATATTATTCAAGGAAAACGTCCTTTGCTCCTCTAAAGAAAAAAGTGCATTCGTCCTTTGAGAAACATCAGAAGAATTTAATTTTTCAACCTGTAGCATTAACCTTAGGTAGGAAAGTTCTAACTCGGTAGGAAAAATGGCTTCTTAACCATAAACAAGCTGGAAAGGAGTGCAACCAGTGCTCACCTTGGTGGTAGTGCGATCTGCCCAAAGGTCGTAAGTGAGGAGAGTGTGCCATTGTCTAGGCTTACCTTCAATGAGCCTTTTGATAATTCTTACTAGATTCTTATTGGTAGACTCGGTCTGCCCATTACCTTGGGGATAATAAGTTGATGAGGTAAAATGTTTAACACCCAAATTATCCAAAAATTGGGTCAGCTTAGCAAAAATAAAAGCGGGACCATTGTCTGTAATAATTTCCAAAGGAAGACCAAATCTGGAAAAAATATTAGTTTCAAGAAAAGAAATCACCTGCTCATCCTGCGAATTCTTAAGCGAGACAGCTTCAGTCCATTTTGTAAAATAGTATGTGGTTATCAATATAAGACTTTCCCTGCTGAAGACGGAGGATTAATAGGACCAATAAAGTCCAAACCTGATTTTGAAAAAGGAAAGTCAGGGAGGATAGGTTGTAAAGGCATGGTTGAAAGGCATTCTTTCCCAGCAAACTTCTGGCACTTATCACAAGATATTGAAAAAACATAAGAATCATGAGAGATTGAAGGGCAATAGTACCCTTTCTTGATAATATTAAAAGTATTGGTTTTAGTAGAAAATTGACCTCCTACATGAATAACAAAATTTGAAGAACCATGAGTCTCTTGTAAAAAAAATTGTGCTTCCTCATTATTCACACAATGAAGTAACACACCATTGGTAGATCTCCTAAACAATAAGTCTCCTATAATGGCATATCTAGTTGATTTGAGACGGAGTATTCTTCTTTGATGGGTATCTAAGTTATCTAGACATCGTTGATTTTGCAAGTAATAAACTAGATCTTTATACCAAGGATGTTCAGACACAGGAAGGATTTGATTCTCAATGTAAAACAATGTTGATAAAGAGATATCTTGTTCATCAATTTCTTCACTAGTTTCAGCATGCTTAGTTAAGTGAAGGGATAAGTCATGTCCCTTGATGGTGTTAGAAGTCATGATATTTAAATCATGCTCCTGGATCTTCGCAAGCCAATGTGCAAGCTTCCCTGAAAGATAAGTCTGTGAGATCAAAAACTTGACAGTAGGTAAAGGGACTTTTACCAGCGTGTGCTTACTTAATATGAAGTGGAAAACTTTTCAACAACTTTAACAAGAGAAAAAACATGCTTTTCAATAAAAGAATATTTAAACTCATAATCTAACAATCTTTGACTCATGTAATTCACTAGTTTTTCATTTACTTGGTCATCACATTGCATGAGGATAGCGGAAACTACTTCCTCTATGGCATTAGTATATATCATAAATTCTTTCTCAAAATATAGCTTCACCAAAACCGGTGCAGAACTGATTTCTTTCTTGATCCCTACAAAAGCATCATCTGTCCAAGAAAAGGAGCGATCTTTCTTAAGAAGATTATGAATTGGCTTGACCATTACAACAAAATCAGGAACAAACCTACAAAAAAAGTTAATAACCCCCATAAAGTCTTGAACCTCCTTCTTGGAAGTAGGAGTAGGAAGATTTAGGATAGCAACAATCCTTTAAGGATCTATGCTTATTCATGAATCAGAGACAATGTGTCCAAGGAGCTTGCCCTTGGTAATTCCAAAAATAGACTTAGAAGGATTTAGAGAAATGCCAAATTTCCTACATCGCATGAGAACCTTTTTAAGATGACCAAAATGATCTGATTGATTTTTTGAATACACAGTTAAGTCATCAAGATAAATCTGAATAATTTTTCCGATCAAATCATCAAAATCTATTTTCATAGATCTTTTTAAAGTAGCACCTACATTAGATAATCCAAAAGGCATATGTTCATAAGAAAAAGTGTGCCCCAACGAGTAATAAAAGTGGTTTTATATTTATCTTCCCTTTTTACCTTGATTTGATTGTAACCAGAAAAAATGTCAAGTAAGGAAATCATATGTGACCCTGCAACTTGTTGCAAAATAATTTCCATATTAGGAAGAGGAAAGTGATCTTTTATACTAGCCCTATTCAATGTGCGAAAATCCACACATAATCTGATATGACTAGTTGTTTTCCGAACGGGAACCAAATTGGAAACCCACTCAGAATACTTAACTGGGAAAATTATCCTAGCCTTCAAGAATTTTTCGCAACTCCTTTTGAATAGTTGCTTCCAATGCAGGGTTAATGGGTCTTTGTTTTTGCCTAACTGGTTTTATTCCCTCCTTAATAAGAATGGCATGATGTATAAGAGTAGGATCAAAACCACGAAGATCCTCATAAGACCAAGCAAAAACATCCTAAAATTCACTAAGCAACTTAGTGAACTTCAAATTTTCTTCATCAGAACATTGGGCACCTATTTTAACATTCTTTGGACACTCGGGTGTTCCAATGTTCAAGGAAATGGTTTCACCCACTTTCATTTTTTACTTCTCCTCTTTATGTTTTTCTTTGTTTTCTACATCACTTGATGAAAATGAACTTTCTAGAGAAGTCAATCCCTTCGGTATTTTGTTATCTTCCATTGATATAATTTCCTTAGGCTTATAAGGTTCATTTTGGATGAAAGCACAGATGATCTCATCACTAGGGAGAACCTTCCATGACTCTACATTGTCAGAGACGTGTGGATGATACAAAGATTGAAAGGTACAATCAGGTCTTTATGGCAGAAGTTTCCAAGTAGGAGAGGCTACAAAAACAACTAACCTGTCAGCCATTGAGTTCAATTCCCTTTTAACATGAGTGATGTTGAAAGATAGAAAGTTTGAGATAAGTGCCCAAACATTTTGGTTGTAACGTTTCATTAAATTGTTGCTAGGAGAGTATATATTACGTACAAGGTTTACAACAAGATAGGAATCCCCAAAAACTGTAAGGTGACCACAACCTAGATTATAGGCATTTTCAATGCCTAGCAGTAATGCTTCAAATTCAGAGACATTGTTTTTGCAAGCAAACTCTAACCTATAGGAAAAGTTATGAACTTTACCCACAGGAGAGTATAATATGATACCATCTCTATTTTCTTCATTAGAGAATGAACCATCAAAGTTCATATGCCACATCCCATCCTCTATGTCAGTTTGTTCCAAGGTAGTGTTGTCCTCCTCTGCAAAGATGGAATACGCTCCTAGGTCCTCCATGATATAATTCAAATTAGGATGTGGGACGCTTTCTATGTAAGGTGAAATTCTCCCCTCCCTTAGGACTATGATGTTTTTACCATTCTTAGGAATGGATAATTTTGTCCCATCGAGTGAAAGGTATCCACCCATCAAAACTCGCCAATATCTTCCTAAGATGATCGAGTAATTACGCACTGGCATATCAATTACCTGAATATTAAGGGTTGTCCTTATTTCAGGATGTGCACACAAAACCAAGGTCACGTCCTTGATTTCACCTATGGTGGTTTGTTGCAAACTATTATGAGAGATCATGCTTCTGGAGTTTTCATTTGTACAAGACAAGACTAGCTCTTCCATAATAATATTCAACATTACACTTGGGCCTGAACCGCCGTCAATGAGACAACAATGGGCTATTTTTTCCATAATCTTTAGAGAAATAAAAAATGGGGGGTTTTTTTACAGGGTGTCTAAAGTTATGTACACCTACTTTATTTACAGTTGAATCCTCTTCATATACCTCTTCAGAGAGGTTGGATACAATGGAATCTTTTCCTTCCATGAAATTTTTCATATGCTTTTGTTGCTCAGGGACGACAACCATGTCTAGGAGGGTAGCATCAGCTTTAATATTGTCCAATTGATTGAGAATGTTGTATTTGGAAGAGGGAAGAGGGGAGGTAGTTCCTTTACTGTCAGGAGCCTTAGAAACCTAAACAGTAGCAGCTGGTGAGGATGAGCTTGGGCTTGAAGAAGTGCGAGGAGGGTCATATTTAACTTTTGGATCATAGGATTTAGTCCTAGTATTTATGAACATAACATCCTATGGCTCTACTAAGACTAGGACAACAATAGTAGTTTCAGGTATTTTACCAAATATTTTATATATGGAACTCTTTTTTACCTCACACTTACTTTCCTCATGGTGTTCCTCGCTAAAGTTACACCAACTACAAGGCATGATTGCTTTAGGATGAAAATTGTTTTCATTACGATTTCTAAAGGGTGGTAAAGAAGAAGATGAAGCCCCAGGGGTAAGAAAAGGGACACTTCATTTCTGCTCATATGCTATCATTCAATTATTCATGTCTTGTACAAGTTGTAAGAGGGAGGACATATGATGCAAGAGCATTGCCAGTGGAGGACAACTAGGCGCACTAGTGCAAATTTTGAAGAAATTCAAATTTTGAAGAATGTGTATCATGCAAATCTTTTGAAAAGAGGTTTTAATTAAAGAACATCTTAAATGTTGTAGAGTTGGATGGTTCATGAAGACATTGGAGAGTGTGTTTTCTTTTAATGTAGCTGAGTACAGTACAGATTTGTTGTGTTCGATCTGATATGTTTGTCACAAATATTTATTGTAATAAATATTAGTAGTTGATAGCTTTTAATTCGATAGGATAGTTGTAGAGTAATTGTAGGGAAGAACTCAAAGATCCCTCTTGTATAAAACTTTGTATTGTTTCCCAGTAGAAGTTGTTGACAGGTTGTTGGCTCTCTAGTTGTGGATGAGATGTTGAATCTATTGTATATGTTGTAGAGTGTTGAAGAACAGTGTATGAATTTATGTATATTTCAGTTGAATGAATATAATAGAGAAGCATTGTCCCAAATGCGTAGCATTTTCATGTCTATCTGAATGAATGAATGGTAGTATAAATAACAGAGAATTGAAAATAAACAGAAAGTCTACCATTCATGGTAGAAATAACAAAGAATTGAAAATAAACAGGGATGATTTTAAGGATGGAAATTTATTTTAAAATGTAGAAACCTTGGTGAATCTTACTAATCATTCATATGGAAACTATAAATGTTTGGCGATATTTTTGTAAAAATATTCAAATTTCTAAGGATTTATATAGTTTTTATAAAATTTTGACGATTTTTAAAGTAAAATAATTTTATCTTGTAGAATTTGGGCGAATCATTTTTAAAATAGCGAATATAGTTTTTTGGAAAAACCATGGAAAATTAGCCCATGAGTGTCTTTCTGTTTATTTTCATTTCTCTGTTATTTCTCCTTCTTGAAGTTATGCATGTATTTACATGGCTAGATGTATGAATCTGTGAGACTTTGAATAAGTTTCAATTGTTTCTCTTCTACGAGCGAGTGCAATGTGCATAGTGTCCACAAGGAGTGCGTTGACAAAGTCTGTTTCGACTCGTAATCTCAAAAGAGATAATATGAACCTTATGCATGCAAAGAGTGTGTATAATGTCTGCAAGGTGTTCCCGACAGGGTCTATTTTGATTCATAAAGTTTTGGAGAGATAGCTAGAGAGAGTTTATCCACAAGGAGTGCGTGATTGAGTCTTTCGACTCGGAAGCTCAAGAGGAGTAGCTGAAGTTGCTCATAGAGTGGTTGGATTTCAGAGGAGAACCTGTTGCAAGGCATGCACAGGATGAATTTCGACTAAGTGTCGAAAGAAGTATTCCAAGGAGACAAGAACCCGAGAGAGAACAAGCTCAGGAGGGAGAGCAACAAGAAATCATCTAAGGAAGGAGTCCTTTGAGATTTCTCCTATTTTAGCACAAAAAGAGATTCATCCAAGAGGGATTGGAATCATTCCAGACCATCAGATCTTGGAGGAGTTGCGTGAAGGTTAGCTGTGAGGTATTTAGGAAATCAGAGTTTGGAACACTCTGAAACATTGGAAGGTGATATTGTCGAAGTCGCGAACTCGCGAGGTGAATCTTGACCGTTGGCCGCAAGGAGATGTGTGGCATCGGATTAGAAAATATGGGAGTTATAAGTCCGAAGATTTGTGTGTGTGAAGTGAATAGGAAGTTCGCGAAGTCGTGGAACCCAAAACATAGTTGGACCATCAGATCTAGGGAGACACATGGTGGAGATCCGTGAGTTTAGGGAAAGTTGTTTTGGAAGGAAATAAAGGAGGAGATAGCAGAATTTCCAGAACCCGAAGTGGCGAAGGATAGACCCGAGGTCATAGACCATGGTCATACGGTGAAGAAAGAGTCTAGCGCAAGACTACTACTCATGAATCAATTTCGTTAAGCATCCAAGAGTGGAGGTGTAAGTGATATGAACTTAAATGCGGCATCAAGGGGACCTGTGTGAGTGTGTAAATTTCTCAGAGTCAGTTGAAGGCTCGAAGAACCAGTTCGGTTCGGGGAGTTTGAATATCCAAGACCGGGAGGTCATGCAACCTTGGAGGGAGAAAGGAGGGGTCTGTGTCAGAGTGGAATCAGATCAGATATAGAATTGACTCTTGTAGATAAAGGAGACAAAGAAGTAGGCTAGTATCGATGAGTGGTATCATATACGTCAGCACAATTTCGCCTAGAAGACGTGTAGAGTCGCCTGTAGCAAACAGAGGTATGGAACGGGAGATGAGAGAACTACGTGCAAGGCTAGATTCCATGGAAACAACACAGAGAAAATCACCTGATGCTGGAGACATCAACGATGCAAAAAATGAAGAAGTAGAAGTCAAAGAAGATATAGCGGAGGATGCTATGGAAGAGCGCTTTCTGAAAGTGGTTGTTAAGTTGGGATCTAGAGAAAAGATAGATATCCCAATGTATAAAGGTAATTTGGACATTGAATAATTTATTGATTGGATACGAGCAATGGGCAAGTATTTCGACTATGAAGATGTCGATGAGGAAAAAAAAGTGAAACATGTCATCACCAGGTTGAAAGGACATGCAACACTGTGGTGGGATGAACTGCAGGATGACAGTAGAAGCCAAGGAAAACAAAAGATCAAGAGTTGGGATCTAATGGTAGCCAAGCTAAAGGAAAAATTCATACCCAAGGATTACCAGATAAATTTTTTCAAAATATTGCAGAACCTGAGACAGAAAGGGATGACTGTGAAGGAGTACACAGAGGAATTCTATAGACTGAACATTAGGGATGGAAAAAAAGAGAGAGATGAGGAAAAAGTTTCCAGGTACATTAACAGCCTCAGATATGAAATCCAGGATGAAATCATCATGATGACCATAAAGACAATGGAGGATGTGTACCAGATTGCGCTGAAAGAAGAAGAAAAGTTGGCCAGGAAGCAGAGTCAACAAAACATAGGTGGAAGCTTGAATAGAGGCAAAGGAGTTTCCCATGACAAGACAAAAAATCCCAAAAGTCAAACAAATAAACCACATAGTCACTCTGAGAGAGGAGGAAGTTCCCGAGGAAGACAGAGTGGTGGTAGAAACTCTTTCCCTAGAGGAAGAGGAAGAGGTAGAGGAGGTGAGATAAAGTGTTATGCATGTGGAAAGGTATGACACGTGTATTGGGAATGTCTCGAGAGAAAGAAATAAGGAGGTGAAGCTCATATTTTGGAAGCACAGAAGCGAGATGTTGAGGAAGAAGGCATGGAGGATGGTAAATCCTTGATGATGAAGAAGGTTCTTTTGAAGCAAGAGCCAAAGATTTAAAAACCAGTGCAAAGGAACAATTTGTTCAGGACAACTTGCAAGACTAAAGACAGAGTATGCAAGGTGATAATTGGAAGTGGGATCACTGATAAATTAGTATCCATAGAGATGGTGGATACGTTAGAGTTGGATATGACCGTAAATATGACGTCGTACATAGTCTCATGGCTGCAGAAAGGTCATCAAGTAACAGTCACTAAACAATGCCTAGTTGAATTTAAGATGGAAGGATATAGAGATGAAATTCTATGTGATGTGATTCCCATGGATGTATGTAATGTTTTGTTGGTAATACCATGGCAGTATGATAGGAATCTCATTCATGATGGGAGAAGAAATACTTACACCTTGGAGAAGAATGGTAGGACACATATGTTGTTTCCAATTGAAGAGAAGAAAGTAAAGGATGAAGCTAGCATTAGTATACTTCTCATGAGTGGGAAGTAACTCTTGAGTGAGTTTAAGAAAGAACAGGAGATGTAGTTTGATGTAGTGAGGAATCTGAAAGTTATCCTTACGAGTAATTTTGTGGACGATTTTCCTGAGGAAATCCGGGAGTTGTTAGAGAATTTTGCAGACATAGTAATGGATGAGTTTCCAAGATTATTTCCATATATTAGAAGTATCATCCATCACATTGACTTGATACCAGGAGAAAGCATGTCGAACAAAGAAGTGTATAGACTAACACCTCAAGAGAATGAGGAGGTGAAGAGACAGGTTCAGGATCTGTTAGACAAAGGTTTGGTTAGAGAAAGTTTGAGTCCCTGTGCAGTACCAACTGTATTGAGTTCAAAGAAGGATGGAGGATGGAGAATGTGTACAGATTCAAGGATCGTAAACAAGATCACCATTAGGTACAGATTTCTATTTCCAAGGATGGATGACTTGATGGAGTTTTTAAGTGGGGCGAACTATTTTTCAAAGATAGATTTGAAAAGTGGATATCACCAGATAAGGATGAGAGAAGGTGATGAGTGGAAAACAACATTCAAGACAAATGAGGGATTGTATGAATGGCTTGTTATGTTGTTTGTCTTAACAAATGCCCTGGGTACTTTTATGAGGTTGATGAATGAAGTGATGAAATATTTTATTGGCAAGTTTGTGATTGTATATATGGATGATATACTAGTCTTCAGTAAAACCGAAGGAGAGAATTTGAGGCACCTAACATTAGTGACGAAGAGGTTACAGCGAGAGAAGTTGTTGATCAATTTAAAGAAGTCCTCTTTCATGCAGACAAAACTCATTTATTTGGGTTTTGTGATCTCTTCGAATGAATTGAAGATGGATCCCGAGAAGGTGAAAGAAATCAGAGAATGGTCATCGCCAAAGAGTATATTTGAGGTAAGAAGTTTTCATGGATTAGAAAGTTTTTACCGAAAGTTCATCAGAAATTTTAGTGAGATTGGCGCACAAATGATGGATACAGTGAAGAAAAGACATAAGTCTTTCAAATGGATAGAAGAGGCTGAGAAGAGATTCAACATATTGAAGGATAAGATAACGGAACAACTAATTCTAGTATTATCGGATTTCGGGAAGATATTTCAAGTGAAATGTGATGCGAGTGGAGTTGAAATTGGAGTGGTCGTAAGCCAAGATAATAGACATGTTGCGTACTTCAATGAGAAGATAAACGATGCTAAGAGAAAATACTCCTCATATGATAAAGAATTCTATGCCATAATTCAAGCCTTGAAGAAGTGGAGACACTATCTCGTTCCGAAGGAGTTTGTTTTTTATAGAGATAACCAAGTTTTGCAATTCATAACCAAACAAGAGAAATTAAACCAGAGATATGCCAAGTGGATAGAATTTATGCAAAATTTCACTTTTTTCATTAAACATATTTCTGGTAATAATAACAAGGTTGTTGATGCATTGAGAAAGAGAAGTTTAATTCTGCAGGAATTTCAAGTGAATACCTTTGTGTTTGATCACCTTAAGGAAATGTATCATAATGATCCATATTTCAAGGAAGCATATGAAGAATGTGTGAATCTTGTGCTCAGAGACAGAATCCTGTGGGCCGAATATCTAATCTAGGAAGGGTTTCTATTCAAGGGATTCCAGTTGTCCATACCAAAGTGTTCGATGAGGGAGAATTTGCTGAAGGAAAATCATAGTGGAGGTCTAGCCAAAAATTTCGGCCATGAAAAAACGTTTTCTCAGTTGAACGACTCATATTATTGGCCAGGTATGAGAGCATAGGTAAAGAGGTTTGTGAAAATATGTAATATTTGCCAGTATGCCAAGGGAAAGAAGCAAAATATTGGGTTGTATCAACCATTTTTTATTCCAAAGAGGCCTTGGGATGCAATAAGCATGGATTTTGTGTTGGGATTACCAAGGACACAAAGAGGAAGTGATTCCATATTTGTGGTAGTAGAAATATTTTCAAAGATGGTGCATTTAACCCATGCCAGAAGACTAGTGACGTAGTGCATGTTGCTAAAAAAATTCAAAGAAGTTGTGAGACTCCATGGATTTCCCAGAAGTATTGTCTCAGACAGGGATACCAAATTTGTTGGTCATTTTTGGAGAACATTATGGAAAACATTGGGAACATAACTATCCTTTAGTTCTGCATATCACCCTCAAAAAGATGGACAGACTGAGATGGTGAATCGAAGTTTAGGGGACTTTCTTAGGAGTTTGGTCACTGAACACCATAGCTAGTGGCATCAGACTCTAGCACAAGCAGAATTTGCATACAATGACTCAGTGAATAGGAGCACTGGAGAAAGTCCATTTCAAATAGTGTATGGAATGAACCTGAGGGGAGTGTCAGAGTTAATATATCTGAAGCAGAGCGAATTTAGGAGCATTGGAGCCAAAGACTTCGTTGCAAAAATGCAGGAACTTCATAATCATATCAAGGAGCAATTGAAGAGGAGGAGCAGTGAATATAAACGTAGAGTTGATCAACACAAAAGGAATCTTGAATTTGAAGTTGGAGATCAAGTTCTAGCACATGTTAGGAAAGAAAGGTTCCCAAGGGGAACATATAATAAGTTGAAGTTGAAAAAGATAGGACTGTGTAAAATCCTAAGGAAATTTGGCGAGAATTCTTATGAGATAGAGCTTCTAGAAGATGTGGGTATATCACCCATATTCAACATTTTAGACCTGTATCCTTACAGGGAAGGTGGAGCTAGAGGACCTGAGGATCAAAAGGAGATACAGTGGAAAAAAGAAATTCTTGTAGCAGAGAATTCGTAGATGGAGCAAATCGTAGATCGACGAATTGGTAAGAAGACTAGAAGGAAAACGTAATTTGAATATTTGGTAAAGTGGAAAGGATGAATGGTAGAAGATGTCAGTTGGGTAAATGAAGCAGATATCCAAAAGCACAGAAATTTGGTGCAGGAGTCCATAAATTTTTCATCCAAAGGAGTATGATGCAGGAGCATTGCCAGCGAAGCACAAGCGGAGGATAGCTAGGCACACTAGTGCACATTTTGAATATATTCAAATTTTTAAGAATGTGTATCACACAAATGTTTTGAAAATGGGTTGTAATTAAAAAACATCTTAAATGTTGTAGAGTTGGATGGTTCATGAAGACATTGGAGAGTGTATTTTATTTTAATGTAGCCGAGTGCAGTACAGATTCAATGTGTTCAATCTGATCTATGTGTCACAAATATTTATTATAATAAATATTAGTAGTTGATAGCTTTTAATTCGATAGGATAGTTGTAGAGTAGTTGGAGGGAAGAACTCGAAGAGCCCTCTTGTATAAAACTTTCTATTGTTTCCCAGTAGAAGTTGTTGATAGGTTGTTGGCTCTTTAGTTGTGGATGAGCTACTGAATCTATTGTATATGTTGTAAAGTGTTGAAGAACAGTGTATGAATTTATGTATATTTTAGTTGAATGAATATAATAGAGGAGCATTGTCCCAAATGTGTGGCATTGTCATGTCTATCTAAATGAATGAATGGTAGACTTTCTGTTTATTTTCAATTATCTGTTATTTCTCCTTCTTGAAGTTGTGCATGCATTTACATGGCTAGATGTATGACTCTATGGGACTTTGAATAAGTTTCAATTGTTTCTCTTCTACGAGCGAGTGCAAGTGTGCATAGTGTCTGCAAGGAGTGCATCGACAGAGTCTATTTCATCGTAATCTCAGAAGAGATAATGTGAACCTTATGCATGCAAAGAGTGTTTATAGCGTCTGCAAGGCATGCACGACAGGGTCTATTTTGACTCAGAAAGTTCTAGAGAGATAGCCAGAGAGAGTTTATCCGCAAGGAGTGCGTGATTGAGTCTTTCGACTCGGAAGCTCAAGAGGAGTAGTTGAAGTTTCTCATAGATTGGTTGGATTTCAGAGGAGAACATGTTGCAAGGCGTGCAAAGGATGAATTTTGACTAAGTGTTGAAAGGAGTATTCCAAGGAGACAAGAACTCGAGAGAGAACAAGCTTAAGAGGGAGAACAATGAGAAATCATCTAAGGAAGGATTCCTTTGAGATTTCTCTGATTTTAGCACAAAAGAAGATTCTTCCAGGACGGATTGGAATCATTCAAGACCATCAGATCTGGGAGGAGTTGCACGAAGGTTATCTCTGAGGTATTTCGAAAATCGGAGTTTGGGACACTTAGAAACATTGGAAGGTGAGATTATCGAAGTCGTGAACTCATGAGGTGAATCTTGACTGTTGGCCGCGAGGAGATGCGTGGCAGCGGATTAGAAAATAAGGGAGTCGAAATTCCGGAGGTTTGTGTGTGTGAAGTGAATAGGAATTTTGTGAAGTTGCGGAACCCGAAACATAGCTGGATCGTCAAATCCAGAGAGACACGTGGTAGAGAGTCTAGAGAAAGACTAGTACTCACGAATTGGTGTCGCTAAGCATCCGAGAGTGGAGGTGTAAGTAATCTGAACTTACATGCGGCATCAAGGGGACCTGTGTGAATGTGTAAATCGCTCAGGGTCAGTTGAAGGCCTGAAGAACCAGTTCAGTTCGAGGAGTTTGAAGATCCAAGACCGGGAGGTCGTGCAGCTCTGGAAGGAGAAGGGAGGGGTGTGCATCAACATGTCCATCTATTTAACTGAACCTC
Source organism: Picea engelmannii (assembly GCA_009831015.1). NCBI lineage: Eukaryota > Viridiplantae > Streptophyta > Pinopsida > Pinales > Pinaceae > Picea > Picea engelmannii. The sequence goes on along the minus strand of ML794836.1, from coordinate 790,573 downwards.
CCTTAGGAAGATAGGTTCTTTCAAGTTGTTCTTCATACTCTAAACAAGTATGCAAAGTGGAAACTAGGTTATCAATGGCCTTTTCTTCAAGCCTATGATGGTAGGGGGAAGTTAAAGAATTATATTAATGCATGAAACAGGCTTGGTTTTGAGGCCGAATGAGTTCACGGATTTGGTTATATAATTTGGTGAAATGCAAGTTGAAAGACTTGATAGTTTCACCATCCTTATAAGAAATGTTATTGTACTCCCGTAACTGCTTAGTTGGGATTTTGGAGTACCCATAGGTAGACTTGAACCAATACACTAAATCCTCCCAAGTAGAAAGAATATTGGGAGGAAGGTCAAATAAATCAGACACAGCCTTCCCTTCCATAGAATTAACAAATAAGTGCATACAAGTGTCATTGTCATTGGATCCTATGTTGTGACAGGCATTAGAAAATGCCACCAAGTGTTCATTCGTAGTGACCATGTTATTCCCAGAAAACCTAGGGATATTCTCTTTGAATTTAGGAAGTGGACGAGTCGCAAGTGTTAGGTTAAGAGGGAAGGAAACATGTCGTGGAGTAGTTGTAACATCTTCTTCAAACTGAAAGAGCCCATACTTTTTAATGACTTTGGCAGGGTTTGTAGTGTATTAGACAGAGACTTTGTGACTATATAAGCTACCAATCACTAATGAGGTCAAAGGTTGAGATGAAGAAGCACCTCCAGTGCCACCAGAGCCACCAGTAGATGCCATCTTGTGAACAATAGGTAAGGGAGAGAAATATGAACTGGATGAATCAGACAAACTTCTCCTTAGAGTACTTTGTTGGGATGAAAAAACAATGTTTATTCTTCTTATTTCATAAATAGGATTAATCTCAGGTGATAAACCCCTTCTTCTCCTAGATATGCGAGGATCTAAGGACATGAAAAGAAGATAAAAAATGTAGGAAAAAAAAATCTATAGTTGATTCCTAGGTTGTCTTTGCCTAGCTTCCCAACGTTCTTGGAAACTTATGTCTTGTTCAATCACTGCCCATGAGAGTTCAATCTCGACCCAGGTATTAGTGGTCTCTAAGATGGTATTAAACAAGGTTAAAGAAATGTTAGTCTGATCTTTAAGACCGAGATCAATATTGGGCTACCTTGAAACAAGTACAGACATGAAGAAAGAACAGTCAAAGAATCAAAAGCAACGACAAAAACATATTCAATGATAATCAAGCATAAAATCAACTAGAGAGATATGGAAGATCTCCCCAGTATGGTCACCAAATAAATGTTGAGGAAAAGATATGAATTTATCTTACTCAAGCAAATTCGAATCTTTCTTGGCTAAGGCAAGATAGTCGTGATTATTATGCTATGTTTATAGCCTCAAAAAGTGTTTCCCAGTCCCCAAGTATTAATTACAAGGGCTTAGGCTACTTTTTTAAAATAAAAGATTGTTGCAAAATATAACATTTTTATATTAATTTCTGAATATAACAGATTGCAAAAGTAAATGTGGAGATCAAAAGAAAAAATACCAAGTCACATATTAACACAGATGAGACAGAATAGAAATCGCTTTATTTCATTACAAGAAATCAAAAGAATCGTTCCCTTTACAAAAATCCATGTGGGGGGAACGGACCAAGGTAAAACTTAGATATCCCCGATGAAAACCATACAAAAGGACTCTGACAAGAAGTAAAAACTAAACTTTAAAATCTGGATCAGCTTGCCAAAGACTGTTTCCCACTTGACTCTGCACAATATCCTTTATCAGTCATGAAACTCAATTCATAAACATACAAGTCTATACAGACTATCAAAGATATATCAACACCTCTGAAACAAACATCTGAATGATATGGTTCAGCCTTGAACCTTGCTATCTACAATAGGACCCTATTGTCATAAAAGAGAAGTAGGCTTTCAATGAATTGAAGAATGAATGAAAATTGTACTATCTCAATAAAAATCAAGAGCAAACCTTAGTATTCTTTATCCTTCTAATATCCCCTCGTTCTTCCTTCTCATTTGGATTTTATGCATTCCATCTTAGTTCAACTACCTCATTTATTTAAGTTAACTAAAACTCAACTAATTTTTAGTTTAGGGGAAGAATTAATAATAATAAAGGTCTTTTATTAAATAATAACTACTAGGTGGGACCCCTTGTGACTCGCTTTAGTTTCTTAACAAAAATAAACATAATTCGACAATCAATCAAACACATCCCTCCTTGTGGCTCCCATAATCATTTCCATAATTTGAAATTTAAATATCAAAGATATTTCAAATTATATCAAAATATGTAAATATCCACAATATCCAAAAATAGTTTGTTGTCCAAAACTTTTAGCAGCCCACTGTCCTTAATAAATCAATAATAAACACATAATCAAAAACCATATTTGCCACTTTGAGAGGAAATTTTTCCTTTGTTGCTGCTATCCCCTTTTGACTTTCCTGAATTAGCCTTAGGTTGGGTGGAACCTTGAGTCTTTATCTCGCTAATGACATGGGAGCAATCATCTCTCAAGTGCATACAGGATGATACTAACTTGCCTGAGTCACTTGAAGGAGAGGAGGGAGCAACATCAGATTTACCTTTATCATTCACATGGTGGACTTCGGTTTTGAGTCTTTTGCTTGCATGGGAGGACTATATAGGTGAGTGTGCAAGGGAAATTTGAACATTTGGGTTAACATGTGGAGGAGGAGGAGGTAATGACAAACCTAGCTAGCCACAATGGTGGGAGACTGTTGGGTGAACAATCTCCTGCCATCCATCATTCTCAGGAACCTTAGGTTACAAAGATACATGAGGGGGTACAAGGATACCAGGAACATGCTGGGGCTAGAAGGGTGGCATGTTTGGTCTAGGATGGACTACCCCTTGTCCAATCCAATTGAAAACTCTAGCTTGAAAGAGTTGGTTTAACTCTTGAGGATCTGCATCGAAATGTATTGAGAATCTGGGCCTTCTAGGCCCTCTATTCCAATTTCCTTTGCCCATATTATTTCATCCATGACCTCCTCTGTTGAAGAAGCTCAACCTGTATGCAGCAATTATTAGCAACTAGCTCTTAAACATACCATACATGACATTCTCTTAATATGAAACAAAGTTTGGCTCAGCAATCACATCAGACCTATGCAATCCAATCCATCAAATATATTTAACAATTGTCAAATGAGCAGGGGGTGAAAAAGGGTTCATGGGATATCTGGGGGGATTATATTGAGCGAAAAAGTGATATCATGACAGGGAGTAAGAATACGATTACTTCTAGAAAATTAATCAAATAATTGATTGTGCAACAATACCAAAAGACATCAGCTGCCATCTATCTCTGCATCTTTTTTTTTATCACTGTCATACAGAGTTTTAATTCAATTTTAGTGAAGAGGGCATGCAAAATGAATTTGGGATCGTGAGGGGATTTATAATGAGCTAAAAAGTGAAAAAATGAGAGGGAATTAGATGGATATTGTTCATAAAATAAATTAAATCAATCAATTATCATAACTTTGTTTCAAATTTAATCCAAAGAGCATCCACTTCCAAGATCAAAACATTCACTATTCCTCAATTTCATACAATCTGCTTGTTGTCTCAATAAAACAATTTTAATTTCCCTTAATCCTTCAATTTATAACAGTGTGTGTATGGAAACATTTCAAATCAACAGTAACAATATAACCATTCAAATCACAATATTGCATGTGCTAATGTTGATTTCTTCTTTTATAATAAACAAAACATGCACAACAATCCTTGTTATATATGCCCAACATTTATCATTGATAATCAATAATAGACCCAGGATAACAATCAACAGTCACTGTCCTTTAACAAAAATGAGGCCCGATTTATTTACCCACATGTTCCTTTTAAAATCATGAACAGACTTAAGAGCATGCACGATGAACCCATCATATACACAGGTCTCTATCATATAATTGACACAATCTTGAATCGACAACAGTAGTCCACCCCAAAACATAACCCCGAGCTTGATCTTTGTATGAATTAATATGTATAGACTTATTTTCAAAACAAATGATAGTATGCACGATGATTCCCATAAGATGTATGAGGAGAAAAGAACTAAATGGAACATAGGAATCTCTGTTAAACTTTGACAGAACCATGATCGGGATTGATGAAACAATCATTCACATAGGCGTCTTCTTATCTTTAAATGAAATAATATTCATGTTGGGATTAAACACAGTAAGAGAGACCATAATTACAAGGAAATATCGCAGTTGTAGGTAACCCTACTTCTCTTTCTGTTCAAACAAATTCATCACAGAGATGACACACAGAGACTCGACCAAGAGGAGGTAGCACGTGCCTTTAAAATTTCCACAATTCATTAAATTGATAACCCAAAACTTGAAAAACCTTAGTTGGTGCCTGAGGAATGTAGATCAAGTCAGAGTCCAAGTCAGGCTCTTTAGAAATTAAATGCAACAAAATCTTGCTTGTCTTTAAAAAACACAGAGAGATAATGGTCTTTCATACCCTCATATCAATTTACCATCAATTAATAACCACATGCCACAAAATAATCTTGCAAAAGGAAAAGCAGAAAGTCATGCTCCTTTTAAAACAAAACACAATCCTTTCACTTATAACTCCAAGATCTTGACAGAACTATAAATGAATGTCGAGTGGAGAATAAATCAATTTGAGCTAATCAATCCAAACACACACATACGTCACTAACACTTTTTCACAGAGGAAACAAGGGTTACTTTAAACAATGATGGGTACTCAAAATCACAGAGAGACCAAGTCTCTTTCCAACACATAGGATCTCAATAAATTTTGATATAAATTGATAGTGAGGCCTCACAACATACAGTCATCATTATAGTAGAGACGAGAGGAGTGGGTATGAGAAATATTCGTGAAAAGAAGACCATAACAAAACTCATATCAATTTGATACATACACAGGCCTATATTAAACATTTTGGGCTAACCAAGACTTGACTGTGGAAATATTTCAATGAAATGGAAGTCAAGAATGAGTCACCAAACAATATCTCGGGGCTTTAGACAAATGAATCACACCACTTTCGATTGACACATTTCTACTTCGATAAAGAATCATAACAACGACCGAGAGGGTAAAGAGTTGGCAGCAACAGATACAAAGAATGGTGGTTAAAACCCCTCAACCATAAAACTTAGAGCTCATTGCATCATTGTCACCATTATTTCACAGATAACCATCATAAAAACCAAGATGACTAATAAATAACCAATGTGCACCCATTACTTCACTTTCAAATGCTTACATTTCGCAGTAATCAGAGAGAACCCAAAGCACAATATTTACACACAGTCAAAAACTCAATAAAACACAGAACCCATGCAAACCTAAGCCACCATTTGATTCATAAATAGAGATTCCATCATGGATGGAGAAAAAAGAGACATATCTTTGATAAAATCGCTTAAATGATAAGTTGTTCGAGCGTTTTCCCTTCCGAAACCTAAAATCGTCGAGCTTCCACAACCAACAGAGCAACAATGCAACAATGTTAGGGTGACAGGATCAAGGGAGGTTTGGAGTGACATGCAGTAAATGCACGTCGCTTCCTCACTTGGCCCCATTCAATTCCATGTACGAGCCATCCCACTAACATAACATCCACCATTAAAATCAAACCATAACTAATGCATAATTCAATGCCATATCCATTGTAAATATTTGATACCATATCAATTTCATAGTGCGCCACCCGAGATATATCACATCTATATGTTAACCTCTTTCCATAACTCCATACAATAATCACATATCAACGTTAATATATGTGCCTCCATTCAATTCTTTAATAAAAATAGCATAATACTTTAACCAAAACACATAGCATAATAGCTAGGTACACCATTTCACAAGGTTTATACATAATTTTATTTCCATAACTTTAGAACTTTTTCATAGTTTTCCCTTTTGTTTGATCATGCTCCCATTATATTGATTTTTTTCATAGATCATACATGGAGTAGTAATCAATATATGAATTAGTAATCAAGGTTATAACATAACATAACATAGCACCTGTGAACAAAATGATTCTCATACCCATGGAATTGTTATGTATCGTAAGTAAATACCAACCGCATTTAACAACAATGCATCAACCACCGATCATCATAAAAAATGAAACAATACTACATCATCAACTGTATAGGACTGTGTAAGCAACATCATAAAAGAAACAACATATAATCCTAACATGTCTATCTTTGCGCCTCTAGTCTACAAGGGGGTCCCACCTACTAGTATTATATTATTATCATAATTAATTAGTTTAAATCATCAACAAACTAGAGAATCCATAGGGAAATATGTTTCCAACAGATTAAGAACTCAGAATTTTTGTTTTGCATACCATTAAACATCATATCAAGAAGATATATATCAGAATGATTATGCAACAGGGGGAAGTGAGCGGATTTAAGGAAACAATGACTGGGAATTTGGGAATAACTCATGAAAAGTGTTAAGTATGCGGGGGTTTATCCCTGTAAGAATAATCATTCAATTAATCATAGTAAATCATTCTTGATTTCAAGGAGAAAAAATTATGGTATGCTCTTTTGAATCTTGAAGCGAATGGAAGAAAAGGGAAAGCAGAAGAGGGATACAACCAACTGTCTTATAAAACAACAATTGAAGAAGATAACAATTTCAATGATTCTTTCAAGGGGAAAATCATGATAGCTGTGTAACTTGATTGTTATTGATTAACAATACTTTGCATAATAGTGTTGATGTGACAAAACTAATCCAACATTTTATTTTGACAAGAAATGAAGTAAAAAAGAACAAAATAGCAAGAAATGACATAGCAGAAATGAAACAACGGAAATGAAATAACAAAAATGTAAAAACATAAATGTAAAATCGAAGAAAATAAAACAAACTATAATACAAAAAACATTCCATACAGCGTTAAAACTTTCAAGTTGGTTCCACGTAATGGTGGGAACCATTAGTGCTATAGGAAAACAATCGCTCTTGTAAGTCCTTTAGGATGTAAGAATGTGTGCCTAGGACAAAAGCAATCTTAAAAGGACCCAACCATAATTTTTGGAACTTTGAATGCCTTCCATTATCAGCATGACCTGAATCCCACAACAGTACCTTCTCAATAACTTTAAATTTGACAGCCTTGACACTTTTGTTGAAATATTTTTTAACAGTCTGTTGTATTCTCTTTATATTATCAAAGGAAAACGTCCTTTGCTCCTCTAAATCCAAAAGTGCATTCATCCTCTGAAAAACATCAGAAAAATTTAATTCTTCAACCTGTATCATTAACCTTAGGGAGGAAAGTTCCAGCTTGGTAGGAAGAATGGATTCTTGACCATAAACAAGCTAGAAAGGAGTGAAACCAGTGCTCACCTTGGTGGTAGTGTGATCTGCCCAAAGGGCGTAAGTGAGAAGAGTGTTCCATTGTCAAGGATTATCTTCAATGAGCCTTTTGATAATTCTTACCAGATTCTTAATTGTAGACTCGACATGCCCATTACCTTGGGGATAATAAGTTGATGAGGTAAAAATTTTAACCCCCAACTTAGCTAAAAATTGGGTCAGCTTAGTAGAAATAAAAGCGGAACCATTGTCTATAAGAATTTCCAAAGAAAGACCAAATCTGGAAAAAATATTAGTTTCAATAAAAGATATCACCTGTTCATCCTGAGAATGCTTAAGCGGGACAGCTTCAGTCCATTTCGTAAAATATTCGGTGGCTGTCAAGATAAGACTTTCCCTGCTGAAGATGGAGGATTAATAGAACCAATAAAGTCCAAAACCCATTTTAAAAAGGAAAGTCAGGGAGGGCAGGTTGTAAAGGCATGGCTGAAAGGTGTTCTTTCCCAGCAAACTTCTGGCACTTGTCACAAGATCTTGAAAATACATAAGAATCACGAAATATTGAAGGTCAATAGTACCCTTTCCTGATAATCTTAAAAGCAGTGGTTTTAGCAGAAAAGTGACCTCCTACATGAATAACATAATTTGAAGAACCATGAGTCTCTTGTAACAATTTATGTGCTTCCTCATTGTTCACACAACGAAGTAGCATACCATCGACAGATCTCCTAAACAATAAGTCTCCTATAATGACGTATCTAGCTAATTTGAGACAGATTCTTCTTCTTTGATGGGTATCTAAGTTATCTAGACATCATTGATTTTCCAAGTAATAAACCAGATCTTTATACCAAGGATGTTCAGACACATGAAGGATTTGATTGTCAATGTAAAATAGTGTCGATAGAGAGTTATCTTGCTCATCAATTTATTCACTAGTTTCAACATGCTAAGCTACATGAAGGGATAAGTCACATCCCTTGATGATGTTAGAAGTCACGATAATTAAATCATGCTTTTGGATATTGGCAAGCCAATGTGCTATCTTCCTTGAAAGATAATTCTGTGAGAGAAAAAACTTGAGAGCAGGTAAAGGGACTTTTACCAACGTGTTCTTACCTAAGATGAAGTGGTGAAATTTTTCAACAGCTTTAACAAGAGAAAAAACATGTTTTTCAATAAAAGAATATTTAAACTCATCATATGACAAGCTTTGACTCATGTAAGCCACTGTTTTTTCATTTACTTGGTCATCACATTACATGAGGATAGAAAAAACTACTTCCTCTGTGGCACTAGTATATATCATAAATTCTTTCTCAAAATCTGGCTTCGCCAAAATCGGTGCGGAACTGATTTCTTTTTTATCCCTACAAAAGAATCATCTATCCAAGAAAAGGAGTGATATTTCTTAAGAATATTATGAATTTGTTTGACCATTATAGCAAAATCAACAACAAACCTACATACAAAGTTAATAACCCCCATAAAGGCTTGAACCTCCTTCTTAGAAGTAGGAGCAGGAAGATTTAGGATAGCAGCAATCTTTTCAGGATCTATGCTTATTCCTTAATCGAAGACAATGTGTCCAAGGAGCTTTCCCTCAATAACACCGAAAATAGACTTAGAAGATTTAGAGAAATTCCAAATTTCCTGCATCGCATGAGAACCTTTTTAAGATGACCAAAATGATCTGATTGATTTTTTGAATACACAGTTAAGTCATCAAGATAAATATGAATAATTTTTCCGATCAAATTATCAAAATCTATTTGCATAGCTCTTTGGAAAGTAGCACCTACATTAGATAATCCAAAAGGCATATGTTCCTAAGAAAAAGTGCCCCAAAGAGTAATAAAAATGGTTTTATATTTATATGCCCTTTTTACCTTGATTTGATTGTAACCAGAAAAATCGTCAAGTAAGGACATCATCTGTGACCCTGCAACTCGCTATAAAATAATTTCCATATTAGGGAGAGGGAAGTGATATTTTATACTATCCCTATTCAATGCAAGAAAATCCATGCATAATCGGATATGACTAGTTTTTTTCCGAATGGGAACCAAATTGGAAACCCACTCAGAATACTTAACCGGGAAAATTATCCCAGCCTTCAAGAGTTTTTCCAACTCATTTCAAATAGTTGCTTCCAGTGGAGGGTTAATGGGCACTTTTTTTTTCCTAACTGGTTTTATTCCCTCCTTAATAGGAATGGCATGATATATAAGAGCATGATCAAAACCATGAATATCCTCAAGGGACCAAGAAAAAACATCCTGAAATTCACTAAGAAACTCAGTGAACTTCAAATTTTCTTCATCAAAACATTGGGCACCTATTTTAACATTCTTTGGACACTCGGGTGTTCCAATGTTCAAGGAAATGGTTTCACCCACTTTCCTTTTCAAATCCTCCTCTTTATGTTTTTCTTTGTTTCCTACATCACTCAATGAAAATGAACTTTCTAGAGGAGTCAAGCCCTTCGGAATTTTGTTATCTTCCATTGATATAATTTTCTTAGGCTTATAAGGTTCATTTTGGATGAAAGCACAGATGCTCTCATCACTAGGGAAGACCTGCCATGACTCTACATTGTCGGGCATATTACCCTATGTTTATATCCTAAAAAAGTGTTTCCCAATCTCCAAGTATTAATTACAAGGGCTTAGGCTGATTTTTTTAAATAAAAGATTGTTGCAAAATATAACATTTTTATATTATTTTCTGAATATAACAGATTGCAAAATTAAATGTGGAGATCAAAAGAAAAAATACCAAGTCACATATTAACACAGATGAGATAGAATAGCAATCACTTTATTTCATTCCAAGAAATCAAAAGAATCATTCCCTTTACAAAAATCCCCGTGGGGGGCATGGACCAAGGTAAAACTTAGATATCCCGATGAAAACCATACAAAAGGACTCTGACAAGAAGTAAAAACTAAAATTTAAAATCTGGATCAGCTTGCCACAGACTGTTTCCCACTTGACCATGCACAATATCCTTTATCAGTCATGAAACTCAATTCATAAATAGACAAGTATACACAGACTATCAAAGATCGATCAACACCTCTGAAACAAGCATTTGAATGATATGGTTCAACATTGAACCTTGTTGTCTACAATAGGACCCTGTTGTCATAAAAGAGAATTAGGCTTTTAATAAATTGAAGAATGAATGAAAATTGTACTATCTCAATAAAACTCAAGAGAAAACCATAGTATTCTTTCTCCTTCTATTCTCCCCTTGTTCTTCCTTCTCATTTGGATTTTATGTATTCCATCTTTGTTGAAGTAGTTCAACTACCTCATTTAGTTAAGTTAACTAAAACTCAACTAACTTTTAGTTTAGGGGAAGAATTAATAATAATAATAATAAGGGTCTTTTATTAAATAATAACTAGTAGGTGAGACCCCTTGTGACTCTCTTTATTTTCTTAACAAAAATAAACATAATTAGACAATCAATCAAACACATCCCTCCTTGTGGCTCCCATAATCATTTCCATAATTTGAAATTTAAATATCAGAGATATTTCAAATTATATCAAAACATGTAAATATCCACAATATCCAAGCATAGTTTGTTGTCCAAAAATTTCAACAGTCCATTGTCCTCAATAAATCAATAATAAACACATAATCAAAAACCATATTTTCCACTTTGAGAGACATTTTTTCCTTTGTTGTCTCTATCCCCTTTTGACTTTTCTGAATTAGCCTTAGGTTGGGTGGAACCTTGAGGTTTTTATCTCGCTAATGACATCAGAGTAGTCATTTGTCAAGTGCATATAGGATGATACTGACTTGGTTGAGTCACTTGAAGGAGAGGGGGGAGAAAAAATAGCTTTACCTTTATCATTCACATGGTGGACTTCTTTTTTTATTCTTTTTCTTGTGTGGGAGGACTATACATGTGAGTCTGCAGGGTAAATCTGAACATTTGGGTTAACGGGTGGTGGAGGAGGAGGCAATGACAATTTTTTCCAACCACGATTGTGGGAGACTGTTGGGTGAACAATCTCCTGTCATCCATCATTCTCGGGAACCTCAAGCTGAAAATATACATGAGGGGGTACAGGGATACCAGGAACATGCTGGGGCTGGAAGAGTGGCCTCTCTATTCTAGGCTGGACTACCCCTTGTCCAATCCAATTGAAAAATCCATCTTGAAAGAGTTGGTTTAACTCTTGAGGATCTGCATCGAAATGTATCGAGAATATGGACCTTCTAGGCCCTCTGTTCCAATTTCCTCTGCCCCTATTATTTTTTCCATGACTTCCTCTGCTGAAGAAGCTCGTCGTGTTGTTGGGCTCTAAAGATGTCCTAAAAACAACCTTAGTTTAACATTAATTTATCAACCCGAGGATTCATATTTTATCTCATGAATATCGGCAAAGTCTATGCAGATAGTTGTAGAGGCTAAAATCATGTAGTTAAAGCAAATCTGAGTTTATCAACAATAAAGTTCCTGACACATTCGTTAAAACTATGAACTGAAGGTCTTACTTAACATAATGAAAATTTGATCTATAACATGTTGTGAATTAAAGACATTAATTGAATTGTTGAATTGATCTAATTAAGAGACAATAATTGAAACTATGAAAATCTTGATAAACTGATCTATCGATGATTATTTAACCTGGTGGAAAGAAATATCTAAGTACTACAACTTGAGAAAGAACAACAAATGAAAGGAACAACAAATGCTAATTTAAGTGAAAGGGATAGAAAATGCTAATTTAAGCAAAAGGGACAACAAATGCTAATTTAAGCGAAAGGAACAGCAAATGCTAATTTAAGCGAAAAGAACAGCGCGTATGAAAATGAGAGAAATTGTCAAGCAGTAAACTACATCAATGGAAACTAGAACAACAATCAATAACATTCAAATGAAGCACCTATCTTCTGTAAGCAAACAACATAAAATCATTAACACACTCATGCATTTATCTGAACTATTGCAAAAGAGATTTAAATCACAGAATGGAAATCAAACTGATACAATTACAGATTGAGACAGTAACTCCTTTAGACTGGGCCCTCGGTCCTCAGAAGCACTACTGCTAGAAACTCAGTATGAAAAAATGATGAAAACACTCAAAGCTTCTATTAATTCCATAACTCGTACAACATTTACAAAAACTTCTTTCGCAAAGCAATTCTGAATTATGAATGCTTGGATAAAATTCCTAGATGTCCTTTCTATGATTCGTTACCCTCTATATATTACAATGATATGGGTAAATTAAGCTATCCTGAGGATCGAGAGATCCTCAGGATTTCTTTTACTATTTATAAAGTTACAAAATAGAGAATCAATCTTCCTCAAAACTATTTTGCGCCTAATGTCTTCAACCTCCAATAGCCTACGCATCTTCAAAATCTCCTTAGTTATCTTGGGTTTAACAATATTTATCCATTCCTACAATAAAATCAAACAATTCGAACCAAATTTTAGAGTTTATCCAATATTAATCAATAATATTTCTAGAAGACATTTTAATCATTTTCTATCCTAATTATTCCTAATTAACAGAAAATTCAATCAATATTACATCATAAACCATGGGAATAAGGAGGATATTTGTACCTTTTTCTCAACTCAACATACCCCCCAGTTTACCTTCTTGCATGTCCTCATGCAAGCAAAGATATTACATGTAAAGCAGTGATGCTAAAGGGAGGAGAGGTCTGTTCTCCAGGTCTTCTGAACCCAGTCTTTCTTCTGAGCTCTTCAAAATCATCTTCTTCTATCTTCCGATTAATCTGATAATCACTTAGGTATCCCTCAGGAGGGTACCAAATAATAGGAGGATCATATCTTCACCCAATCCAGGTAGTTCCTTCATCTAGGACCATCCTGGCATACCTTTCCAACCTGAAGGTATATGCACGAAAGTTTTTGAAACTAAAGGGTTCTCTGCTCTTAATTGTATTTGGGGAGGCATCCCATCTTAGTTTGGAAGCAGCAAGAGATTCTTCTTCAAGCTCCCTAAAATATGGTAGACCTAAACGGAAAACCTATCGATGGATAGGGGCTAAGGATTCTATAACCGTTTCCCTTTTCATGAATGTTCTATGCCTCATAATGGTTGGAAAGGATTTAGGGGATTCCCCTCTGATCTAGAGGTCTAATCCTGTTTCTTTTTTCATAAAAACCTTGTGTGCTTTATCCCACCTGGTTTGGTTCTTAGTAAAAGACATGAATGTTTGAAACTGTATATCTTTGATGAAAGGAATAGAGTTATCTTTTATGTTTTCCCCCAGGATGAAGTTATGGAGGTACAACTCACACAAGAAGTATTGCACCCCTTCTTCTTGTTCTCTAAAGCATGAAACAAACTCAGAAATAGTGGTGAACTCAAATGGTTTGCCTGCTCTTATAGCGTTTACCCTTAACAACAAATAACGCTCCAATAAAAATAAAGTGTAATTGGTAGCAGGAGCCCTACATGCCACTATATCATAATAGACAGAGAAAATTTATTTGATTTTCTCCAAATCTTTATCTAATTGGCCTTGTACTTTCTTTACCTTCCCTTGAGCCATGTTTAGCTCAGCATAAGTCTCATTCTATGTTGATGACATGGATTTAAGTTGTTTGACAACTCTTTGATGCTCTACCATGGTCACCATTTCATCTTTGCTTTGAATCAAGTCTTGTTGGACTTGTACCAACTTTGCCTCTAACCTGTTAATGACAGCACTCTGTTCAGGAGACTGAAATGTTTCCTCATTCTGAAAGGTTGTCTCTTCTGTTGTTGGGGAATCTATCTAGGTATCTGCATAAATGGTCTCCATAGGAGCATGGAAACCTGTAGGAATCCCTTCCTCAAGTTGGGCAGTTGTTTCTTATGTTGTTGGAATCTCTGTTTGAGCTTCCATCTCTGTTGGTTCTTCAATAACATGCAACTCGATCTGTGTTCCAACAGAACTTGTATGGGTTGTCCTCCTAGAAAGTGGGTTCCTTCACTGTGTTCTAGGCATTTTGGATTTCTTTCTTTCATAGGCCTTATTAGCTTGCTCCAATTGTTTCCTTAATTCCTTAATTATTTCTTTGAGTTTGCCAACTTTCTGTTTCAGTACTTTGATTGTTTTATCCCTCTTTCTCAACAGCTTGTTCTCCTGTTTCAATCTTTTGACTTTATTGTGGCCTTTTCCTATTGTTTTCTGTTTATGGGGAGTGTCAAGGTTTTCCTCACCTTGGTCAGTTAATGATTGCTCCCTTGTTTCTTATGTGTGCTCGGTCTGTTCTACAGGGATGTCTACCTCAATGTGAGGTTATGGTTGTGTTATATCTTTGGGAAATAACATCTCTATGTCAGGGAGGTCCACAGCAGGATTTGAAGAAGAAGTTGGTGCTTGGTGTTCTTCAGGCCTGCTTATATATTTGGTAAATGATGTCCCTAAATTCCACAGAACCTAAGCCATTTCTACCTCATAAATTTTGAATAACTATTATGTAAGGTTTCCAAGTGATGGTTGTGTATTTTCTTCAGTAAGGTCTTGTAAGGGTTGTTCTGTCTGGTTAATTTCCTGAATATTTTCCTGTGAGGGATGCTCTGCTTGTACCATTTCCTAGGTTTCTCCAGGCTGTGTTATCCTTTTGCTTCTTCTTCTTTTCACAGTAGAATTTTCAGGAACAACAATTGTCCTTTTTCTCTTTTTCTTTGATGTCTTTGCTTGTGAGGTCAGAGTTTCTGTCAGTTGGATAGGGTCTGCCTCAATTTCGAGGTGAGGTAATGGAATTTTCATTTGGGTATTGTCTCTTCCATCCTGGACTATCTCAATTTCAGGATGGGATAATGGGACTTCCATTTGGGCGGTGTCCCTTCCTTCCTGTGTTGCCTCAATTCCATGTGGTGGGTTTTCATGATGCAATTTGGGTTATTCCAGTTGTAGAGGCCTATTGTCCTCGATTAGATCACCCTAGGTTATTTGAGTTTGGCTCAGGTCCCTGTTTACTACCACTTTTACAATTCCATGGTGGCTAATTATAGTGACAAGATCTTTGGCCTTCTAAGTTCTTACGACAACTTCATGTAACATGGCATTTAGAAAAAATGGTAAATTGATTACTAACCTTTGTTTGAGCGTTGCTAGCAATTTGAGGTGGTACGGTTGCACCACATCGTACCTCCCATAACAGGTGATATACCTCTATATTATTCCTACCAGATCCCTCCATGGCTTGCTGAGAGCGATGGGGTTGAGTCCCTTCCCCTTTTTATCAAGTTCTTCTCCAAGGTCTACGAAAGATTCGACAACCTATTTGAGTGTTATATACTTTTTGGTCCATAGTATGCCTGTGTTGGGGAGAACTGTGACCTCTGCTATGACTTCCTCAGTGATCGGAATTTGTATGTCTCGGACCATGGAGACTCCTCCCTGCAAGTTCTGGAAAAAATTGAGCGTGATGTTCATGTCATATCCTTGCAACTGGTTGAAGTACCCTGTCCACCCCAAACGGTGTAAGATTTCTCTTGCCTGATGATTTACCTGTAGTAATGTGGGCTCTTGGCGCACACTTCAGCCACCAATGTTTTATGTGAGCAGATGAGGAAGGCTATTGTTCATTGCTGCAGGTTAGTTCGACCAGCTTTGGAAGCAATATTACCAAAAATAGCAAAATCATGGAACATCACTGTAAAAAAATGTGAGCTTTCCATTTATTTCAATCATTATGATTTATCAGAAAATGTGCAGAATATATGCCCCCTCATAAATGGAAAGGTTGACCTCAACCGTCAAAATGTATGAGTTTAATAATGGCAGGTAGTTCAGGTAAGGTGTAATGACTATGTTGTCGCCGTCGCTGGGAAAAAAATCATTAATTACTTTCAAAAATCACTTAACAGTAATTATGAACAAACATCACTTTGTGGGAAATTCAAATTGGCATACCAAAAATGTTTAAAGAAAAAAGATCTTGAATAATTTTAAATTTGTTCATGTTTTGGTTTTTAGAAATATTCCACATATCATAACGTTGTTATTTTCCCTTGTTATTGGATATAACTGGAATGATAGACTCATTGTTTAGAAAAGGATATCTAGGAACAGACTAAAACTTGGCATATTTAAGGTAAACTTCGATACCATAGGCAGAGCCACTGCTTCCAGCAAGCATCCATAGCCTCGACAGGGTTGCCTTTTAACCCATAGATGATCATGTATCCTTAATAAATAGTTTGAATTGTATTTTCCCAAAAAGACCATTATCCAGGTTTGGTATCCATATGACGATAATGCCACTCACTAGATCGTAACCTAAGCGAACAAGTCGGCTCCTGATGAGACCTCTTGTCCTTTGACGAAAAATGCCAAAGGCCATTGCCCTGGTGTGGTATCCATAGTGGAAATGTCACTTATGTTATTATCTGATGATTGTGGTAGGTTGGCTCGTGATGAGACCCCCTATCCTATGTGGGAGAAGTTTATTACTTTTAAAAAAAAATATTTTATTTTATATGTATATATATATATATATATTATTTTTATTTTTTTTTAGGCTCTATCAAGGGAGGCTCATCTACTCCTTGAGAGTGAGGGATGGCGTAAGAAGTGTAAGAATGCCAAGTAAAAATGTGCTTTAGATTTCTTATTATGATATGAAGGCAATTTATCATTCAAGTATATGTGTATATATATATATATAGGAGAAAGAAATGAATTATGGATTATGAACAATGTTAATCCAACAATATGAACAATATTTAAGATAGTCCGGAGAAATTAATCCAAAAACAATTCGATAATGTATGTTAGGTAGTCCAAAAAAATGACAAATCGTTCTTATGATAATTAGAAGTGATGCTGGTGAAGGTCAATTAATGAAGGTTATTCCCAGGGTAGTGGCTAATCATAATAATTTCATGCTTGTTCATGGGAAAAAAAAATCATGTCTTTTGAGAAAAATGAACAACAATAAAGAAAAAAACATAGAAGGAACAATAGTTGTTCCTTTTGAATGACAACACGACCCGAAAAGGGGATGGAAATAACGACAAAGGGAACAACAGTTGGAACAAAGGGGATGGCAGTCGTTACTTTCAAATGAATAGCAATTGTACACAAAGGGAACAACAATCGCATGAAGGGAACGACAGTTGTTCCATTCGAATGAACAGAAACTACGCGCAAAGGGAACAACAATCACACAAAGGGAATGAAATTTTTTACTTTCAAATGAATGAAAACTGTATGCAAAGGGAACAACAATCGCATGAAGGGAATGACAGTTGTTCCGTTCAAATGAACGGAAACTATGCGCAAAGGGAACAACAATCGCACAAAGGGAACGACAATTGTTACTTTCAAATGAATGGAAACTTTACGCAAAGGGAACAACAACCGCATGAAGGGAATGACAGTTGTTCCATTCGAATGAACGGAAACTACGCGCAAAGTGTTGGACACACCTACCACACTTAGAGGGGTGGGGGGTGAATGAGTGTGGGGATCTTTTTCCCAAAACTTCCCTCTTACACAAAAATCATTAGTTAGCATTCGAAATTTACTCATTACTCAATGTTTTCATTAATAATCAATTAGATGTGAATACATATCAGCAACATATATCAGCAATATATCATCAACAAATCACCTCCACAAGGAACACAAGATGTATGTACAATTTTTCTTTTTATTATGGACTTCAATCCGGGGGTTTTTCAACAACAACTGAATAGAGTACAACTCTACAAGAGCACCAGCTCTTTATGCAAGACTCATCTTACATTCTCAGCACCAACTGAGATGAGGCAACAATCCTCAACAGATATCAATCTGTACCATAAACAAGAGCATCAACCATGCACCAACCTGTGCCAAACAACCTGTAATCAACCTGTACCATAAACA